>OZ007568.1:44710968-45226637 GCA_963931925.1 Onchidella celtica | reverse complement strand
AAGCGCCACACATTGCTACACATATTTACAATTTAAAACAAAGGGGGGGGGTGAGATAAGCGCCACACATTGCTACACATATTTACAATTTTTAAAAAAAAGGGGGGGGGGGTGAGATAAGCGCCACACATTGCTACACATATTTACAATTTAAAACAAAGGGGG
The DNA here is from genome assembly GCA_963931925.1 of Onchidella celtica. Lineage (NCBI taxonomy): Eukaryota > Metazoa > Mollusca > Gastropoda > Systellommatophora > Onchidiidae > Onchidella > Onchidella celtica. The sequence continues at coordinate 45,226,472 of OZ007568.1, read as the reverse complement.
GGGATGGGTGAGATAAGCGCCACACATTGCTACACATATTTACAATTTAAAACAAAGGGGGGGGGGTGGTGAGAGAATGTTAGAAGCTACACCACCATCAGTACTATCTATTGTATTATATCTCGGGTCTTGCCGATGCCTGGCACCAATTACTGACTAAACCGCAAGCAATGTAAGCTTCAACATTTTTATACAGTCTTGCATACTTTTGAAGACGAACCCTAGTCCCTGTCTCTTTGACGGTTAACAAGAAAGAAAACGTAACTTTTAGACATGATACAGGAGCTGGATACCCGCTGGTCACAATTTCCAGGTGACCAATCAAAACACGCGCTTCCTGCCGTGCACAAGGGAAATAATTCAGGTAATGGCACCCAGGCAAGTGCCTATAAACCTCTATGAGTAGCCGTGCCTTACTCAGGCAAACTGGGGCAACAATGCAAGCAAATTATAAAAATAAAAAAATGCCTTCATCCTCTCACAAAAGTAAAGCTCGGGATCAGAAGGCGACCATTGACAATGACCGATACTGAGGAGTGCATTAAAAAAAAAAACGCGATTCATTTCGTCCTCGCGGCGTGTCCACTTTTGGCTTTGGTAGTTTTTATTTGGACTTCCTTTCAAGATTTTACGTTCACCTTGAACGGGAAAACGGCTGGTGAATACTCAGCAAACAGTTATGGCTGTTGTTATAAGTACGCACGCATCCCAAGCGGTTTCCGTAAGGGGCGCATACGTATACGCATTATCCCCAACTCCGTCCTTATCCTTAACCCTAAATTTTATCGAATCCCTAACTCTACCCCATGTCCTTTCAACCATCCGTCCATGACCTTCTGAATCTTACATACAAACTACTGAGCTGTAATGTCTTTGCACAAAATTAGCATGACAATACTCACTTAATACCCCCAAATACCTCTCCGTTTATGGTCAGGCTGAAGAATATTCAAGGGAGGGTGGGGTTGGAGGTGACTGGGGGGGGGGGGGGAGGAGAGGGTTCTGTTGATGTTCATTGAATCATACAGAGCCCGTAGTCAAACTGCTCACCTGATATACATTCATCAGGGCAGTAATGACGTCATTTTCTGTCCCCGTGTTTTGGCCATCCATCACCACCCACTGATGAGCTACAGGCCGAATTCTGACTTCCAGCGACGTGAAGTGTTGAACTGTTAGGTTCTGGTCAGTCCCGTCCAGTTGTACCTGTGAAATTATGACACTTTACTTGAGACCCTGGAAACAATTTCTATGTAATGGCAGCAAACTGAAATGTCCTGTATTTTCCGTAATAACAAAGATATTAGATGCAGGGGTGGGCAAACCACGGCTCATGAGCTACACGCGGCTCTTTGGCCTTCGACATGCGGCTCTTGGAAATATAGTCCTCCATGTTTTGACCAGATATTTACTAAGGCAAACAAATCTCATTAAAAATATATCTGTTTTTTTTTTACCCTTTTAGTTTTATTTTTGGCAGTCTAATTTTTTTTTACCTAAATGCAAATTCGCACGTTTGTCTTCGATGTTCCCGAAGATCATTACCGTTTGAATATGTCCAGTATAGTTAAAACAATCGTCAGTCGAGATTTTGAAAGCATTTGTAATGTACTTTATGATTACTGAAACTAATAGTTTTAAGAACTACATACATGAATAAATATTATATTGCATACAAGTATTTCTTATTATTGATATACTTTTTTTGTAACAAAATGTGTATGTAACAATAAAAACATGTTTGTAAGTTTTGTTCATATCTCGTGGCTCTCGAACATTTGAAGTTTATCGTATGTGGCTCTTACATTAAGAAATTTTGGCCACCGCTATACTATAAGAAGGGAACAGCTGGGGTTTTTTGCGTTCATGAGGTTCGTACCGTAACCTAGCGGCGAATGCATGAGTGACATGACCAATGGCATATTTTAGAAGGTCGAATAGAGAAAATACTGAGTTCAGCTATCACTCTAGACTTCGATTGAAGCTGCTTACTTTGTGAGTATGACTTTAATCGCTGTAGGAAAACTGACCATTTTTGTTCTTGGCTGTGGTAGCGCTGTAACAAACTCGTAATATTAATTAATTTATGGTTATACCGACAAATCTTTTCAAGCAGTGCGCTAAGGGTCCTGCCCAGGATCAGCGTGCTGCTCTGTGCAAGCTATTTTTAGAGGCGCCAAGAAGACAGTATGCAGTCTTATTTTTGACTCCATTAACTCTGGTAATAATTGAGTGCCAGCTTGCGGTTAGAGAAAGTAATAATTTGAATGAAAAAATGGTGGAGGCTTATCTGTGCCATGTACGAGCCAACATACTCACAATAGGCTTTTTATGAGATCAATTTATGGCCAACTGCCAAAGACATTACTTCTGCCTTTATGGCCTGGGAGCCAAATGTAATCCTGGCCCGAACCCTAACTCTTGCACTTTTGCCAAAAAATCACTGTGGAAAGAAGCCCAGTTGACCCGTATGGATCCCACCTAAAGAACAACAAATTAAACATTATGTTGGACCTGGTTATGAAATGTATTCAAAAGCACGAGGACTTACTCTTTCATAATCCAGGGATTTAATAAGAGAAATGTAATGCGAGATATACTTCTTTGTTCTAGTTAGTTTAACGCCCCCCCCCCCTCTCCCCAAAAACCAAGAAAAAAAAACCACCACCACAAAAAACAAAAACTGAAAGAAATAAACAAAATAAACAAAAATATTAACACGAAATTCAAAATTGTGCTTAAGTCCATCAGTTGGAGACAGTATCAATTTGCAATCTGGGGAAATCTACACTTTAACATTAGACATGATTACTTACAGACACATTGTACAAGACGGCGTCCTCAGTGATGGCATAGTAGTTGAGGTAAGGCTCTAGATCATAGGTGGACTGGCTGGACTTTGATAAAAAGTCAAACATCTGCAGACGAAAGTTGGTAAAATTGGTGTCATCCGGTGTGTCCGCACTAGTTAGTGACGTAGAACGCACTGGGGAATCCCAGTGTGTTCTCCCTTGTCTTTGCCACTGTGCACTTTCACGTGGAGGCCGGAATTGATCATCGTGTCAACATTTATTTCAATTTTACATCGGTTTCTGTGTTGGAAAAGTGTTTAAGCCTAAGGGCATGACAGAAGGTGTGGAAACACAACTGCAGGATATAAAAAACCTGTTATTAGAGAGTCCGCGCCGGGGCATCACGTTGGCCTAAAGTTACTTATCAAAAGCCACCCGAAGCGCATCGTAATGCACACCTTATCGTATCGAAGGACACTCCACGCACCTACGTGCTGTTCGGTATTCATTGTGGTGCAGTTTTGCCCCATTTTTTGCTCGACTTTACAACCTAAATGACAGTTTCAAAAGTTATAAAATTAATTTTCTTATGTGTCAGTAAATCCAGTTCAATCGCTTTTCTATCGACTGATTGTGTTAATTCAAGTTTCAGGTATTTTTAAATTAAAAGTCGTAAAAAAGTAAAATACAATGATCTTTGTTTTGGCTCCCTGTAGTAAGCTCACCGCACCGGAAAGGATGTATTAATATGCGTTCAATTCAGTGCGCGCCATTTCCCTACCAGAAATGAGTGCATAGTGCTCTGGTGCGCATGAAATCTGCAGTACGACTGTAAAATATGGGAAGCTTTCTAGACCAAAAAGAGAGAGAGAGATGGAAGGGTGGGATCACAGTTTTATCCCGGATAATGCCGGGAAATTCATGTATTTGTAAAAGAAAAAAGATAAATGTTCATAGGTTGTCAGAATAAAGTCTTGTTCACAATAGTGTTGTACCAACAGGGTTACGGAACGAAGATTAATCTGATTTTAAAGTTCTGAATCGGGAAGGCAGCCCCACTTCGATAAAGGCCATGCGAACATGAAAAAGTAGGGCGCTACACTACCACAAGGATGCCACGCCACCACAGCGAAATCGGGTTTTACCACATGTTGAAAAATGAAGATTAGTGAACACAACAGTCATGGGCAGAAAAAAATGGCCATCAAATTCGCACGAAAAAAGGTTAATATGTCATAAGGTCCATACATACCGTGAAAAAAAGCTTGCTTCTGGATGAAAAGTTCAAAAATTTTGGCTCCGTAATGACAGCAGTTCCAACGTCACTTTCGTATCTGACATAGCCGAATCGCCACAAAGCGCGAACCAAAATAGTGCGATAACGGACAAATTCCTCCGCGTTGCGTAACTTCCGCCGACGGTGCGTATATGCGCGGACTGTCTATAAACCACCCGAAGTGCATCGTGAAACACTCATTATCGTAGGGAGGCGCATCGACGTGCTGTTCGGTGCTAAGGGGAGAGACGGGAGCTTATTCGCGTGGAACAGCAGACCAGAAAGGACGCTAGGCTAGCCTTGCATGCATCACTCCTTCCGGCGTCTTCCCTACTAATTCAGTGATTGTCAAAATTGGGCAAAAAGAAAAAGTTGTATGTAGCGAAGCCCTGCGTGAGAAATAAAACTCAAACGATACAAAGCAAACTAAAGAGAAGACAGGAAAATACACAAATTTTCGGCTTTCACCTTTTTCAAGTGTAAAAAAAAAATAGAACTATAGTGATTCATGTGCACTGCAGCGGCTGTTCAACGAAGGTGGCTTAACTAAGCTACATGTAGTCGTCCGCATAATAAAACCTCACAAAGCTGGTTTGGGAAATTTTACAGGAGAAGGAAAAAACTGATTTATTCCAAACCACAGGTCGCAGATTCTTGAAATTTTCTCACAAGGTGGTCTAGAGGCAAGGTGCTCGCCTCTCATGCCAAGGGTCCCGGGTTCTAAACCCGGGCAGTGCAGGCATGTTGGAAATTGGATTTTTCTCATATTTTCAAGTCCCTGGTCCTTTTGGGGGTTGGATCGAGTACCTAGTCTTCTCGGATAAGGACGAAAAAATTCGGAGGGCCCGTGTGCACGTTGCGCACGTTAAAGATACCTTGGCAGTTGGAAATCGTAAAGAGCAGGCCGAAAGGCCGCTGCCCGGGCAAAATTGAAAATTGAAATTAATAGATTAAAATTTATCCATATCATCCCCCCCCCCCCCCGCCAGAATTTATTATTCATTATTAAATATATTTGTTATTAATAAATATTCAAATATTATTTGAGTTGTGTGTTGTGTGAAGTGATGTGAGTTGTGTGTTGTGTGAACTGATGTGAGTTGTGAACTGCTGTGAGTTGTGAACTGTTGTGAGTTGTGAACTGCGCCTAACAGGCTGCGTTACAATTTGCTCTGAGATAGAGAGAGAGAGTGAGCGAGACAGGGAGAGAGAAAGAAGCAGTGCAGTATGTTGAGCGCTTCACAGGCAGCTCCATTCTGCTCTGTGGTTGACATGTTGTTTCTGTAAAGCGCATAGAGCATTTTAAATGGATATGCGCTATATAAATGCTATACATTATTATTATTATTAGTATACATTTGCTTTTACAACTTAATACACTGCCTGATGTCTCATCCTGATGATTATGATTACAATTATGTTTTAGGTATTTAGCAGGTTTGCTGACCCGAAATCCGCACGATAAAACCTCCTTATCCTTAAGGCGGTTTTATTGTGCGCATTTCCCTTCTCTCACTGGCCAGCAAACCTCTTTATCCAGGCATGTTTTCGTTTTGCCTTTGTGAAGGCTAGTTTTCGAGGGCAAATCAGGTGTGTACCAGACATGGATGAAGTTGTATAGCGACAGGAGGGATATAAAGTGAATTTAGTAAAAGTGGAAAAATATTTGGAGAAAATGGAGGACGGGTAACCGCAATGAAGTAAACTAGAAGACGTTAAAGACGTTCCATATAGACACATAAAAACATTAAAAAACATACAATGCATGGGCAATCTATTATATATTTCAGTAATTTGCAACCTTTGGCATGACTAACTGACCAAACTATACACTCTTCAGGCCTTAAATTTGGCAGGAAGGTGGCAATTGGGATAAGGAAGATGATGGCTATAATTAAAAGTTGTTTACTTCAAGCATGTATTTTTAAAAAATAACAATGTTTATTGCTATGTAACATTTGTATTTTTGCATTTTTGTTTCGTAATATATAGTACCGTGCATGTCATAAAAAGAAACCGTATCAAGCGTTCAGTTTGGTGCGTAGTGTTCTGGTGCGCATGAGTTCTGAAGCAAGACTGTAGTTTATTACTATTATTATATGAGAGAGAGAGAGAGAGATGGGGGGGGGGGAGGGGGGGGGAGCACATGATTGTTTATTCCGGGCTATGCCCGGCAGGTTATCTAGTTCTTTATATTGTGGGAATTAAAAAAGACGGTTTATCAATTAAAAATAAACTTTAAAAAAGAAAAACAAAAATGTGCAGACTTTCTCTTTCAGCCTTTTCGGCTCATTCTTTCCGCCTTTTCATTCATCCATTCCTTCCATGCTTTCCCCCTTTTTCCTCCTTCCTTCTATATAATTCCTCTTACCAGGTCTCATCTCTCGGCCCTCCCTCTCTTCACCCATCTCCCCCTCCCCCTCTCTCTTTCTCACCCGTCCGCCCTCCTCTCCACTTTTCTTTATTTCTTTCTCTTTCGTTTTTTCGCTCTCACGTTTTATCTCTTTCCTCGTTCACCCAGCCCCCTCTCTTTGTTCTCCCTGACTTCTTACTTCTCTCTCTCTCTCTCTCTCTCTCTCTCTTTTCGTGCGGTGGAACAATACTGCTGAATGCACGCAGTCACATCCCGCTGATTTGAGGTCTTTATTTTAGGAGGTTCGCTGCCCTTGGCATTTACACCTCACTTTACTTGTTTTATTATTTCTTGTTCTGGCAGGGGGGGGGGGGGGGGGAGATGATATGGATAAATTTTAATCTATTAATTTCAATTTTGCCCGGGCAGCGGCCTTTCGGCCTGCTCTTTACGATTTCCAACTGCCAAGGTATCTTTAACGTGCGCAACGTGCACGCGGGCCCTCCGAATTTTTTCGTCCTTATCCGAGAAGACTAGGTACTCGATCCTACCCCCCAATAGGACCAGGGACTTGAAAATATGAGAAAAATCCAATTTCCAAGAACTACTCGATCCTACCCCCCAATAGGACCAGGGACTTGAAAATATGAGAAAAATCCACTTTCCAACATGCCTGCACTGCCCGGGTTTAGAACCCGGGACCCTTGGCATGAGAGGCGAGCACCTTGCCTCTAGACCACCTTGTCCCATCCCGCTATAGTGTGACCCTTCTTTAAATACTTCTGCTCCATGTTAGTAGCTCTTAGTCTTGAAAAGCGGAGAAGAGCCTTGGCCAGAATAAGGTTGCTCTTTTCGTAGGTACAGCCCTCGATGTACTGGATGCACCTTTTGTAGCTCCCAAGTTGTAAGACACACAAGATGCGAATTCATTGAGCATTAGCTTTCCTTCCACCTCATGCCACAAGAAGCATTCCACGTCATCTTTAATGGCCAGGTTGTGGATTGAAAAGTTATGGACATACACGTTTCTTTTTGTAACATGACGCCAGTGCATTTAGACATGGAGCGATGACCTTTGCCTGCAAACCCATCGTTGTCACTACAACATCCCCATGCTCAGCAAGTAGTTTTTATTTGGCATTAGAAGTCTGTGCATCATTTGCTTTTATGAGCCTTCCATGTTACCTCGTCGTACGACACACACGTGTCGCACTGACTTAGCGGTGTTTGAATATGGCCAAATTCTGGGACTTGAAAGTATGTTTTCAAAAAGTCTTTGGCTCACAGCCTGTTGGTCCATCTCTCTGCGGCTACATTTTTTTGTACATCTTTTTGCATTAGACCTATGTAATCACGAGGTGTACCATTTCCACCCCCCCCCCCTTCCCTCTCTCTTTCAGAAAGTTGAATGAACAACGAAATCAGTGTGACCTAAATCTACGTTCGCAGTCACACACATTTTTTTCAAGCGTGCCCGTGATTGCGCCCTCCTATTGTAAAAAAAAAGGATAAATGTTAGTAAGTTGTCAGAATAAAGTCGTGTCCACAATACTGTGGTACCAACAGGATTACGGAACGAAGATTAATCTGATTTTAAAGTTCTGAATCGGGAAGGCAGCCCCACTTCGATAAAGGCCATGCGAACATGAAAAAGTAGGGCGCTACACTACCACAAGGATGCTACGCTACCACAGCGAAATCGGGTTTTACCACATGTTGAAAAATGAAGATTAGTGAACACAACAGTCATGGGCAGAAAAAAATGGCCATCAAATTCGCACGAAAAAAGGTTAATATGTCATAAAAATCCATTCATATCGTGAAAAAAAGCTTGTTTCCGGGTGAAAAGTTCACAAACAGAAGCTCCGTATCGACAAAGTTGCAAAGTTACTTTCGTAACTCTCACAGCCGAATCGCAACTAAGCGCGACCCAAGATAGTGCGAAAATGGACAAATTCCTCCGCGTTGGGTAACTTTCGCCGACGTCACGTCTATGCGCGGACTCTCTATTGTCACTCGATCAGAGACTTTCAATCGTGGAAGAGACTGCATCGAAGCCCGCTCCTCACGGGGAGACAAACACGCAGTCACAGTCATCTGAGTCTGAACCACCCAGGTTCAGAACCACTCTGACAACAGAATCAGCTGAGACTACAAACGTATCATCAGTACGTGTGTCAGAAGACTTTACTCCCAATCATTGGAGATCTAATTATACAACTAACAGAGCGACGCTCGAATCGGAAAGGGCTACGACAGCCCCAGTCAGTCCTACGCGTTTGCATGCAGCTGACCTGCAAAGAGAGTTTGAACGTCTTAGAGACTCTCTAACCCGTGTCCAAATTCCAAGTGAACTCAAAGTGAATGACTCGTCCACGGGGATAAAGCAAGAGTGCAGAGGCGCACTAAAGGTTATATCTAGGTGTGCTCGCTATGCTGAGGTAACCCTAAAAGCTCTCGCCACTATTGACCCAGCCAGTACATCTAGAGTTGACCTAGATAATATTGTAACATGTGCTACGGCACAAATCGCATTTCTACAGAGCGAATATGCGAGTCTAGTAGTCAAGAGTACGTTCAATGAGGAAACATCTCGCATTTTCCAACAGTTCGAAAACAATTCAGCCACATTCACCGACGCATCTCTGCAAAATGTCAGAGTGGCTGCAGAGCTTGCGGCAGCCCAATCGAGACTAGGCCAAGGTCAGCAGAGAACTACCAACCCTCGCAGGGGGCGGGGTAGGACCTTCCCCCCGTTCCAGTATGGAAGAGCAGGGGCGCAGAGAAACTTCAGCTGGTCGGGTCACGGGGGATCCACATTCGGCAGTAGTCGTCCGCCAATCAGGAGGCCGGACGACGAGTAAGGATTTGACGTAGGATACTCAGCCAACCAGGAGGCTATATTTACGTAAACGAACTTCCATTTCTCTGGGGAAAACCCCTACGGACAGCTGTGTGTATGTCAGCAGAAATCGCTATGTTTCAAAGTGATAGTTTAAAACTGGACAGTTGGCTCAAAATTACGAACAATTCGGAATTATTAAAATAGATTTCTTGTGGCGTAGAAATTCCGTTCATTAATGTACCACGGCCTTTTCATCTGAAAAACCCTGTTTTAAATATAAAAGAACAAGCCTTCGTTGGAAAGGAAATAAGAAAATTAGAGACTGCTAAGTGTATTCAGAGGTGCACACCTGACATTGTTCCTCAATTTGTGAGTCCGATACATTTAGTTCCCAAAAAGCAAGGTGAATTTAGACTGGTGACAGACCTTAGGTATTTAAAGAAACACTGTCAACCTCCGTCCTTTGTGTATGAGAGCATTGACGACATCCTCGAGTGTACCAAACCAGAAGACAATTCTGTTACTTGGGATATTAAGAACGGATTTTTTCACATTCCTGTGAGAAGACAAGACACTGAATATTTGTGTTTCCAGTGGAACAATAATTTTTACAACTGGTTGGTTCTACCTTTTGGGGCAAATTTCAGCCCATATTATTTTTGCAAAGTTATTAGAGAGGTAATAAGACACTTCAGAGACAATGGTAAACGAGTTGTGGCATATGTGGATGATTTTTATTTATGTGACGATCCTGACAAGATTGATGAGTCCACAAATTGGGCACTTGAAGAACTGCATCAGTTAGGATGGTGTATAAACTGGGAAAAGAGTAACCTTGAGCCTAGTCCACAGTCATGTTTCATTGGCTACGTTATTGAATGCGATCCTAATAATCAATGCGTTTGGGTTCGTATTCCTAAAGACAGACTATCCAAGGTGAAGAGAGATATCAACCGTATCTTAAAATCGGGCTCTGCATCCGCGCGTGCGCTGGCCAGAGTAGCTGGGCAGTGTGTGTCCATGACAAAAGCCATAGTGCCTGCGAAACTTTTGCTCAGGAATCTATACAGATGCTTAAAAAGTAGAACATCCTGGCAAGACACACTGTATATCGATCAGGCAACAAGTAATGATCTCAATTGGTGGCTCAAAGCCCTTCATAACTGGAACGGTAAAGCCGTAAAGGCTGAATGCAGACAGTGTGTGCAAATAGCTACAGACGCCAGCCAGGAAGGCTGGGGGGCTATATCTCTGACTCACGGGTCAGAAGCTCAGGGATTTTGGGACAAATTTATGTCCGCCCACCAGAGCTCAAATTTTCGGGAGATATCAGCTGTTCACCTTTCATTAGTAGCTTTATTACCAAACATAAAAGGGAAATCAGTCCAAATTCTCTCGGACAATATTACAACAGTGGCCTATATCAATATGCAAGGGGGTCCCAGTCCGGAGATATCACAGGTTGCGAGCAAAATTTGGACTTTAGCTCTAACAAACAACTTTTTGATCAAAGCTCACTACATTGCGGGCAAGTCCAACACAACAGCAGATTTGTTAAGCCGAGTCTCCAGTCAATACGAGTGGGAATTGAACCCAGGTCTCTTTCACTATCTAGAACAATTGTGGGGTCCGCACTCCATAGACAGGTTTGCTACAATGAACACAACAAAGTGCAGCCTGTACAACAGCCGGTTCTGGGATCCCGCTTGCTGTGGGGTGGATGCCCTCCAACAGGTAAACTGGGGACAACACAACAATTTTGTAAACCCTCCGCTAAGACTGATGAGCGGAGTTTTGTCCGTGATACAAAACCAGGGCGCTATGGCAACAGTGATTGCACCAGCATGGAAAGCCAAGAACTGGTTCCAAAAACTGAGAGTAATGTCAGTATTCCCTCCTTTAAAGCTACCACCAGCCAAAACGTTTTGTATACAGAAGGGTATTCAACTCCCAGAGCCATTAAAGAACCCAAAGTGGAGGTGGTACGCTTGGAGGATCTCTGGGCTCGTAATCTGAAGAAAGAGAAATGGCCTTCGGCCTGTATTCAAAAATTCCCAAAGTTCTTGGCTGCATCTACATTGGTGCAATACAACAAATGCATTGACAAATTCAAAAACTATTGTGAATTGCAAGGGTATTCCTTTCCTCCACAGACAGATGTATTTGTACAATGTATTGCTGGATTTTTGAATAATGAGGCTGAGGCCTCAGAAAGACCTGAGTCAATGCTTAAAACATTAGTGTCAGCACTAAAGCATTTTTGTAAGGCCATGAATATCAAAGTCCAATTTGAAAAGATAGATGTTTTGACCAAAGCTCTGATTAAGGTTGACACATCAAGACCTGCGGGTCGAACCAAAATAATGCCTGTGCAGAAATTTTTGGAACTGTTTGAGCAATGGGGTCAAAATAAATCTCTGTCTACTCAGAAGCTGAGACAAAAAGCCATTACACTGTTCGCTCTGGCTGCTATGTGCAGGCCGTCTGATTTGGCACCTCAGGTTGGCTTCATGAGAAAACAGATTGTATTTAATGACAATGGCAGCATGACGGTAAGATTCTTTGGAATAAAAAACGATGCTCAAAGGCAAGGGTTTGAAGTTCAGATAGATGGCACAGATAATGTACTGACTGACCCAGTTGCTTGTTTGAAAGCATATCTGGGTCGCACAGCTGACATGGTGTGCCAGACCAGTGGTCCTGTATTTATTTCCCTCACACCACCTTTTAAAGTAATCAGTGCACAGACAGTTGCCTCAGATTTAAACAGGAGTATAGCAGATGCTGGCCTTGCTGGTCAGGCGACCTCTCGATCCTTTAGGCCATCAGTGTCACGAGTGGAGTGAGTGCAATTAAGGGGATTGCTACAGAGCGGGTGTAGAGTAAGAAGGGCTCACAGTAGACAGCAAGTTAAGCGTGCTGTTGTGAGTAGTGGGAGGGTCTGAATGAGGCGAAAGCGCGGTATTACTATCACTGCAAGTTAGAAGGTCCGACGGAGCGGACCTGTGAATAAGAGCCCATCGGGCGGACATAAAGGGAGCAGTCGAGAAGACTAGTGAGAAAGTCTTTCCAGTAATGACTGGTATGTAGAACGTTGATTGATTATTATGATTGATGTATTATATTATATTCGTCTATTACCATGATGTAAATAAGTATATGTGAGGAATGTGGAAGTCCTTGATATTGGATATAGCAATGTGCGCCATGAGCGATAGATGAAAGTGAGTTCATGGATTTGTAGCGCGAGTGAGTAGTGTGTACTCCGATGGAGGTGTGTTACCGTAAGATGTGTGGTGAGTGAAAGGTGAACTAGTGTGTGTACGCTTCATGGATTGTAAGGAGAGGTGGAGTGAATAGAAATGGTAGGGTATTATACCAATGTAATGTTATTCTTGTAGGTGTCGGGGACGGGCCGAAGAGCCACCTCGATGAGCACAAGTGATAGGCCAGCATAGGGCCGGAGGCCACACATAGGCCAGAAGTGAGGCTGTCGGTGCAGGACAGTAGAGGCACATACAGTCGTGGCAGTCAGGCCACGGACAGGGACGTAGATATGAGAGTGAATGAGATACTATATTGTTGCCATGTTGATAGGCTAGTGAACTGATACTATGTTGTTGCCATGTTGATGGCTATGGAAATAATAATGTGTTATTGCCCTGCTGAGGTGCTAGGGGAGTGCTAAGGTGTAGGACAATAGGAAGGTGATATAGAGAGACTGCGGTGCCAGTGAATTATTAATGTGCTATTAAGACCCTGAGGGGAGAGGCTGAGGCCGAAGTGCCTTTAGGAGTAACTACCGGATTGTGGATCCGAGGGAGAGTGTGTGTGAGAATAAGGCCGTTGTACGGCAGTTCATTTCAATAATATAATGTATGTAATTGCGCTATTATATGTATAATTATGTCTAATAAATGTGTGAGTCTGATGGATTGTTTTGTTAAGTGTTAAACTTGTTTGTTCGTGATTGTCGTCCTGTCATAAACTATTACATCTCCCAGTCTGGGATTTGTGACAATCAGCAGCAACAGCGGCAGTGATTGGAGGAGTCAATCCTCACACTGCACGCACACTGGGTCGATGGAAGACAGAACAGGTCTTTTTTTATAGATACTTTTACCCCTTGTCTAAAGAGTCTATCACTGAGCAAATGTTTTCAGCCAAACTTCATTGAAGGCGTTGAATTACTCTGGCCAAGTGGACTGTGTCGTCACTGACAGTCTAATATTGATGAAGTTTGCTGAATGTTCTATCACGTATATATATATTACTATATATATATACTGATATTTGTGTGTATTTAGTACATGTATTATGTTTCGTATTTTGTTGACTCGAGGTACTTTATTATTCCTACTTGTTAGCGCAGTATACTTATTATTGTTTACACCCCCTTCCTCGGCTTTACCGACTGCTTGTAGTTGTAGTTTGAAAACAGCCCCCTGAGCTGCTGACAGCCGAATGCTCCGCAGACCGGCTTCTGGCGTGGAGATCATCAGGAGAGAATGCGTCGCTGTTTCGGGCTCTACCTCTCTACAGCTATTTTAATGACGCACCGAGCCCCCTCACTGATGTGAGGTCTCCTTGCCAGTTCGACTGTGTGCCTCTACTGTCAACCGTCAGGACTCATTCCAGGTGGTATCCTCTCTCTTCAACCAGATCCAATGGCTTGCTCTTTCTACGGTCTTTTGTAGATCTTTCCTCATGGCATTTCCTCTCTTTGGGCCAAGTCCAGCCACTCTCATCCACCTGCTGACGCTGTCTGCAATGAAGCCTCTACACCCGACCTCGACTGGGAAATGCGATACCTTCCATCCCGCCTCCGCGCACTCTTCGACAAGAGCTTCGTAGCGGCTCTCCTTCCTCTCGTGTGCTGCCTTGATATTGTCTTCATAAGGCACCGTCAGCTCTACCAGATGTACCTCTTTCTCTTCTTCGCTCCATAACACCAGGTCAGGCTTCTTTGTTGTTGGAATGGGAAAAAATTTCTTGCTGCCTTCTAGATCTGCAGACACTTCCCATTGGCCATCACTTTCGTCAGCAGGGGCTTTGCTTGTCTTCTCTCTTTCAGGCACCTTACTTCCTTGCAGCACGAATGTGATCTTTCTCAGTCCGTGGTCCTGCGATTTAGGAGCGTACTTTCCCTCATTCACCTGCTCCTTTGCTGTCTTTGTGAGAATCTTGAGCACCTGATTGTGCCACCACGTCTATCTGTTTATCGCTAAGTGGCAGTTTGAGAGGATATGTTTCATGGTTCCTAGCTTTCCGCACCTGCACTTGTCATCTTCCTGGGCCTTCCATCTGACCAGGTTCACCGGTGAAGGCAGAACGTCGTAGGTAGCCCGAAGAAGGAAGCTCAGCCTTGAAGTATTCCACTCCCATACCTCACTCCACCCAATCTTTCTTTCCACTACATGCTCCTCCCAACTCTTCACTTGTCCTTGCCGAGCACACTGAACTAGATGAACTTCCCGCCTCTCCGCCTCCATCTTTCGCACCTGCCCTGCTGCAGCTGATCTTCTCTCCTTCTGTGACATTTTCCCAAAGGGCTTGAAGTCACCACTACCCAGTCCCAGCCTGTCTGCCTGTGCAGGGCCAACAATGTCGCCATGCTTCAACACAGAGATGACCTCATCAGCCGCGTCCTCCGCCCTCCATTTTCTTGCCGTTCTGACATCCGGTGGGTTGTCGCTGATCTTATGGTCCTTCGACTCCCTCAGCATCATCACTGTCCTGATTTTTCCTGCCTTGTAGATCTCCACGATTGAAGTGAGTGGCACCTGGAGCGCGCCTTTCTGCCTGTACAGGGCTGATGTGTTAATTGTTCGTGGTAGGCCTAGCCACTTTCTGATGAAGTTGTTACACGCTCTCTCTATCATTTCAACTCCTGACAAGGCGACTTCGTACATTGTCAGTGGCCATGCAAGCCGCGGGTATAGGGCGAACTGAAGACACCATATCTTGTACTTTCCTGGCAGCCTAGTCTTGTCAATGGCTTTCAGGCCATCCTCTGCTTGTTTCATGATATCCACGCCACGGCTCTTGTCATTCAGTGCTCCCGCATACCATCGTCCTAAACTCTTAACAGGCTCATCTTTCACTGTGGGTATCTTCTCCCCCGCGATCGTGAATTTCTGTTGCTTCTGCTTTCCTTTGTGCAAGGTCAGGCTCCTGGACTTCTTGGCTTTGAATTTCATCCTCGACCACGTTACCAGCTCATCCAGCCGCGCCAAGACCGTCTGCATTATGTCCGCATCTTTTGTCAGCAGAGTCACATCATCCATGAATGCCTTCTTCGGTGCTCTTACTTCTGCCTCTTCTTCACTTAAGCCTGCTGACCTCAAGAGCATCTCCCTCACTAGGATGAACCAGATGGCGGAAATCGTGCAGCCAGCTGCTATACCGATCTCCAAACGGTGCCACTCAGTTGTGAATTCTTCTGTTGAGAATCGCATCTGGAATTTGCTGTAGTACTCGTTCATGATGTCTTGCACCTTGCGCGGGATGTAGAAGAATTCCATTGCTTTCATCAGCAGTTCGTGGGGTACTGACCCATAGGCATTCGCCAGATCCAACCAGACCACGTTCAGGTTACTTTTGGCTTTCTTGGCATCCTGAATTGCCTCCCAAATCGTGAAAGCATGCTCAATGCAGCCCGGCATCCCTGGTACTCCTGCTTTCTGGACGCTTTCGTCCACGTAGCCATTGCCCTGCAAATAAGCAACAACCCTCCTCGCAAGTATACCCATGAAGATCTTGCACGTCACATTGATGATGGAGATATGGCGAAATTGTCCGATGTTTTCTGCATCCTGTTCCTTCGGTAGGTATACACCTTCCGCTTTGCACCAGTCGTCGACAAGCTCCTTATCATCCCACAGGTCCCTCAGCAATACGTACAGAATGTGTCTTAGTTCGTCGCAATACTTAAAAACCCTGTAGGACACTCCATCGCCCCCGGGTGCGCTTTTGGCTCTTGCTCTTTTGACAAAATCGTCCACTTCCTTCTCAGTGAACGGTCCCAGTCGGAAGCTCACGCCAGGGGCGGTCGGTCGCTTCAGGCCTCTCATGTCTGGTAGCGGCTCATTACTTTTGGGATCGCTGTATGTCTGCCTGACGTGAGCATCCAGCTCTTCTTTTTCATTGTTTCGTTGTTTCTATTCCTCTGTTGGTACAAATTTAATATCAATTTTGTTAGATCTAGAATCTCGTTTTTTGTTGAAATGGTCTTTGAATTATTAACGCTTTCAAGGTACTATCTCTCCATGTAGGCATATTGTTCATTTTATTTTCTTTTGTTATAAATAAAATGTTGTTAAGTAGGACACACCGGAATGACTGAAGTTTGTTTTGATTGTATTTCATACCAATGATCTCTGTCCTTCTCTTTGGTTGAGTTTGAGTTTTGGGTTTTACGGCGCGTCGGCACGATAACGGCCACTTTGTGCCCTTCACGGTCTGTTTGGGTGCACGGTCTTCATTTGTGGTTCGTATTCAGGGCTTTTATGTTTAACAATGGAATTAAATACGTTCATATACTTCTAGCATATTGGTAAAGTTCTCCAAAGTTGTTTTGCATGGATCTGAAAACAGTTTTGTAAACGAGTATAAAAGTTATTAAATCAAGTCGTAGATCTTATAGCCTCTCTCAGAAAGGAAAGGATGCGCTGTGGGTCCACGTCAGAAAATAATTAGTTGTATAACGAATCACAGACTTAAACCGTCGCACACTGACATAATAATTACCAACTTCTTTTTCGCAACTAAAATGTAATTTACACAAAATTATTGTGCTAAGATTTGAAACGACAACATTGGTTATTTGTGATTAGAATCTTTCTGCCAAATAAATAAATAAATAAAAAATAATGCCGTGGCGATGTGTTAACAAATAAAGCTGGGGTTTCATGTGCATGGCAACGGAAACGGCAAAAATCCATCAAGTAGTGAAATAGAAAGAATATTTTCATTTCTACGGAAACGCCCTTTCCAAACACATGGAAACACTCTTTCCTTTTGACTACTTGATGGATTTTTGATATTTCCGTTCCCGTTTCTGTACACATGAAAACACAGCACTACAAGGTCTATTTTTTGGTCCCAGGGTCTGCAGGGACTTACTGACTAATGAACAGCAAACACTGACCTGCCCTGCCCATGGGGCGCTTCTAAAGTTCAAAGTTGTAGGTACAGTATGGGAGATGTCGGTGTCCAAACCTTTCATGTACACCTGCACAAGGAAATGAGCAAGACAGTGCTGGAGAGCAACTTCATTGAGATTGGTGGGAGATATGAAGAGACGGGGAAAGGTGTAGAAGGACGGGAATAGAGAGAAATAAAACAATAACAATAACAACAACAAAACAGCGACAAGTAAAATCAGAGAGCAAGCAAGAAATGCAAAAAAAAAAAAAGAAAAGGAAAAGAAACACATTTAAAAGCCAAGAAAGAAACTAATACTAGAGGAGGGGGATACGTTGGTCTAGAGGCAAAGTGCTCGCCTCTCATGCCGAAGGTACCGGATTCGATTCCCGGTCTGTGGCGGCATGTTGGAATTATGTGTGTGTGGGAGGAAGAGAGGATTCATGTTCCGATCCTATGGCATGTAGGACTGAGTACATAGACTTCTCGGATAAAGACCGAAAAACTCGGAGGGCCCACTGCACTGCATTGCATCACACTATACCACACCACACCACACTACACTACACTACACTACACTACACTACACTACATTACATTACATTACACTACACTACATTGCATCACACTACATCTCACAACACTACACCACACTACACACGCAACACCACACCACACCACACTACACTACACCATACCGCTCCACATCGCACTACACTACACTACACTACGCTACACTGCAGTACACTACACTACACAACAATGCACTACACCACACGACACCACACCACACTACATTACACCACACCACACTACAATACAGCACACTGCACTACACCTCACCACACCACTCCACACCACAGCACACCACACTACACTGTACTACACTATACCACTCCACACCAAACAACACCACACTACACTACACCACACCATACCACACCATACCACACTACACTACACTAACACTACGCTACACCATACCACAACACATAACACCAAACATCAGCCCACCACACCACACTACAATACATTACACCACACCACCTCACATAACATTACTCATCATCACACCACACCATATCATACAACACTGTATTACACGACACTACACAATACCACAATGCACTATACTGTGCTGCACTACACTACACTACATTACACAACACCACACTAGACCAAGAAACAACATCATCTGCTAGTGAACTGACATTTTGTGTGTATGAGTGTGTGTGTGTGTGCATGTATATGTCTTCCTGCATGTGCATGATTGAGTGGATATATGTCTGTGTACACAGGTACGCCACACGCCCCACCACCCTACAATGCAATATACTACACTTCGCTATATATGTATGTCGGCACTTTACAAAACTTATTATGGACACTAAGTGAACCTGACCTTGACACTACCGCTGTTACTGAGTTCCAGTGTGTCGGTTCCATCTTTTATGACGACAGGGGGGCCGGCTGTGACACTGTGTACCAGCTGGTAGGAGTCAGAGCAACTGGCTGGAAGATGGAGAGAATGGACACACATTAGCATGGTCTCCATGATGGAAACGGTGTTTACAAAAAAACACGAAATATCATAAAAACCACAGAAAAACTGTGGGGTCGCAGCAGGGCTATAAGCACAGTCAAAATTGGGCAAAAAAGAAAAAGTTGTATGTCGCGAAGTCTTGCGTGAGAAAAAACCCAAACGTTACAAAGCAAACTAAAGAGAAGACAGAAAATACACAGAATTTTCGGCTTTCGCCTTTTTCAAAAGTGAAAAAAAAATCGAACGATTACAAAAAACACGGAGAATGAATGTTTGTGTGTGTGAGAGAGAGAGTAAAGGAGAAAGAGAGAGAGGGGGAAAGGAGAGAGAGAGAGAGAGAGAGAGAGAGAGAGAGAGAGAGAGAGAGAGAGAGAGAGACACAGAGATATAGAGAGAAGGGGAAGAGAGAGTTTATTAAACTTTTACATGATGATGTACTGAAGAACAGATAGTGACGTAAATAGTAAAGAGGTAAAAATAAACATAATGACAGGGAAAACAAAACAAAACAAAACAAAACAACAACAAAACGCGAGGAACCCAGACGAAGTAACAATTCACAGTAAATACCATGATTGGAGAGTCGACAATATTGCCCCGTGTACTCGGGTGAACATTGGCATAGTCCATTGTGAACAGATGCACCGTTTTCACATGGATTCTGAGGAGAATAAAATATGCCATAATGAATACCTTTGAAGCCCATACATTCACAGATTATAGAAATGAAATTTGAAGAACTAGAAAAGGATCGTATGAAAATCGATGATGAGCAAAAAAGTCTGACGTAGGCTACTTAAAGATGGTGGATATTAAGAAGTGAAGAAAGATGAAGAAATAATATGGTCACCAACAACAACAACAACAATAATAACAACAACTATAACAACAACGACAACAATAACGAGAAAGTTTTGAGTTTAGAGAAAGCACATCGGCAATGTAACGGCCTCCTTGTGCTAGCAAGAAGAAAGATGATAGAACATAGGAGAACAGACCAGGAGCCCCCGCCTTCCAACTGCTTCAACGACAAAAATCAAAACAGCAAACAACAACGACAACGGCAAGAACAACGATGAAAAACGAACATCAACAACGACAAGAGCAACAACGACAACAGCAATAACTACATACAATGAAAACGAATAATGACAAGAACAGCAAACGACAACGGAAAACAACCACAGAGCAACAAATCTCGTGATCCAATGTAAAATTGAAGAATGTGGCTAATGACCCGCAGTGGAATTACAAAGCCAAATTGAGAAAATACTGAGTTGTGTTTATTCTTCTGCAATGGTTATAAGGTAAAATGTGTCAATAACAGCAGCCAACATTGAATCCTTACGTAACAGTGTTACCAGACTGGCTTTTTAAAGCCAAAATCCGGAAATTTGGGTTTTTTTTTTTTTTAGGTATGGTTGGCGTCAGAAAATCCATTTGGCTTTTTTGGGCCTTTTTTCAAAGATACTAAAATTATCTGCACAAAGACTACATACCATGCTTTTTCTGAAACGCTTTTTATCGAGCATGAAAACCGTACTGAAATTTTGTTTGGCTTTTTTTTTTGTGTGGCATTTTTCTAGCATTGTTTGGCTTAAACTTAAAATTCCAATCTGGCGGGTTTGCCTTACGATTTGCAGTCACTCACCAAGGTTGCGATTAGGCAGTGGTCATGGTCGAGATCAAGGTCGTTCATGACGCCACGAGACACAGCAGCCATCAGATGACACGTTTTGATACCTGTGTACACGGCAACCTCACATGATGGGTTCTGAGAACATCTGAGCACACAGTCTATCCGACTCCTGACTGGATGAGCAATGAGATATGGATCAGGTGTGTTTTCAATGGAATTGCTCGGCTTCTTGACCAGTGGCATAGCGTGGGTTTGGCCACAGGGGCGGTTGGCTCGCGCAAAATTCCAAAACTATCACGGTTTCAACTACCAGTTATGAAAGAAGTTCCTCAAAACTCAAATAATTAGTCAAAACGTATCACAGCTCGACAATGAGCTAAGAAAGACTAGCCTTGCAATATAGTCCATTGAGAAAGATTTCAATGTAGATTGTCCAGACTGTTATTGAAAAATTTACAGAAATCTAAATAAATCTGAGTTACTAGCATTAAATTCATTTCACTTGAATTACATCAGTATTAATTTTCTTAAATCACATTACATGTGCTTGGTGAGTAAGGGGTTTCAATAGTAGACTGGTGGAAGGGTCCCAGGGAGTGTTAACGGTCAACGGGTCGGGAGGGGCAATACTTACTTGCCCCGGGCGCTAGCAACCCACTTTAGGGACCGTTCACATATTATGTCATCACATAAAGGGGGGGGGGGTGTCTTGAATGATGACAAGTGATGACATGGGGGAGGGGGGTGTTGAGTCCAAAGATGCTGTCATCAATGTGGTTTGGTAAAATTGAAAAAGAAGAACAAATATAAAGATCAAATTCATATTTTTATTATAATACGGTACCTGCCAATAAAATAACTACTTAATTAATCAACCAATACCTTTGATGACTACTACTACTACTCAATATTTGTTAAACTGCTAAACCTACCACAGGGTCAACACCGCATCATGTCTGATTTGGTTCTATATTTTTCACTACTGTTTCAATGTTTATCTTCCTGAAATAAATTTGCCCTCTCTTGCATAAATTTATTATTTTGCAACAGTTTTAAGTTTAGTATAATTTTAGTTCTGTTTTTGCATAATTTCCCTTGGTTTGCATACTTTGCATAATTTTGACATATATATTGTTACATATATGATGCTCATTATACACATGCATAAAAATTGCATTAATTCTCAAAAATATTAAGATAAATTTGCCCTGTGTTGCATAAAATTGATTATTTTGCAACAATTTTAAGTTTAGTATAATTTTGGTTCTATTTTTGCATAATTTCAGAGAGACAGATCAATGTTATCTTATAATTTGGGGGGCAGCATAGCGCAGTGGTTAGCGCGTCGGATTTGTAATCCGGTGGTTGCGAGTTCGAACCTGTCCGCTGTAGTTGCTATGGGAAAACAGTTTACCTTAACTTCCTCAGTCCACCCGTCTGTAAAACCGGTACCTGACATATAGGTAGTGGAAAGATCTTGTCAGTTCGCTGACAGGCATCTTCTCTGTATGCTCTTTGTGAGTTGAGATGGTATTAAATGGTTGAATCAGCCTGTCAGGGACACCTTGTAAAGCGCTAAGAGCATTAGTGGATATTAAGCGCTATATAAAAACTCTTATTGATTTTATTTTATTTATGATCTGTTAGTTTGAATTAAAATAAA
Source organism: Onchidella celtica (assembly GCA_963931925.1). Classification (NCBI taxonomy): domain Eukaryota; kingdom Metazoa; phylum Mollusca; class Gastropoda; order Systellommatophora; family Onchidiidae; genus Onchidella; species Onchidella celtica. Next base: position 45,204,216 of record OZ007568.1, on the reverse strand, counting down.
TAGCAAACAGCACCATACAGGTATTTTTAGTCGTTATTTGTCAAGTTTTGATTAAGTCATCAAACAGGGGGGAGGAGGGGGGGGGGGATAGTCATTTGATGACATGTGATGATAAGGGAGGAGGGGGGGATAGTCATTTGATGACATGTGATGATAAGGGAGGGGGGGGGTCAAAATTAGTCAATTTTTTATGACATAATATGTGAACGTTCCCTTACGCCATTGCGTTTGGCAACTGTTTAAATACGGACAGTTCGTGTAAAATTATGGAAAATGTTACTTGTACTAATTGTCTGCCACATGTCTCGGGAGGAGAGGGCGGGATATCCGATAGCGGTCTTTGACATATCCTCAAGTACACTATTAATTGCCAAGGGACGCAGTTCCTCTTTTCCTCAGACGAGAAATATTCAAATGTGCAGAAAAAGTGCGCCGCAATGTCATGAAATTTCTCTCTGTCTCTTTTTTTTTTTTTTTTATGAGAAATATTATGTGGATGCCAGCGTTGCCGGTTCGCGAGATTTTCCCCAAGATCTCGTGATTTTTGGGGTTACCTTGGGATCCTGACAATTTTTTTTTCAAGATTTTGGGATTTTTCGGGCTCTGTGTATTTGTTATTATTTCTTTGTTAAAGAGCAACAACAACAACAACAAAACAAAAAAACAACAAAAAAAACACAAAACACACACACACACAAAACACCAAACAAACAAAAAATAAAAAACCCGAAAACAATCACGAAATTGCCTTTCTACAGGCAAGGCCGTTTACAACTTAAGAGGTGAATGAAGCCAAATGGGCTGAGACGTAGTTTCACGGCTTGTGTATGAGGATTTTTTGCGCCATTCGCGAGCTAAATCACTGCCATTGCTTAGTTTGAATTCAATGTATTGCGAAACTGTAATAATATTTAATGTATTTTTTTGTGTTGAAAAACAAATCTTGGGGTTTTGTAAATCATCTTGGGATTTTTTAAAGGGGTTTCTTGGGATTTTTGTAAATCTTCACCGGCAACCCTGGTAGATGTGAAAATCGCTGACTTTATGCGTGGCATTCTAAAACTCTCCGCACTTGGATGTTAGAAAATGGGAGTCATTAGGCCTATTTGTCTCCTTACAAGACGAGTCACAGCACGTTTCCTTTAGTGCCTTAACTCCCTAGTACCCAGATTTACACTGCAGTGTTTTGCATGTTTTGAAGCTTGCACAGCTTAGTCTCAACAGTCTAAAAACAAAACAGATTGAAAAGCGTCATTGCTCTTTTGTTATTGAAATAGCTCTCTTACCAGTCCTACCAGTCACCTCCTTTCTAGAGAAGATGTTTGCATGGGCAGGATCTCCACAAGGCAACCAGGTGGCTGTAGACAGGGAAGAGTTAACATGACCACTGACCATCACTGACCACCACAAGCCCAGGGCGGTTAGCTACAGTGTCATATACCCACAAATCTTCATGGACATCCTTGGCTAAGGGTGACAGAAAACACGTATTAACACAATATTAGAAAAGTAGAAAGTAAGACCCCTCCAAAACAACAACAACAACAACACATTGTCACTAATTAATTAACTAATTAATCAATTAACGAGGGGCTTAGTTCTACATCGCGCCAAAGACGCAAAAAGCAGAAATTGAGGTATTGTGCAAATAGCGTTTTTAAATGTTTGCCATGACTCTCAGAGTGTTAGTTCATTTTAAGTAATTTAGCAATTTAACATGTTACTTAACAGTTCTGGCTTGATGTGCTTTGCAGAGAAGATAGTTTTCTCGTAAACCCTTGTGCACAACTACACAGTTTGTTTTGAAAAACGGGTGTAATTCGGCATGAGAAGTTTTCGTCCTACTTCTAGAGGTTCTAGATATTACGAAAAATATATAGACACGCATCTCAAAGATTGGCGTAGGATTTACAAACACTTTGAAAATGCAAACACATACAAAATACTAACGTCAGGTCAGGAGTACGCAGTGACCTACCTAATAGTAGCATGTCTATAGGGAACGGAATTTAATGACACAGTTACTATATTTAAATTTACCGATGACGTCATGGGACATTCGAACTGTTCAACGCGGTGGTTAAGCACAGTTGTTATGGACTTTGTAAGGGCGATTCCAGGCACAAAGATCAACTGCACATGAAAAGTGTGTACAAAGCCCATAACTGTGCTTAACCGCCGCGTTGAACAGTTCTAACGTCCCATGATGTAAATCTAAATACAGTAACTGTGTCATTCAATCCCGTTCCCTATGGGTACGTCAGTGGCGGGTCTACAATGAAACTAATGAAGCGCAAGTTTCAGAGCTCCTAATCCCAGAGGGTCTCTGAAGAAACTTTTTTAATGGGTAAATTTTTGGATGTTGCCCTATTTTGGATGGTAGCGAAGGGGCCTCATAACAGTACAAGCTTCAGTGTCCCAAAAATATAGGTCCGCCACCGCAGTACGTAACAGACAGACAAGATAAAGAGTACTAGAAATTACACAAAAGGATGACGTTATTTCAAAACATCACCAAAAACGTGGAGTGTCAGAATAAACAATAATGATAAAGCCCTGTGATCTACATCAAGCACAACGGAAGTAGAAGAACGAAAAATTAAAAAAGAAAAAGTTAAAATGTAATATAAGTTTATCATAACTGACTGTAACAGGGTGACAGACTGGCAAGGTATAAATAGCGTGGGAAGATAGTTGACGGCGGGGAGACAGAGTTATTGTATGCCAGAGGGGGAAAGTAGGGAATGTTTACTTGACCGCCGTACTTGACGATCAGATCACCTGGGAATTGCTTGGGGGGTAGAGATGCTTCAATAGTATTTGACGTGGAGTCGACGGGGGTGGCCATTAGGATAACTAATGTACACTCGGTGAGCGTCTTGGGACGCTACCTGACTGGGTATAAATCCCCGAACGCTCCTTCCAACTTCAGACCGCTGAGAGCACTCACCAGCTTCGTGCCGAAGAGGAGACCACAACTGCAACTGTAACTTTGTACTAGTCTTGTGAGTGGGAAAGGTCAGGGAACCCGCAAACATCCTTTGTCAGAGCGTGGTATCTTTGGTATCTTGTCGGCATTTGAGCTGTTGCTGAGTGGTAAGTTAATTGTACGATGTATGTGTATTTTACTTAATGTTCATGATTGTAGAACCTAAATCTAGTGGGTTTACTTTGGTATAACTACTGCCTCTGAGAGAGTCACGGAAACGCCGTTACATATGTGTTACGAAACCTTATAGGATGGGGTCTGTTAGAGAGAGCGTTATTCTTCGTGGGGAACGTGTAAATATCATTAAAACTGTATTGATCGTTTATTCTATTGCCTATATGGGAGCCTATGGAGTATGGGAGCTGCAGCCTGACTGATAACAGTGTCAGCAGTTAAAAGTATTAATGGTGAATATCCGTCATGGAGTAAGTACGGAAGTCATGCCTTCCAACCGTAGATTAGGAAGTTGCGATTGTTTTTCTACAGAGGAGGAAGAACAACACCTTCTTGGCTTCTCAACTTCTTGTACTTTGATTAACGACATCGTGGCTTCTTGGCTTCCCGACCTATTGGTACCTGCCGATACCTGTTGATCTAACTGCGCAGTCAAGCCAGAGTAGAGAGGAAGAACCAGTGCCCAGATAGCGCCATACACCCCTAAAGGAGAGGTTTCCTTATGCTGAATGTACCCGTGTGTTTTATAAAATGTGCTAGAAATTGAATATTACGAAGCCCTTTAATTATCATGTGCTGATTTGCATCAAATTCATTCCATCGAAATTCACATGAAATTGTATGACCTATGTTCCTATTATTATTGAATGAATTAATAATTGTTGTATATATATAAGCTTTTGTCAGGCCAGAGTTTTCTGCTATTGTATGACAGTACACAATACAGCCTGCTACTGTCACCCCCACTGTCTTGTGGGTCATCTCGGGAGAGAGGAAGACTAGGGGAAGGTAACCCTGAATACAAATACCACACTGCCTTGTGTGTTGCTATGATAGCAAAGGCTATGGGAGTAAACCCAGACAGAAAATCAGGAGTGGAGACCCGAAGGTGGTTGTCAGGGAGAACTGCATCAAACTGGCTTCCAGCATCTCCTGCAGCCGGACTAGTTCCAAATGTATTGACCTGGTCTCTCCCTTGGGTTTAACTAGAATGGCAGAGAGAGGGGTGGTGCCTCTGGGCAAAGCACCATCTCTTAAAAATAGCCCAGGCAAGGCAGCAAAACGAGGAGGCGTTTGCTCGGGCTTGGCAAGCGTCTGTCTCTCCTCTATAAGCCCACCCATTTCCGATTTGGAGAGGACACTCCAGCCATCCGTTACGGATGGGCACAACACGGGAGGTGGCAGTTACCGGTGATAAGCTCAATCCATTTGGCGTACGGATGAGCGCCAGGGGTCCCCTCTGTCGGTGGGAGCGGCTTTTCAGCTGCATTGATCAACTACCGCCCGCCGTAACCTGGGCAGCCCCCAGGCAGTTGGGTGTTGTTCCGCCACGTCAGCCTGCTTCATAAGGTGGTTGGAGCTAGACCAAAAGTCAAAAAGCTGACGTAAAGTGTGCACCTGGCAAAAACAGAAAAATACTAAAACTTGGTACCTGGAACGTCAGAACAATGCGCCCAGGCTTGCAACAGCAAGATCTCACTAATATTGACTCCATCAGGAAATCCCAAATTATTGATCGAGAACTTCAGCTACTAAACATCGACATCGCTGCCCTTCAAGAAACTCGACTTCCCGACTCCGGGTCAGTCAAAGAAGAAAACTACACCTTCTTCTGGCAGGGCCTTAGCAGCGAACAGCCGAGAATCCACGGCGTGGGCTTCGCCGTAAAAAACTCCCTTATCAATTCGATCGCAACTCCAATTGGAGTGTCAGAACGCATCATGACACTCAGACTGAACACCCGGTCTGGTTTTACCAACATTATCTGTGTCTATGCCCCAACACTTACCTCCTCTGACGAAACCAAAGACATTTTCTACGAGGCATTGCAGAGGACTCTCCACAACATCCCTCTCACCGAAGGCCTGCTAATTCTGGGTGACTTTAACGCTCGAGTGGGAGCAGATCACTCCGCATGGCCAAAGTGCATTGGGCACTTCGGCATTGGCAACATCAACGAAAACGGGCAGCGCCTTCTGGAGCTATGCTCCGTAAACTCATTATGTGTTACAAACACGTACTTTGACCTTAAGAGATGCCAAAGAACATCATGGCGCCATCCCAGGTCTGGCCATTGGCATCAATTAGATCTTATTCTCTCAAGGAGGAAGAGTTTGGGCTGTATAAAAATAACTCGTTCCCTCCACAGTGCTGACTGTGACACCGACCATGCACTGTGTCAGGATTAGGATTTGAATTGCCGTGCTAGGTCACGCATTGTTTATTACATGGCATCATTGATTTTAGCCAGTGCAAACGTCCTTGAACTATTCCCGTGGACAGTTTGTTTTTGTAACGCTTTTCTTAGAGATGGAAAGAAAGTGGGTCAGGATAGAACGAATGGATAAATTAACAGTGACGATGCAGTTTTCGACCCCGTGGTTTGGGTGTACCTTAACAGGGAAAGACGGGGCGAATAAGGAGTGAATAAATTCGTACATAAAACGTTTAGGGTGTAGAGACTTTGCGAACGGTTTTGATAGACTTGAATAACTTTGTCTGTTACTATTAATAGAATCTATTGGCGCTGCGAGCGGAGCTCGAAGTGGATGCACCAATCAAATTTGAGCAGTCACGTGGATTTGCAGCAGAAGATAAGCGGAGACATGTTTATGCTACCTCACTTCCATGTAGAGTTTCCAGCTACGAAGGTGGTCGGCTAGGGGTTCAGCCAGAGAGAACCAACAGACTGTTAACGTCATGTCTATGTCCTGGATAGACAATGAAAATAATCCACAGCTATTTTCTCCAGTTCCCTGAAATCGTTTCAGGGAACCAATCGTAAGTTTCATCAAAATGATTCGAGATGATGTGAATCTGACCCTAACTTTCCAGTAGAAGTGCGATCAAAGGAATGCAAGACCATAAAGTTTTACTTGCAATTAAGATCTAGAAAGAGTGACTGATATACACATTTGTAAATTGTAATTGATGTGTCTGGATGAGGCTGGGGATTGCCAGCCCATCCTAGAGCAGATCTAGATCTATTTTAACTACGTCAGTGTGTCTTGACGGTTTGATCCTTTATAAGCAGTTAAATGAGTTAATATTGTCGTCTGAGACCTAAGTATATCATTTGTGAGATAGTAGGCAGTCTATATTTCTGAAGATAAATAATTACTAAGTAAACTGTGAATGAATCAGAATGATATAGAGTTTCAAATCTTTTAAGAATCTAGAGGAGATTTATAGTTATGTATTTTAGTATTTTCATTTGATGCTGCTGATGTTGTCTTTTAATATGTAAACGATAGCCGAAATTGTTAGGTATTTAAGTAATAAATTTGTGGCCCTACAAGGTCCTTGATATAACGTACTCGAAATTGTTATTAGTGTATGTGGCATGGTATGGCAGAGTAATTTCTAAAACCTCTCGATATTTATTAAAAATGCAGTCGAACACGTAAATTTATAATTAACCATCCCCGTAAAACACGAGCACAGTAATCCCCATCTGTAACACCCTTCCTTGAACTCGTAACACTCGAGGACCCAGCTCGTAACACTGGAGAGGGACCCTTAAAAGAACTTTAATAACGCCATGCCACTTAGTTAGATTATTTTGAAACCTATTGTATTTTTTTATTCCATTATTTCATATTGTACTGTTGTAATATTATGTTTTCAGGTCTTTTATTATAGAGTTTAAGCAATTTGTATTAATCTAATATTTTGTATTTCAATTTCATATGGTGAACATCCCAACATCCCATTGACCCGTGGACACCGGCGAGGGAACCCTTTCACCTTCCAGATCTACCTCAGACAGAAATACAAGTTTTGGGCTTGGAGCTATGGATTGAGGATATTAACATCAGAATTCCTCAAAAATAAAGATAAGTGATCCATCTATCTAACAGTCTTGGGGAGGGCGACGTACTTTCCGCTCTGTGTGTGTGTTCCAGGCCATTTTCTATTTACTATATGTTTAGTTTAAGTGCGGGAGGTTGGTTGGGATCATAGGTTAGCATATCTTCTTTGCCATTACGAAGGATATTGGAGGCCTTGGTGGCTATGTAAAATAACTCGGGGGGATTTGCTTCTCTGTGAATAGTTCTATTAGGGATCCATTATTCGTATAGATTGTGGCGTTCTGTTCCTTCCTCACATTTCTTTAGGAAGATGTCTCTCCTGTTTTCTTCTTAAACTATCTGTAATATAAGTTAGGACTTGTAGGGTCTGTTTTCGTTCGTTTTACTTGTCAGTATAGCGTCCTGTTTTTTGTATTTCTTTTTGCTTATTATAAACTTTAAACTACTATACTAACATTGATATGTTTGCAATATATGCCTGAGGTGTTTCACGTGCTAAAACCACGTTGAATTGTAATCTGGTATTGACATATGTGAGAGAGAGATATAATAATTTTTGGTTCACGTGACAATTTCACGTTGAAGATAGATCTAGGAGAGAATAATTTTGCAGTGGTAACAGAAGACACTGCGTGTGCGTGTTTTGAGAAGAGAGAGAATTTTGAGAGTGTTTTGAGAACACAGAGATATTTCGAATTTGTCGTGTTGAGAGAGAGATATATTGTTGATTCATCGCATTGAGAGAGCGATTCGTTTTTCACAGTGATAACAGAGGACACTGGTTCGTCGCGTGGAGAGAGACGTAAATTTTGAGAGTGATCACTCAAGACATTAATTTATCGCAGTAAAGGCGATATATAGTATTTTATTGCAGTGGGAGCAACGGATAGACGGCACTGCCTTACTAGATTTCATAGAGAGAGAGAGAGATAAAGTTTTTGCAGTTTAAGTGATACTGCCTGTAATTTTCAGAGAGAGATAAAGTGTTTGCAGTTTAAGTGATACTGCCTGTAATTTTCAGAGAGAGAGATAGAACGTTCTTTTCGCGAAGCAGTGCTAACATAAGACACTGAGTTAATATTAACAGTCAATAACTGTTCATATAATATAATTAATACCGCGATATACCGTAACATTGGGTAAATATTTACTAACTTTACAGACTTTAACATATCATGGCTGAGTTTTTTAAATACCTGGCATATGCCAAAGTTCTCGGCATACCAGAGGAAGAACGTGCCTCGTGGTGCGAACAACAAGTAGAACAAGACCGAGATCTTGAGCATTGGCTAGCAGCAAGAGAGAGAGAAAAAGAAAGAGAGAAACAGAAGGAGAGGAAGCGTGAGCTAACGTTAAAGAAATCAGAGCCGCCTTTTGTTAAACAGAGGGATTTTCCGAATGAAGGTAATGTATCCCCGCGTCGAGGATATCAGACTTATTCTTTTTACGAGCCTCGCCCATATTATCGTGGCAACTACACAGGCCAACAATATAACCGGCCTCAGAGACCGCCTCGACGAGTGTATTTTGATGATAATCATAATTATAATAGACCGCAGAATCGGCCTTATCGTGGACACGACTCACACCGTATTATGTGCTTCAAGTGTAATCAGTTCGGCCACATGCGAAGATTTTGTACCGTAAAAATGGGAGCGGCAAATGCCTGCTCGGTTAAATCTACACCTTATGAGACTGACGGTCATTCTGAATCTTTATGACAATCAAAATCTATTCCAGTCATGTCCGCCCTACATGAACTGGGTGAATTAACATTTTACCAGGGCCGCGTAAACGCGATTCGCGCTTCTGTTCTACGTGACTCCGGATGCACGACTATCGGCGTTCGACAGTCACTAGTCCGTCCAACACAATTTTTGGATAAAGAGGTAACTTGTATTACTTTTGGCGGATCTGTAGAGCGATTCCGTCTTGCAGAAGTTTATATTGATACACATTTTCTCACAGGTATTGTTACTGCATGTGTACTGCCTAATCCAGTGGCTGATATAATCATAGGTAATGTACCTCAAGTAAATAAGTTTCCTATCGGTAACTTGGAAATTTGGACTGAGGATGAGAGTGTTGCTTGTGCGACAACACGCCTACAATCGAGTCGACGAGCAGACAGTCTATTGAGTAATCCTACTATTGAAGTGAACATAACGTCTAGTGCATTTCATGATGAGCAACATTCAGATCCCACATTGAAACATTTGTTTGCTAAGGTTGATCCTACCGCACCGGATACCTCTAAGTTTCTTATTAAAGATGACTTATTATATCGTAATTTTCGGAATAAGCGAGAGACCGTTATGCAACTTGTAGTACCGAGATCTTTTCGTCGCGACATTATTCGTCTCGCGCATGACACTTCCTTGGCGGGTCACCAGGGAAAGGCCAGAACTAAGTCTCGAATATTAACGCAATTTTTTTGGCCCAGTATTTACGCAGATGTAAACCGGTTCGTATCAACATGTGACGTATGTCAGAGACGTACTCCTAAAGGAAGAGCATCGCGAGCTCCTCTGCAGGAGATGCCAATGGTATCCAGACCATTTGAACGCGTTGCCGTAGATATAGTTGGTCCTCTACACAAGTCAGACAGAGGACATCGTTTTATACTTTCTGTCATTGACTACGCAACCCGTTGGCCAGAGGCCATTCCGCTAAAAGACATTTCGGCTGATCATGTCGCTGAAGCCCTTATTACTATTTTTTCGCGTCTTGGGTTTCCGGTTGAAATTTTATCGGACAGAGGTCCACAGTTTACCTCTGAGCTTTTTAAGAAAGTCTTGGAGTTGGTCGGGATTAAACAAAGATTGACATCTCCATATCACCCACAGTCTAATGGCTGCTGTGAACGTTGGAATGCTACCATGAAAAGTATGCTTGCACGAGTTTCCGCCGACAAACCGAGTGATTGGGATCGACAACTCCCCGCTATTCTTTTTGCATACCGAGAACTACCGAACGCATCGACGGGTTTTTCTCCCTTCGAATTATTGTATGGTCGTAAGCCGCGTGGTCCAATGGCCATACTCCATGATTTATTCGCCGGATCAGACACCGACGACAATGATACGCGGTCTGCATATCAATACTTTGTAGACTTGCGCCATCGAATTCTTAACGCATGTCACCTCGCACAAAAATCTTCAGCTGCGCATGCGAGTCTTTATAAACAATATCGTGATCAAGGTAGCCGATTGCGAACCTTGACCGTCGGAGACCAAACTCTTGTTCTCCTTCCGGAAACGAAAAATAAACTCCTTCTTACATGGAAGGGACCTTTTAAAGTTCTAAAGAGACTTTCTCGAGTAAATTATCTTGTCAAGATTCGAGGACAGGACAAAGTCTTTCATATAAATATGTTAAAGCAATACCTGTCCGACGATGATAATCGACAGAATAATCGCCGAAATGTGATTGCTCAGGCCAATGCGGCCTTGGTTTCAGTTGACGATGATGATCCTATTAAGATTGAGAATTCAATCCCCGCACTTCGATCTTCTGAAAACACTTCGGATGTAAATATAAATCCAGATTTATCTGAATCGCAAAGACAAGATTTAAGAGATTTGCTTAACGAGTTTACTACTGTCTTTACTGATCTACCAGGTAATACTTCTTTGGTACAGCATGTTATAAGATTAAAGACGGATATACCCGTCTTTGTGAAACCATATCCGCGTCCGCTGCACGCACAAGAGACTATAATAACCGAGGTACGTAACATGTTTCACCTGGGAGTGATAGAGCGATCGACGAGTCCATATAACTCACCCATCGTCTTAGTGAAAAAAAAAGATGATACAGTGCGTTTTTGTATTGACTATCGTAAACTTAATGAGGTTACGATATATGACGCTGAACCGATTCCCAACCAGGAGAATCTTTTTGCTCAGTTAGCGAGGGCAACCATTTTTTCTAAAATTGATCTTTCCAAAGGCTATTGGCAAATTCCGCTTGATGAGAATAGCAAGCAATATACCGCTTTTCAGACTCCGTTGGGTCTTATGCAGTGGCGCTATATGCCTTTCGGGTTAGTTACAGCCCCTGCTACTTTCGCCCGTATGATGACAATATTGCTCCAGGGTATGAATTCCGTATTGTCGTATTTTGACGACATTTGTATTTATGAAACCGATTGGTCGGGCCACCTCGCAGCCCTACGACAAGTTTGTATTGCTCTTCGTCGAGCTGGCCTTACGGCGAAACCCAGTAAGGTATTTTTAGGATATAATGAAATTAATTTTCTGGGCCATACAATTGCCCACGGCGTTCAGACTCCTGATGACAAGAAGATAACTACCATCTTAAAGCTCCAACCTCCTCGAACTAAGAAAGAAGTTCGTAGTTTATTGGGCTTTCTTAACTATTATAGGAAAGTCATTCCAAATTTTTCTTCGCTTACAGCTCCGTTATCGGACCTCACAAGAAAGAATTTTCCTAATAAAGTGAAATGGACAACCGAATGTGCTGATACACTTCGTACCGTTCAACAATTGTTTTCCACTTCCCCCATTCTTATACTTCCAGACATAAACCAAATATTTATTGTCCGCACTGATGCGTCGGACAAGGGATTGGGAGCTGTGTTATTACAGGAACGGGACGATACCTTGCGGCCATGTCTATACGCCAGCCGCAAGTTGCTGGATAGGGAATGCCGCTATGCAATTATCGAGCGAGAGTGCCTCGCTATCATTTTTGCTGTAAACGCATTTTCGAGATATCTACTTATGTCCGAGTTTATAATTGAAACGGACCATCGTCCGTTGTTATTCTTAAAGACTAACAGGGCTAAAAATGCTCGATTAACGAGGTGGAGTCTTGCACTCCAGGAATACCGGTTTGTTATCCGGTCTATCCCGGGCGGTGACAATTCCCAAGCTGATATTTTGTCACGTCTCATTTAATTTCCTATTAAAGAATGTTGTGTCTTGTATTGGGGTTGGATAGTGCTTGTCCCCCTCAATTCTAGACGGTGGATGGATTCACATTTATCTTGTTCATTACTTTATGAACCAGTTTTACAATCCTTTTTTGTGAATATCCTTTTTCCACCAGCGTCATTCCTGACTGTGACCTGAACTTCTGGCAAACCTGACGCCCTTGTCAGCGGGTCAATGAGATAGAGACATGGCAAACCAAGCTACCAGAGCTACTGCTGCCATTGGATACCACAGTATTTTAATTAACAATATATTGTGTGTGAATGTGTATATAAGCAGCAATTGTGTGTGTTGACTAAATAATTATGAGCCTATTTCTTCAGTAAGGCTTCATTATTTGATAATAGTTATACTTTAATCCAGCAGTATACAGTGATATACTCATTATTATTATAGATATTTCTGAGAATTTTGATTGTGTGCAGTAAGAATGTTTAAATAGAATAAATTCTATAGAACGTGGCATCAATAATTGTATGCTTTTTGTCCATCCAATATGCACGTTCTTAGTTAGATTTTTCTTCTCAAGCTTAAGTCTCATCTTTCTACAGTACTACTTAAGCCCCTACCACAATAACTTTGAGATTTCTTAGATCTTATCGTGTAAATTTTATTTAAAATTTTCACTGGGGTGGGGGATATGTCAGGATTAGGATTTGAATTGCCGTGCTAGGTCACGCATTGTTTATTACATGGCATCATTGATTTTAGCCAGTGCAAACGTCCTTGAACTATTCCCGTGGACAGTTTGTTTTTGTAACGCTTTTCTTAGAGATGGAAAGAAAGTGGGTCAGGATAGAACGAATGGATAAATTAACAGTGACGATGCAGTTTTCGACCCCGTGGTTTGGGTGTACCTTAACAGGGAAAGACGGGGCGAATAAGGAGTGAATAAATTCGTACATAAAACGTTTAGGGTGTAGAGACTTTGCGAACGGTTTTGATAGACTTGAATAACTTTGTCTGTTACTATTAATAGAATCTATTGGCGCTGCGAGCGGAGCTCGAAGTGGATGCACCAATCAAATTTGAGCAGTCACGTGGATTTGCAGCAGAAGATAAGCGGAGACATGTTTATGCTACCTCACTTCCATGTAGAGTTTCCAGCTACGAAGGTGGTCGGCTAGGGGTTCAGCCAGAGAGAACCAACAGACTGTTAACGTCATGTCTATGTCCTGGATAGACAATGAAAATAATCCACAGCTATTTTCTCCAGTTCCCTGAAATCGTTTCAGGGAACCAATCGTAAGTTTCATCAAAATGATTCGAGATGATGTGAATCTGACCCTAACTTTCCAGTAGAAGTGCGATCAAAGGAATGCAAGACCATAAAGTTTTACTTGCAATTAAGATCTAGAAAGAGTGACTGATATACACATTTGTAAATTGTAATTGATGTGTCTGGATGAGGCTGGGGATTGCCAGCCCATCCTAGAGCAGATCTAGATCTATTTTAACTACGTCAGTGTGTCTTGACGGTTTGATCCTTTATAAGCAGTTAAATGAGTTAATATTGTCGTCTGAGACCTAAGTATATCATTTGTGAGATAGTAGGCAGTCTATATTTCTGAAGATAAATAATTACTAAGTAAACTGTGAATGAATCAGAATGATATAGAGTTTCAAATCTTTTAAGAATCTAGAGGAGATTTATAGTTATGTATTTTAGTATTTTCATTTGATGCTGCTGATGTTGTCTTTTAATATGTAAACGATAGCCGAAATTGTTAGGTATTTAAGTAATAAATTTGTGGCCCTACAAGGTCCTTGATATAACGTACTCGAAATTGTTATTAGTGTATGTGGCATGGTATGGCAGAGTAATTTCTAAAACCTCTCGATATTTATTAAAAATGCAGTCGAACACGTAAATTTATAATTAACCATCCCCGTAAAACACGAGCACAGTAATCCCCATCTGTAACACCCTTCCTTGAACTCGTAACACTCGAGGACCCAGCTCGTAACACACTGGTAGTCAGCAAAATCAAAATTTCGGCCAAGAAAATATACAGATCAAAAGCCCCTTCAATCCCTAAGATCAATGTAACAGCAATCAGAGATGAATCAAATAGAAAGTCATTTGAAAAGTTATTTGCTGAAAGCATGGATAATGTCACCCAATGTGACTCGGTAGATGAAACTTGGAACACTCTCAGTTCAAAAATTCATGACTGTGCCATCAAGTCTTTTGGACAGCATAAAGTTTCAAACAACGACTGGGTAGCCCAGAACAGCGAAATTCTCCTACCTCTCATTGAGCAAAAGAAATCTGCTTTCAATGAGTATAACAAAAATTGCAATCAGAGTACAAAAACTTGTTTGAAAAATGCAAAAGCTAAACTTCAGCTGGAGGTAAGACGTTGCGCCAACAAATACTGGACAGACTTGTGTAACAGCATACAAGAGGCAAATGAAAAGGGAGATATGAAAACCGCCTTTAGTCAGATGAAAGTAGCTCTTGGGCCAATCATCACCAAAAGCGCCCCACTTAAGTCTGTAAATGGTGAACCCATCACAGATAAAAATGAACAACTGAATAGGTGGGTAGAGCATTACTCTCTGTTGTATTCAACTGAGAAAAATATTCCACCAGATTTTGAGGAACACCTCCAAAAACTGCCAATAATGGCCGAACTTGACGCTGAACCTTCCTTAGTCGAGCTTTCCAATGCAATCGACCACCTGTCTGCTGGAAAAGCCACAGGAAGTGACAACATTCCTGCAGAGGTATTAAAAGACCTAAAAGGCCCACTATTACCACACCTGTATAATCTGTTACTGCAGTGTTGGAAAGAAGGCGTGATACCACATGATATGAGAGACGCCAAAATTGTCACACTTTACAAGAACAAAGGAGACAAAGGCGACTGCAACAACTATCGAGGCATATCCCTCCTCAGCATTACTGGAAAGGCTTTTGCTCGCGTCATCCTCTGCCGCCTTCAACAACTGGCGGAAAAAGTCTTACCAGAAACACAATGTGGCTTTCGAAGCAAACGATCAACTATTGACATGATATTTGCACTTCGGCAAATCCAAGAAAAATGTAAAGAACAAAACAGGCCGCTTATAACATGCTTTGTGGACCTAACAAAGGCTTTCGACACCGTAAGCCGATCTGGCCTGTATGCAGTCCTTAAATCCATAGGCTGTCCACCAACATTGCTAAAACTTATTGCATCCTTCCACACTGACATGAGGGCATGTGTCAACTTTGAGGGCTGCACATCCAATTCATTTGCTGTAAACAGCGGTGTGAAGCAGGGATGTGTTCTTGCTCCTACCTTATTTGGTATATATTTTGCAGCCCTACTCAAGAATGCCTTTGGTCAATGTTCAGGTGGAGTACTTATTAACACCAGAGTAGACGGCTCCATTTTTAATGTTGCCAGACTAAAAGCAAAATCTCGTACAGAGCATATTATGTTACAAGAGCTCCTCTTCGCAGATGATGCTGCAATCGTGGCCCACGATGAAACCACGCTCCAGGCTCTCATCAATAGCCTTGCCAAAGCTTGTGACAAATTCATGCTAAAGATCAGTGTCTCAAAAACTGTAGTTTTGACACAAGGCTTGAGAAACCCCAACCCAATCATGCTGAATGGCTCTCCTCTGGAGCAAGTGGGAAAATTCTGCTACCTAGGCTCAACCATCAGTGGTAGCACAGACATAACAACTGAAATAAATGCCAGAATAGGAAAGGCGGCCACAGCTTTTGGCAAACTCTCAAAAAGGGTGTGGAACAATAGCAAGCTGACCATCAAAACAAAGGTACTCGTGTACCAAACTTGCGTCCTAAGCACCCTGCTGTATGGCTCAGAGACATGGACCACCTACTCCAAACATGAAAGATCCCTCAACTCCTTCCACCTGCGCTGCCTACGCAAAATTCTCAAGATCAAGTGGCAAGACAGGATCTCAAATATCGAAGTTCTGAGCCGAGCCAACATTCCATCAACTCAGGCTCTCCTAGGCAAAAAAAGACTGCGGTGGCTTGGACATCTCCACCGTATGGAAAATGATCGCATCCCCAGACAAATTCTCTACGGGGAACTTGCTACTGGCAACCGACCCAGAGGTAGGCCACATCTGCGATTCAAAGACACTTGCAAGGTCACGATGAAAGCATTCAACATCGACCCCAATGAATGGGAGAACCTTGCAAGTGATCGAAGCAGATGGAGACAAAAATTGCGCAGTGGCACGCTCGCAATAGACTTCAAGGCAAAAGAAACATACCTGACAAAACGACAGAGGCGGAATGAAAACACTCGCCAAAGTG
Organism: Onchidella celtica; assembly: GCA_963931925.1. Taxonomy (NCBI): domain Eukaryota; kingdom Metazoa; phylum Mollusca; class Gastropoda; order Systellommatophora; family Onchidiidae; genus Onchidella; species Onchidella celtica. The sequence goes on along the minus strand of OZ007568.1, from coordinate 45,187,998 downwards.
AACCCAAAAGACTGACCTGCAATCAGTGCCATCGCACTCTCGGGTCAAACATTGGTAGAATAAGCCACGAGAGACGCTGTCAGTCAAAGTGAAAGTGAATATTCTAGCTGCTTAGACCGTCTGTAAAGACGCTAAAGGCCATATATATAAGCAATACAGATATCGTTTGTTATAACTTATAGAAGAGAGATAGTCGATTATTTAGTGTGTTTGTGCCGTGCCCATCACGGCTGGTGTCAGAAGAAAGTTAGTGAGAGAAAGTGGAAACATCACACTGACCTTTACTCGTTAACTTTGGACTCGTCGTAATAGAAAACGTATCGTAACAATGTTGCAAGCGATATCAAAAAGCAGTAATAATGATGATAATATGTAAAGATCAGAATAACATACTCGGAGATCCCGGGGTTCTAGAAGATGTCAGGAAGTTAAAGGCCGAAACATCTAATGGTTGACAGCACACCCACTCTTCCTCTGAAAATCGTATGTCTCGCGTCACTTGAGGAGTTTCTTACCAGTGCCTTTGAAGTTTCCTTCCTCTAACGATCCATCTATTATTTATAAATATTGGCTTTCTATTGTCGTGGGTTGTTGAGAAACCAAACTTTCAGCATCGATAGAGCTCATCTCAAGCTGGGGTTTGGCAGGCCTGGATTAACTATTAAGCAAATTAAGCACGTGCTTAGGGCTCCGAGGGAAGGGGGTCACCACAGAATTTTTCATTGCCGGATTTACCATGGACCATGTGGTGCAAAACTGCAAATGGTGCAGCCGAACCAGGTCGTCGACCCACAAAAAGGGTACAAGACTAGCCTTTTTAAAATTTTTAATGGTTTAGTTTTGTTTATATTTTGAATGACATCTACACAGCATGGGGGCACCAAAATCATTTAAGTGCTTAGGGCCTCTAAAGATCTTAATCCGGCCATGGTTTTGGTACAGAAAATGTGTAACTTATGTTTGCTTTCATTTTTTTGTTTGTTGTACATGTATTTTACTTACTTTTTTTTTGTAGTTTTTGTATTTTGTATAGCCTACTTCTTTAATTCCATTTGAGAAATTTGCCTTGGTGTCATTGCAATCAAGTTACAACTGGACCAGACACGTTGTCGCCACAGCGCAGGGCCGGTCAGCGGGATTAATTTTTTTTTTGAGGGGGCGGGGGTTGATAGGGATAAATTTTATTTAATTTTGCCCGGGTGGGAGCTTGTTCGACCTGCTCTTCTCGGTTTCCAAATGCCATGGTATCTTTAAAGTGCGCAGAGTGCACGAGGGCCCTCCGAGTTTTTCTTCCTTATCCGAGAAGACTAGGTGCTCGATCCTACCTACCATAGAATCATGGACAGGTGAATAAGAGAAAAATCCCAAAATTCCAACATGCCTGCACTGACCGGGATTCGAACTCGGTACCTTCGGCACGAGTGGCGAGCATCTTGCCTCTAGACCAACGTGTCCCCTTATCTCGCCGATGTATGATTGCTGTGAAATTTTTAGGCCATTAGAATCAGAAGGGAAGACTGCCAAACCATGAGCTTGTGATACATGTTGCTGTTCAACACTAGTGTCGCACTCATGTGCATCATAGGATTAGGAGAGTGACCTAGAACTGCGGAGCTTTCAGTTGTACAGGCACAGTGTTCATTGCGAAGCGCCAGTACGGCAACTAGCAAGGTGAGTGCCACCGTCGTTTTCCCAATATGGCGTCCCCCATAGGATTCAAAAGGGCGCAATTTTCCAATATGGCTTCGCCCATAGCATTCAGACAACGCCCACAATTATACTCTTAACATTACAGAGGCACCAATTTTCTCTATAATACAAAGTTGTTTTTTTGTACATTTCTGTAGTGGCGTGAATCAAACCGCCTCGCGATGTGTCTGCCATTATATGGACGGCATAACTGGAAAAGTGAAGTGACGCAAAGCAGTCCGTTCGGTGGAGTGCCCGCCAGGCATAAATGTGCCCCGCGGGCGCCACGAGATCTCTCAGAAGGTTGCCTGCGCAACTGAACACGCCTCTAGTGCGAGGTCATAGAGCAGTTACTGTAGACAGAAGAAAAAAGAGGAGGGAGGGGAGGGAGGAGAAAGGGAGAAAGGGAGAAAGGAAAGAAGAGGATGGCGAAGGGGAAGAGAGGCAGGAGGGGAAGGGGTAGAGGGTGGAGAGGAAGGGGAGGAGGAAAAGGAATGAAAGGGAGAGGAATGGGAGGAGAGGTGGGAAGGTGGAGGAAGAAGATTAAAGGACGGATAAGGGAAAACGAGGAGAGGAAGAAAGAGCGGCGGGAAGAGCCTGAGAGAGGGAGAGGGCAACGCTGGGTTTCTCTGTCAGTGTCAATACCGGTAGCTTAGGCGGAACACATTCATCCTATGGCAGTTTGTGTTTCTCGGACAGATAATGGCCATTCTCAGTGCAAAGAAGAGAGTGTCATCAGCAAACCTAGCAGTTATACCATGGTTTCATCAATATTTCATGTATTTTCTATGAATGATATAATCCTACTTCTATCTATCTATCTATCTATCTATCTATCTATCTATCTATCTATCTATCTATCTATCTCGATCGATCCGTCCGTCTGTCTGTCTGTCTGTCTGTCTGTCTATCTTTCCATCTATCTGTCTGCCGGTCTGTCTGCTTCTGTCTGTCTGTCTCTCTATCTATCTGTCTTCTGAATGTCTGTCTGTCTTTTGAATGTCAGCCTGTCTGTGTGCCTTTTGATAGTCAGCCTGTCTGTCTTCTGAATGTCAATCTGTCTGTCCGTCTATCGATCGATCGATTGACCTGTCGCTCCATCCATCCATCCATCCATCCATCCATCCATCCATCCATCCATCCATTCATCCATCCATCCATCCATCCATCTAGTGATAGTAGGTATGTTTCCCGGCATTGTTGCTCTGGTATATTTCTGCAGTTCTGCATTTCATACCACTATGATTGTTACTCTGCCGCTACTTTTGCCTTCCACCAACCCTACATGAATGTGAGGACGCTGTGATCTTGTTCTGGAGTCTGAACAGATCTCATTATTATTGTTCAACGTTCGCCATAATGATACAAATGATAAAGGGCTGAAAGAAAGAGGCAAAAGAATTGCTAACCCTTTTTTTCTGCATTCAGTGGGTCTACTCTTTCTTCACGAAGTCTTCCGTTCGCAGTGTGCTCGTCCAACATATTATTAACTTGCGGCGAGTACACCTTTGCACATTGCCATGTTATAGGGTGAGCGCCCCCCCCCCCCCCAAAATGATGAACGTTCCTCTGCATTTCCTCTCTCGGTAGGGTTAAATTCATGATTTTTGTGCAGGCATAGAGCTCTTCTTTCAAAAAAAAGGAAGATTTTACATTTTCGCAAGGCTGAATCTGGGCATGTGGCATGTGTCACACACAAACAAAAAAAGAATCTATACTATATATATTTGTGGACTTGGGATTTTTCGTTGCAAAAGGCTTCTGAACCACTCAACACTCAGATTTCAAGTTTTATATGGTGCATCAGAATGGATGTAAGGATGCACAGTTTTTAATAGAAGTCTCAAATCGGTGCAGTTTTTTTTAATTGGAAATTTATTGTTTCCCCAATTTTAGATCTATTTCAAGTCATGTGGCCGTATGCATAATCAATGCGTAAACTAAAGTAAATATGTTGACTGGTGTTAACGCAAGAAATGAATACAATTTCTCGTGTTAACACCAGTCAACGTATTTACTTTAGTTTACGCATTGATTATGCATACGGCCAATGGTTCGCCATTTTAAGGTTTCATTGAATCTGCACATGCGCATTATGTTTGTTTCGAAGTTGAAACTGAAAGACAGCGAAAGTGCAAATCCCTACCAGAAATGAGTGCGCTGTGTGCTGGTGCGCATGAAATCTGTAGTAAGGCTCTAGGATATGGGAAATTTTTCCAGACCGAAGAGAGAGAGAGAGAGAGAGAGAGAGATAGAACGGTCGCTTCACAGGTTTACCCGGATAATGCCGGGTGCCTCAGCTAGTTCATGAAGATTTGTGTTTAAACATCTGGCATATCTTCTTGTTCATATATACTGTCTGAGGCTGAGTTAGACGGTTTAAAGACAGCAAAGGACATTTGGAAGGTCTGATCCAGCCTACAGTTTTGACCGAATACCTTGTAGCCATTGACTTTTGCCCAAATTGAGTACTGCACTTGCAGGAAGAAAATGTGCCGGTGTAGCAGGCCAGATTATACCCCCGCCAGACTATACCCGGGGTTAAACTGGCCTAGCCCAGAATATCCCCCGGGGTATATTCTGGGCTAGGCCAGTTTATACCCCGGGGTTTACTTTGGGCTAGGCCAGACTATACCCCCCCAGTCCAGATTATACCCCCTACTTTTTTTTAAAAACAAGTCAAGACCGCAGTTTATTTCAACTTTAGTTTGAATTGTCCATTATCACTGTCATCAGATATCATACTTACATTTTTGACTCTTGTAAATTATAATACATTTAAAAGGAAATAAAATGCTTAAAAAGCATTGATATACAAAAGGATTGAAAATCCATTGAAACTGATATGATTATATTATAATAATACTTTAACACTAATTTTACTTGTGTCCGTTGGTATTATTATTGTTTTGGTTTTTTTATAATTAGTTGTCCATGAGTTAAACATGCATTGTGATTTTTTTGTTTGGCCCCACTAACATATACTTAGTGGCAAGGTATGAACTAATTATAAGACTCATAAGTGTAAAGTTATATGAATTTTATTTTAATTTTTGAAAATCAGAAATGTGCTTGATATGTCGGAACAATTAGATCTACATACAAAGTTACACTGATGCAGAGAGAAAGGCCAGGAAAGAATACATAGAGAAAAAAACAACAACTCAACATTTTAACAACTGAACTGGCAGATGGTGCAATTCCATCATCCAGCAGACATTAAATACTTCACACAAAACTAAATACATACTAAAATTGTTTCACATAATGAATTTAACCTGTTCAGATCCACTTGAAACGTTACAGAAAGCTAACCAGTAATATACAGTAATAACAATAAGAACACCAAATCATCTTATTTACTCTTGAAAATAAAGAGGATATAATCAATATCAGAATCACCATCATCTTGGAATACTATAAAGATAAGAGGGAATATAAAAATGACCTACACATCATTCTGGAATCTATAAGCAGCAATAATATATGTGTGTATTATATATATACCAAGTACATGTAAAGAAAAATGTGTTAAATCTTATCAACTGTTCAAGTAGAACTGGACTGAAAGCTTTAGCGAATTAGCTTTGATAGTCATGTAAAATGACAGATTAAATCCACTGAGACAACAGTGCATTGCAGAAAGTAATTACAGTATGTTATGGCAAAAATTCAATGGATCATGTTGCATGAACATGTCTTGTTAGTAAATTCTTTGATAGCGTATTTGTAGAAATGTATACATTTTATGTAGCTCATGGTTTAAGGCACTGGATTACTTTCACTCACATTCGTTGGCATGTTGTAGTTGTTTTTGTAGTTGGTTGCCATTGAGTAAAATTTGCACGGTACTGTTTGTTTGGCACTGACATACACTTAGTCCCAATGGATGAAATAATTAACGGACTCATAAAAATGAAGTCATTTTAAATATTTTTTTGTGTACAAATACACAGTTGTTAAATCCCTTGGCAAGGGACGTGTTAAGCTTATGCAGGTAAAGACGGACAAGGTCTTTTTTTTATTATTATTATTATTTCACTCACGAGTGACATTCCCTTATTTACTATAATACATAGGTTCAATCTTTCAAAAGCCTTGCAAACTAATCCAGTGTCTTAAACCGTAATGTACATGAAATATATATCTTTCTACAAATACCTATCAAAGAATGATACTCACTAACAAGAAATACTGTTAATGTAACATGATCCATTGAATTTTGCCTCAACATGCTATAATAGATCTAATTACCTTTTACAATGCACTACTTTTGTCTCTGTGGACTTACTCTGTCGGCCTACACAACTGTCAAGGCTATTTCACTAAAGCTTTCTATCCAGTTCTACTTGAATATTTGAAAAGATTTAACACATTTTTTATATATAGTTGATACACATACATTGCTGCTTATAAATTCTAGAATGATTTGTAGGCATACGCTGCCATTTTTACACTCCCTTTCATATCTTTGCAATTTCCAAGATGATGATGATGATTCTGATATTGATATTTCTCTATATTTTCAAGAATAAATAACATGATTTCGTGTTCTTATTGTTATCATTATTACTGGTTAGCATTCTGTAACGTTTCAAGTGGATCTGGACAGGTGGAGTTTATCAGTCGCAAACATTTAGTGCCTATTTAGTTTTATGTCTGCTGGATGATGGAATTGCACTATCTGTCAGTTGGATTATCATTGTTTTTTTTTTGTTTTTTTTCTGTGTGTTCTTTTCTGGCCTTTTCTCTCTACATCATTGTAACAAAAAATACAATGCATGTTTTACTCATGGCCAACCAACTATTAAAATAATAATAATAATAATATCAACACACACGAGTGAAATTAATGCTGAAGTCTAATCATGTCAGTTTGAATGGATACTCAACTCTTTTGTATATCAATGCATTTTAATGCATGTTTGTTCCTTCTAAAATGTATCATGATTTACAGGAGTCGAGAATGTATGTATGTACACCAAAGTAAACTAAGGCTGAAATAAACTGTTATTATTATTTTCTCTAAATTGCATTATGACTTGTTGGTGTCAAGAATGTGTTCATGTATGTATCTCCACTGAGTGTCGTAGTATCAAGCAGATTCGGTGTGTAATTTGCGAGTATTATTGTAGAGAAAAAAAGTCTTTGCTCTAAAAGCTAAAAAAAAATACTTGATCACATGAAACTTCAATCCTCGATGTCTCAGAAGTTGAAGGAAGGGAACTAGAACCTTGTCATTCTAAAGGGCCGCCTTGCTGCGACCCCACAGATTTTCTGTGGTTTGTTGAATAATTACTTCGTCATTGTTGAAAACACCCAATCCATATGTTAGGGCTGAGCGGCACCAGCACTTTTTGAGTGTCGCGACTCCAGGCTCCAAACTTCTCGCTGGAGTCGTCACCGACTCTGACTCCATTGACGTCACGAGTCTTTGCTGAAAGGTTCCGTGACTGGTGTCGATTCTGACCAAAGGAAGTGACGACACTTCCCTAGTGTCCACTCCAAGACCCCGACTCCGACACTAACCCTGAAGAATTTGCAAGATGCAATGGTGAAGAGTCAAACTTTAAGTCGCTGCCTCCTGTCTGGTGCGGGGCACTGGCACCTATACTGTAGTGTCGGGGGGGGGGGGGCGTAGGACTAATTCTCTAAATATTTAAAATCTTTGTAATATAATGTTTACGGGTATTAAATGAGAAGGAAAACTAGAGAGCCGCTGCAGTGTGGGCACTAGTGTCGGTACAAGTACTACATTCTGGTGTCGTGGTCCCAAGGTGAAGGTCAGTGCCTTAAGGAGACTACACTGGTGTCGGAACCGTGCCCAGCTAGCACTACCATTTGCTGGTATTATTCATCCAGTCGGGAGTCGGATAGACTGCGTCCTCAGATGTTCTCAGAACCCATCATGTGAGGTTGCCGTGTAACATCCTTCAGTCTACCTCTGGTGTCAAAACGTGTCATCTGATGGCTACCTTGTCCAGATGGGTCATGAATGATGTTGACCTCGGGTATCACAATTGCCTAATAGCGACCTTGGTGAGTGAGGGCAAATCATGTGCATTTGTGATTTAGCTGCATTGTTGTTCGTTGTCGTTCGTAGTTGTTGTTGCCGTTGCTGCTGTAATCACTGTTGCTGCTATTGTTCGTTTTTTTTGTTGGTGGTGTTGATGTCGTTGTTGCTGTGGCTATTAATGTTATGGTTGTTGTTGTCCTCTTATTTGTTGTTGTTGTCTTTGCTGCTGCCGCTGCTGCTGTAGCTGCTGTTATTCTAGTTGAGCATATTATTTTTTCATCTTCCTATACTTCTAATCTACCATCTTCAAGTACGTATCAGACAGTCACGCTCATCACTTTCTTTCTAACAATTTACCCCCCCCCCCCTCCTTTTTATGTTTTGCTTGATCTTTGAATGTAATGGGCATTGAAAGATATTTATTCAGCATGGCATTTTATTGCTTTCCTCAGAATCCATGTGAAAACGGCGCATCTGTTCATAATGGGCTATGTCAATGTTCACCCGAGTACACGGGACAATATTGTCAACTCTCCAATCATGGTATTTACTGTGTTTTGTTGTTTCGTCTGTGTCAGTGGTTCTCAACGTGGGCGATATCTCCCCCGGGGTGGGGGGGGGGCGATTTTGATTTCTGGGGGTGGGGGGAGGGGAAGGGGAGAAAACGAAGAGACATGGGGGGCGTAAAATGAGGAAGGGGCGATTTGGGGAGGGGGCATGAATGGAGGACGATTTGGGTGCAAATACATGGCAGTCACTGATTTGTTGAACAGCACTTGATGGGTTTTATGAATAGAAAGGGTCTAGTCTTTAAATGCATTTGATAAAGCATGTTTTCTGTTTTATAATGAATCATCAACGCACGTATAGTCATAAATAAATCTCTGAGAAACGTCGTATACGCAATCATGAATTGAAAACTGATAATTATAACTGAATTTCTGGGAAAAGTAAAGAGTTTCGGGAAAAAAATGAGCTCGACACGTACAGGCTTAGTAAATTTTACATACATGTGCCAAGTTTCATTTCTCTACGTTACGTAGTAAAAAAGCCTTTGCGGTCGCAAAGTTGGGCCCAAGCCCCATTATTATATGATAATTTTTGGAACTGTAATGTTAAGAAAACAAAGGGGGAGGGGATTGGTGGCACCAGGGCAAATTACATAACAAAGAGTTACATGATACTTTCGCCACGTTCTTTTTTTATGATAAGATAAAACTGATTTATTTATTTTTTATGTTGTTGTTGTTGTGTTTTTCGATAAATATGTTATACTATGTAAACTACGTTTGTGTACGTTTGATAACTTACATTGCCTATAGATGTTGGGTGCGATTTTTTAAATACAGACTCCACATGTAATACATATAAATATACGATTTTCACGTGTTTCAGATGTACATAATAATGCTGGTTGACAGGAGGAAACTTGAAGTGTCAGCAGTGGACCCTCCCATTCCCCCATTGCCATTTCCGTTTCCGTACACATGAAAACACAGCTTAACACCCATTTCATTGAAAAAAATAACATTTAATAGATAACACTAATAACCAATGAAATTTTTTAAGATTAGAGTTGGACCTTAACAATGGTGAATGTCAATGACACCCAAAATATCCAAAACCAAATAGAGAAAAATGCAGGAAATGATTTCTACCACCTGCAATCCGCCTCAGTGGCGTCCACTGATGGTGCATGCCATGATATTTGTACTTGTACGTAGTCAGTCGTGTAGGTTTTGTGTGGGTGTATGTCTGCTCCAAATGTGTATTATGTGTGGGATGTGTGCAAACAAATACTTATGTGCACTTAGATGAGTAGGTGTTCCGTGTGCGTGTGTTAGTTATGTGTGCGGTTATGACACAGCCGTCGTACCAAATTTCCAGTCTCTGGATAAATAAAGTTTCATGTTATATCTTATGATAAAGATTTCATATTTCTATAACTTCATGGCCCATTTTGCGTGGACTCTTTGATTCCCGTTCATTAGAAACATGATTTCATTATTATTATAATCCAACGGCTTCATTCAAAAACGTATGCACGCTCCTAGGAAATCCCTGTCCTCCCGTTCGCTTTTCATACGCTGGACACATCCTCCCTTCTCTCTCCACTCCCTCCCTCCTCCACCCACCCAACCTCCCCCTCTGAGCGTATTTTTCTATCTGCCTGCCTGCCTGTCTGTCTGTCTGTCTGTCTATCTGTCTGTCGTCTGTCTGTCTGTCTGTCTGTCTGTCTGACCGTCCGCCCGTCTGTCTGTTTGTCGGTTGTGGGTCGGTATAAACATATTTCCGGAAGGCGAAAATTCTCATTATTTATATAGACAAAAGTTATGAAAGCAAATAAAAAAAGCCAGATAATAAAGATAGGGTCACTCGTGACTGGAAGATTTACTGAAAGATAACACGAGTGTCAAAGACTGGGGAGTCACCGGGCATTCAGCCCTCCATTTGTGAAAGAATACCCAGTACATTTTAATGCGAAAGTTGAATATCTAGTCTTTTCATCTACAGGTAAAACATGACCATCAGCTTTTGTTCTAATTCTTATGCTGAAATTTCAAACACGCATAACGAGCTGAATTTGAACATCATTAAATCTTCCCTTTCATCATACTCAAAGCAACATACAGAATAGACATCATTAACTATGAACAGTGTCAGCACTGAACTCTTGATCTCAGCTGAGTTTTGCCCATCTGGCGACCTTAGTTCTTGTTTGCTGCAGCTCCAGTTTTTGCACAACTGAGGAATTCGACGTCAAACGCTTGTGGCTTTTGTATTATGATAGATACGGAGTTAGAGTAAATCGGAACAGTGAAACAGCTTGACAAGTGCCACATGGCATTTTAGACAAGTGTCATTATGTGCATAAATTTGTTCTTCTTCTACTTACTAAAAGATCTCCAGTTTTTCAGAAAGTGGAGATAGAACAAACGAGAACTTAGGTCGCTATCTCGCCATGGCTCGCCATATTCATGATTCCACAAAACTCGAATTGAGATTGTGGTTGAAACGCAAATCAGAGAAAATGAAGCTTACCTTATCAGTAATAAAAATGCCTGTTCAGGAAATGCTGTATTTTTAGTCTTGACTGGTTTGGAAGGAAGAAGGGGAGGGGAAGGGTGATGATGGAAGGTCTCTATCTGCGATAAGACAACATCTGGTCTAGTTTTTTCAGCTTCTTATCCTTTCGTTTCGTCTAGTACCAAACAACGTGTCAACCTCAGGCCTCCATTTAACCAAAACTTGATTCATTGCTGTGCTGTCAGTGCTGGGCAAGTGTTTAAGAAACTGTTTGGCTGGGTTGCTTACAATAAATCAAGCTCAGTCAAGAGGCCTAAAGACTAAAACAACAAAAACAACGAAAAATACTGGTTTGTATTTTATATGACACAAATACACAAATCAACATTAATCGTTCCAATAGTTTTGAAGCTACGAAGCGTCTTTTTAGAACCAGCTGGTTCAACATCGATTATCTCAAAAATGGTCTGTTGGATTCTGAAATTTCCATGGGCTCATATTTCATACTGAATCTAATGGAACTGATTTTGTCGTTGTTGGACTGTAGCCTGATTTTGAGTTTGCTTCTTTACTCTTTGCAAAAAATCATAAATGAACCGCAGTTTTAACCTGTGCCAAACCCAAAATGTGTTCAACATGTGTACCTTTGCGCGTGGAGTATTGTTTCATAAGTATACACATATCGTTTTTCCCGTTCAAGGTTATCGCAAGTTGTACTATTTCGCGTAGTTTTGTACAGCTGAACAGGATTTTTCATAACTCGGTCTACTCAAAATTCTTGCAAAGCGCAGAGATGTTATTTGATGTGTCGATTGTTCTTAAAAAACAAACATTCAGAAAGGTTTACACTGAAAATCCAAAAACTGTAAGTATTTGTGTAAATGATTGTAAAATGTATCGTCACTGATGAAGTAGTTTAAAGACCAGTTAAAACTTGAAGTTACAGTGTTGGCGCATTGTACGTCTTCATTTGCTCATTACATTCATTTGAAATGCGCATCTGCTTCTTACCATCATACCAACGTATATTTTATATTTGTGGATACTATGCTTTGAGCAAAAGACAAGCCCAATTGATATAGTCTAATGACTAAGCCGAATGGAGAAAATAGTTGTATTCATTGGTCAGCTGTAGGTTACTACAGCTGTATGTAATATAGCATATTACAACATCCTAAAACCCATGCAGATTGATTTCTTGACTGAGCATAATCTAAGTAGATCTGCAGATCAAAACACAACTAGGCAAAATGACTTTATACCTACCATCCATTGAATATGACGCAAGAAGACGTGGATAATGGAACTACAAGGGTGAAGCCCCCACAGAGAATCATGGTGCACTAATGGCTCGATTAAGATTTTTAATATTATGAAAACCTTACATTTATGACCCGTTTTTGTTGCTGAATTATCGTCATGCACTACACTGAATCGTAAAACCTTCCTGTGACAGAAGGGCGTAATTATTGAATCAGCGGTTTGTCCCGCAGACTTGACAAAAATATTGGGCTTCCCTTTCATTTATTTATTTATCTATTCATTTATTTATTAATCTGTTTATTTTACAACAGATTAGGCTTCCAACAGATATTATGCATATTTCATAAAATATTTATTTATTTATGTATTTACGTATTTTTTAATTTACTTATTTTTGTTTCCACGATGAAGATTTTCATCATGTCCAGAAGAACTCTATTGATTGCCGTGGTGGTGCTGGTGGTGATGGCGGTGGTGTTGGCAAAAGGAGGGAAGTCTCAAGAGAAACGCAACAAGCTCCTGCTGAAGAAAAAAAGGTCAGAGCCTCTGCAAAAACGTCAGTCATGTCAGCCCACGGAGTTCCGTTGTTCTTCCGGTAGCTGTGTCCCAGGTGAGCCAAGAAATTCTTCTTTATCTATGTTTTTGTTAAGATTTTTACGGTTTTTTCCCTGCACTTTGGGGACATTCATTAACTACATACGCTCGACTTTGGCCATTTTGACCCCGTCTTCCCACATGCAGGAGCGTAAGACCACAGAAGTGTGCGTCCATGATAAAAAAAAGCCCTTATCTTTAGAAACTTAAGTTTCAGTTTGCATGGACTACTTGATTGTTTCATGAGATACACAGCCTGTTTTCGATTTTTGTGATTATAACCCTATAATGTACTTTCATTCTGTACTACAACTTACCTGAGTTCCCAGCCGCCCCCCCCCCCCACACACACACATTCACATCTAGCCCCACCCCAGAACCGAGCACACATACTCGATGGCCTCTTTCAGCACAATGAGGCATATATCTGAGTCAAGGTTTGGGTCCTAGTCAGAGTTAGTGCCTCAAAAAAGGCCGCGAGAAATTAGTTATATTTGACCTTCTGCACGAGCAAACGGGATTCAAAACTGGGATCGCTTGCACCTCGGCTGAGCGCTTTAATCACAAGGCCACAGGGCCGGCTCACTACTTGAAACATTGGTAAGATTTTGCTATGCGACCCGGGCACTCGCCAGGAAGTCACTTCACTGACTAGTTAACCTTCTTAGCTTTCCTGTTCATGTTCTTTTTACGGCATCGTCGTTCGATAGTTAGGCAACATCCTCCGGGCCAGAATATGAAAGAATGCCAATCAAGATATGGAAAGAAAGCATATTTGTCTAAGCCCAGGTGTAGGCTGGGCTGCTGTGCTTTGTAAAGACGACTGGGAGGAAAAACAGTTATACATGTACGGCTTGCACCAAATGTTCGAAGTACAATGACACCCATCTCCCGGAAACGTGATTTTTTTTTTCCGGACTAGCTTTAGCAAATTCAGGAGCGGGGCAGCAACAGAGCCCCAAACACATCCCAGGGATTTTCGGTGACGTTCAGAGTCATATCAGGCACAGTCCAGATATTGCATCACCCATAGCAGTGTTCGATAGGACGAGAAATCCCTTTCCGATGACCTGTGTTTGGGGCTATGTTGCTGCCCCGCTCCTGAATTTGCTAAAGCTCGTACGGAAAAAAAAAAATCACGCCTCCCGGAACTGTGAAAAGTTAAAAAAAAAAATCCAAACCTGTCAGTCCCCATGCTACCATTTGGCCGGAAACCTTGTCGATTCGCAAAGGCAGCCCGACGGAATAATTTCTAGGTATTTATAGCTTTTAGCAGTTTAGCGTATGTATAACTGATATTAATTCGGATTGGTATATGTACATTATATATTTGTATACGTTTTGAATTTAAAGTAATATTAACATTTTTGAACATCCCTTCTTGCACTGAGCCGACGAGGTACAGTCTTAGTATTAGAATAAAAACAATATTTAATGTTAAGTAGCTTTGATGTAAAATATCTGCATAATGCTTTTTCAGCTCAATTAGAATAATTGTTCCTTTTCACACTTTGGGGCACCCGAGGGCAAAAGGGTGAAAGAAATAGGAGGGACAATAGAGCTAGAGAAAAATGAAAAAAATGTTCTAAAGCTGAGCAGGAGAATCACCGAGAAAGGGCAGTGTCGTTATGAACTGAATGTCGTGGAAATCCGCTACTTTGATGACATATTCACATAGTCTCAGTTAATTGCCACCATTACATCTTTCAAGACAGAACGAGACTAGCCTGATTTGAGTTGGCATCAGAGCCCTTTTTTTTTTTTTTCATTTCTAGGTCACATTGTGGAAGGACGGAATGTCACTGAAAGGGTGAAAGATAAGAAATGTGAACTTGATATGAATTTAATGTTTGAAAACAAAACGAAAAAAAAAAGCATAAAATTTCAGTGCATGTTAAAAAGTGAATTCAGAGAACAGCTCGAGTCCGCAAAATGTGTACGACGCCTAGCTAGGGGTGAGACAGACACCACGTTCAAATCACTAGCGAAGAGAAAATATCAGTGGGAATATGTAGCCTACATTTTGTGTTTAAGTTAAGAGAAGCAAGTCGACACTTTAAGGGCCATATTGCATTAGGAATGTGTACCAAAACCAAAACAAACAAACAAAAAAAAAAAAAAACAACCCAAACTCATGAGCTACCGTATTTAACATAAAAAATTAACTAAAGGCAAAAAGGAGCATTCAATGAAAATACTCACAATTGGCTTTTTTCGTTAATTTTCGAAATAGTAATCATGGTAATTTCACTGGAAAAAAAAAAGAGTTATTACAAATCAAGCGTAATCCTTGTCTTTTCCAACAAAATAAAATTAAAAATGTGCAAATAAAACCCAATTTTGACATACTGCCCCCAAAAAGTCAGTCCGTGAAAATCATGACGGAGGTTAATTTGTTGCTCGGCGTAACTCTCGAGATTGGGATCGTAACGTAATAGTAATAGTAAAATGAAAAACGTAAATGCCACATTACGATCTGCATATCCATAGTTGCTCAGTGCTGGACACTGTCTATTTACACGATGCTTGATTCGTTTTTCTTTGTTTATTTTGCAGGGTTCAAAGTATGCGACACACACAAAGACTGTCCTTCTGGGGAGGATGAAGCTGGCTGCCCTACCGACTGTACGGGTCCTAACCAAGTCAAATGCGTTAGTGACGGCAAATGTGTCGGTTTAATTGACAAATGCGACGGTTTCCAGGACTGTTCCGATTTCACGGATGAGGCGTATTGCCAGACCTTTACCTGTCCAGATGGACGTTTCCACTGCGGGGGCGATAGCGGCGAGTGCATCGTGTCCTCCTATGTCTGCGACGATGACTACGACTGCCAAGATGGTTCAGACGAGAAAAACTGCGGGACTAAAACTTGCAGTAGTTCCCAGTTTAAGTGCGCTGACGGCACCAAATGTGTTCCTCAGTTCTACCGTTGTGACGGTGACAACGACTGCTTTGATCACAGCGATGAGAGTGCATGCTCTTGCTCGTCATCTGAGTTCAAATGCCCCAACGGACCGTGCATCCCCCAGAGCTATGTCTGCGATCATGACAACGACTGTGGGGATCTGGCTGACGAAATGAACTGCGCCGGCTCCTCATCCACCACCTGCGGCGACGTACTCACCTATGAAGATTGTTACCGCATGAACCAGACCACTCACCCTGTCTGTCTCGTCTATGCCGATGGTCACAAGTTCTGCGACAAATTCTGCGGATTTTGCACGTAGATAATTAGTTTTATCTCAGGTGCAAAGTCATCGTTAATTTCTTTTTTTTTTTTTAATCATTGTTTTGTCCAAAAAAAAAAAAATTCTTTTCACCAGTAGTACGCTTCTTCCTAAGCCAGGCTTCTCTCTCCCTCTTTTTTTTCTTTTTTGAAAATCAGAATTCCTGCGCTAAACCGGTTCGAGGTGTTTTCAAACTACAAGGTGCCTCCGAACAGGTCAACTTGGTTTTCAGCAAATAAAATTGTCACAAACTCGCTTTTCCGATTTATTTTGAAAAATACATTGTTTCAAGTTTGAAGGACCTACTTTGCAAGGAAGTTACGTTCAGTGCCTATCAAACAAACTGACTTAAGCGCGCACTGTTGCAATTCTTATCAGTGCAGATAGGCTTGAAAGACAGTCACTACAAATTTCCGACAGATTGGTTGCAAAAAAAAAAAAAAAAAAATCAAGTAATCAAACACAGAAACAAACTTTCTTTGCATGAGTTTTATATTATTGTACTCTTCTTTAATTACCTGTGTTTGTCTGTCAGTGTCATAAATGACATATGTATGTATACATTGGAGTGACGCACGAACTGGGTGACGCATGGCTGACAGCATATAATAATAATAGTAATAATAATAATAATAATAATAATAATAACCATAATTATTATAATGGAGCTAGAGGCTGAATATGTAAGCACATGAAACGTGACCACAGATTATGAAATTCTGTGTACTACCCAAAGTTTCTGACAATACGTCACGTGGACATATCCATTTTGGACCAAATTTGGTCATTAATAGGCCCTATTATTATTTATTTACAATTTCTGTTTGATCTGCACAAAGGGAGATGTGTATGTTCGTAGCGTAAAAATCGAAAAGTATGATCGGAATTTTGTTCTTCCACCTATTTTTACAGATCTCTGGCCGAAAATCAACTTTATGGCATCTATTTTATCTGCAAAGAATTGTGGTCTAAGGATAAGTTCTATTCATCTTTGCATCGAATCTATGTGTCGCTATTAATGTGACCTTGATCTAGATATACGGATGGACTTGGGGCAAAGAATTTGCAAGATTTATTTTGCTCGGGTCGGTCAGTAATTATTACAAAGAAAGGAAGAGGTAATTTAGGCACAGTAGTCAAAATACGGCTGTGAAGCATGGACAATTGACGATCGTATGAAGAGATCATTAGAGGCAGTGGAGATGTGGTTCCTAAGAAGAATGTTAAGAATACCATGGACAGCGAGGAAAACAAATGAAGAAGTCATGAGAGAAGCACATCACACTAGACAATTAATGACAAAGATACGCAGAAGGCAAGCAAAATTCATTGGACACATCATGAGAAAAAATCAACTGGAGAATTTGGTGACAACAGGAAGGCTTGGTGGAAGCAGAGGCTGGGGAAGACCGAGGGAAAAAATGCTGGACAGCCTGACAGAATGGATGAACATCAGAAAAACATTGGGAATGCTGAAAGAGACAGGCTACAGAGAGGGTTGGAGGTCCATGATCGCCCACGCCAGTCGGCAAGGCACCTGAGAGAGAGAGTCAAAATACTCAGAATGCGATTTTTGTTATCAATTTGTAACTAATTTCCAAAAAAAAAAATGTTAGTGTGGTCATATCGCCAACGAAAAGGTTGTTTCGCATAAATTAACCAGAAGTTCAGATTTGAAGAGAGACGAAACAATATTAGCGCTATAAAGCTTGTTCTACCGAGCCATGTCAATAGCTGAACCTTCTTGAGCAAAGAGATCCCGTACCCACGATACTTAGTATAGATGCTAAGACAGCACCAAAACCTTTTATGACAGTTATTACCTATCAGTAATAAAAGGCGGAATGTTTGACAAGTCCACACATGAACAATAATTGTCCTTATGTCACCAGCAAGAGCAGGCTGAAACTTATAATGATTATTCCTTTGCACAATAATTGTGATGTGGCCAGAAAATATTGAAGTTAGAATGCGAAAGGCACACTTTGAAGCTGCAATGATATGAAATGTTGAGAAACTGTAGAAGAAACCAATATTTCTTGCGCTTTTGACACACTGGCCCACAAATGACGTTTAACGTTTCTCATGGCTTGATTGTCCCTGACTGGGGACCAGAATCAGGAAGGATGGACGTTTGCTCTCCGGTAATTCACACACAGATGTATTGTGAATAATATCAAGATATGTGGAATAAAGGTTCTTTCTCATAAGCCACGCAGGACTGGTATTTAATTGGACCGGGACTGAAATCTGCTCTATAGCGATGCTGGTGATATTGAAAACCATTTCGTCTTTTAACAACAAAGCTGAGTGAGATTTAGTTCACTTTGATTGGATTACACTACACGGGGGTTGATGACTGCGTTTGTATCGGATTGATTTGGCTGAGACTTCGCCCCTGGTAGAGATTGATTACTTATTTAGTCTAGTAGACGGGGCGGTTGGTTATGCAGTCTCACCTGTATAATGACGGATGCAGATCTGACCGGTGCTGCCGTCGATGCCAGTGAAGGAATAATGCACCTGGTCCGTCTATGAAGCCTTGGGCTGTTACATTTAACCTATAGCACACCGATGATTTCTCCTTGCAACCCATTCGATCTAGAGAGAAGTGGTTTGTTTGAAGGGGGCATACTCTGCCACTGACTGGACTGGGACAACGTGCGGGTTAAATCTGGAATATAATTATGTAAGCAATTAAAAACAGTAAAAGTGCTCCGAACTTCACCGTCAATATTTTTACCGACCTGCGGGCAACCATGTCCAGCTTGCCAGCTTGATCGTTCACCTGTATCTGCTTGAGTCCTGCCGTCTTCATCTATTCGCCCAGTCTTTCACTGAAACATTTCGTCATCCAGTTGTAATCGCATTATTTCTCCAATAGTGTTAAAAGGATGATCGGGCCTTTCATGATGAATCGAAATAATGGACACTTTCTGTCAATGATACTTTACCATTAACCCGGTTTCGCACCCGGAGGTCTGACAAACCCCAGACACACTCTTTTCATCTGCTCTTAGAGGCGCGTTGTCTGATTACAAAGCCAAAAAGAGAAAATACTGACTTGTGTTCACTGTTTAGCAATGGCTTATAACATAAAATACCATTCCCCCCTTACAACAACCTCTTCATCATTACACCCCCCCCCCCCCCATAACCGAATATAAAATAGTAGACGGTTACTGGAATAGGGAGATAACGTTATTGCTTTGTTTCTCCCAGACGGGAGCATCAACATCGGTAGATGTTCACTATGATAATCATCATCACCTTGGCCGCTGTCGTGTCCAGAAATATGACAGATCAGGTAATCAGTTCACTATCTATCAGTTCGGGCACGGACACCAAAAGGTAGATCAGTCTTGTTACGACAAAAGACCGCAGTTGTCAAAAACAAGATTTTAAAGGAGGCACAGAATTCTTTTTCCTGTTGCACCGCGCTCTGTTCTTTGTTCGACATCATTATTGACATTAAGGAACAATTTAATCATGCAAAGTTATAACCCAGAAAGAAAGATGGAGCAAAGCTTTATTATATAAAAAAAAAGTTGATCCATGAAAAATGAATTGGTTTATACGGTCTTTTCCAGTAAAACGGCAGAGATGTCTCATGGGCTCAGGAGGGCGTCAGCTCAGACCGCTGGTAGCTTCCATTATTCTAAAGTGAAGTTTTAAAAAGTAATCTCGGGGTTAGGCTTTTTATTATGTAAACTAAATGCAAATTTCACACTGCCCTAAAAACATAGAGTTAACATAGAAAATTAGAATTATATTTAGTTGTAATTGTGTTTACGAGAATTCATTTGTGCCCTCGACAAACAAAAACGTGAATTGAGATCAAATGCCTAAATGGAAATGCCTTACGAGAGCCGACAGAATGTAACCGTTTGAACACACCAGTGCTGACAGAGGCATCCATTTTTACACACCAGTTCATTTTGTAACAGCGTAGCGCCAGAAAAATTTCAGTAGGTTGGCGTGAGAACAGGACGATATAAGGTTGATGCTCTCGACCTCTGGGATATCGATTTGTCTAATGCAAATATGGTCATTTGCTAGGAAACTGGATTCAGATGGATGTCAAACAGATAATTTTACATGCAAATGAAGTTAACGATTTGCCAAGAGGTAGTAAACCAATAGGTTAAAGGGGACCAATCAATAATTGTAATTATTAGAGCGTGGTCAAGGAAATAAATCAATAATTTGGTCATTGAAATCGAGTGGTGGACCTCATCTGTGTATCGATTGCCCCCCCCCCCCAACCCCGTTCTCATTTCATTTTGACCATTGGCTCAGTTACTAAATCAATAGTTCGGTGAAGACAATCCTGATACAACGTTAATTGTTACGAGTAACGAGTCGATCGTCAGGTTCACTGCGTCATACGAAGGATTGAAAATATGAACATGTTGAACCCGGTAATGACTTGGTAACTCAGCAAGAGTAAAGACTGTATTAGCAGTTCAGCGTTAAGTTTGCAATAAAGACTGTAACGCGACATCGTGATAAAACAGTTACATTAAAGTCTGTTCCTAAAAACTTAAGGTACACCGCATAATAAAGGATACCCCCACCCTACTTTCATACCCAGATGCTCGTTTTTCCCGTTCCTTCTCACACTGACCACTCACCCAAGACCTTGGAGACGGATCGGAGAACCTATTTATCGTGGACAAACTAAGGCTTCCGGTGGTGCCTGGGATGAACCTCCACCCATCTCTGTGTCTCAGTATCTATCTCCTCTTCCCTCGTCTCTCTCTCTCTCTTTCTCTCTCTCTCATATGATATATACCAGGGGTGGCAAACTTGCTTCATGTGAGAGCTACATACGATAAACTTCAGATGTTCGAGAGCCATAAGATATGATCAAAAATGTACACACACGTTTTTATTGTTACCTATACATTTTGTTACCAAAAAATATATCTAAATTTTAAGAAATACAAGTATGCAATACTATTATTACTCATGCCTGCAGTGTTTTAAATTGTTAATTTGCATTAGTTTCAGTAATCACAAAGTACATGTATAATATCAAATGTTTCAAATTCTTGACTGATGATTGTTTTAATTAAGCTGAACATATAAAACACGGTAATGAACTGAGAGAAAGAGAAAAGGGAGAGAGCGGGTGAGAGAGCAAGAGAGGGAGAAAGAGAAAAAAGAAAGAGAGAGAGAAAGAGGAAAAAGAAAGAGGGAGAGAAAGAGAACAGAGGGATAGAGAGAGGGGGAGAGACAGAGACAGACAGACAGACAGACAGACAGACAGAGAAAAAGAGAGGGAGAGAGAGAGAGAAGGGCTGGGGGTGGGGGGAGGGGAAAGATTTTTGTCCATTTGTTCACGCATATATGGGTTTTGTGGTAAAAATCATTGCTATTGTAAAGTAACTGTAAGGTAACAAGTGGGTTTGCTGTTTTTTTTTCTGTTGTTGTTGTTTTTAATTCAAACTATCACGTATCATGAACTACATCGGCTAAATTACCAAAGGAATTCAAAAGACAAAACACACCGCAGCTGCCTAATTGTCTCCTGCGATGTCCCTCCTTCCAGCACGTGCCTGCGGTTTGTACTCAAAACTACCCCGGATAAGAAATAACTTCAGAGTGTAAGGTGCAGATTGCATGTGCAATTTTTTTTTTTTTTTTTAATGTTCAGTTTTAGACTTTTAGTAACTTTTACCACTGTGGTGCTACAGATCGATTTATTGCCACATTTTGTTGACATAATGCTTGTTATGAATTTGTTGCTATGATCCGAGACACAAGATACCGAGAAGGTTCAATTCGCCAAATTCCGTCCGTCTACTTGTGCGCGCATCATCTGTGTCGAAAATGCAACAATTCGAACTACACCCCTTCTTATTTGAACGAAAAAGAGGTATCACAGAGCTCTGTGGGTAGTATTTACAGTGTTTATAATGCGCTTGCAGGTTGTGGACATAAAATAGTGAAAGAGGGAATGGTCCGTCTCGGTATTCTGTGTCTCGGGTACGAGTTAAGAAAGCAAAGCAAAACAAAACAAAACAAAACAACAGCAACAAAACCCTCCGCCACGAAACACTACTCCTGAGATTTTCGTTGTTGTTGTTGTTGTTGTTGTTGTTTTATATATTTGTTCGTTTCTTTGCTCTTTGCTGACTAGAGGAAGGGGGTCTGCAGTGTAGCTTTGGAGAGCTCGGAAAAACCAGTGCATATTACCACTGGGCTTATCCGAGAGAGAAAAGGCTGTCTTCGGCCCAGCGAAAGTATGGGGCCACGCATCGTGGCGTGATGGTTATATAACTACATGTACTTGAAAGTGTTTCTAAACCGGGGTCTGCTTCCCAATAATAATTTATTTTCTGGACCGGAAACTGTCTAATAATTTTTGTGTCAATTGATCACAGTACTACTGTGCGACGGTAATGCAATCAATGTTGCCATGACCACAGTAAAAACAGTACTGAAACATGCTTTAGGCTACTCGGTCATATGACTGGCGATATAATACAAAATACATTGTACCTTATTCAGAGAAAACAACTGTTTATCTTTCAGTGGCGGACCTACATTTTTGGCCCCCTGAAGCTTGAACTGTTATGGGGCCCTTTCGCACCCAGCAACAATAGGGCAACATCCAAAATTCACTCACTAAAAAAAAGAAATTCCTTCGGGGCCCAAACGGGATTAGGAGCCCTGTAGCTAAAGCTTCATTAGTATCACTAGTTGGCCCGCTGGCTCCTTCACTACACAGATATGGTTTTTAAAGTTTGCGTTTCGATCACCAATGTACAAATTGAGGCACAGAAAGAAATTTCCCGTCATATTTTTTAATCCTGCTCAAAGAAAATGGGTATGTTTTTTTCTTTTCCTGCTTAAAATTTCGGAACACTTTCTTGCTTAAAGTCAGTGAGAGTATTAGAAATAAAGCGCACTTCAATATCTTTCAGAATATGATTATCATATACATCTTTACGTCTTTCCCCATGCAATACGACGTTTTGTAGAATTTAAGACTCAGCGGTTAAAAAGTTTTTCATGATTACATTCGAGGCCTTAAACTTCCTCTATAATAATATGATAATAGATCCGCCAGTCATCGGGTAGGCAGAGACAAAAAAAAACAAAACAACAAACCGTCAGTTTGTTCAGCTTTTGATGAGTAAAGGTTAGCGTTTATCACTAAATCATTCTGTGCTATTCAGATTTTTCTGTTTTTTTTGGTATATTAACTGAGTTGTCAAATAGTTGCCCAGGTGCGATAGGGAAATGAACTGGCAGTTCTTTCATTTAATGCTCCAATGTTCATTTGAGCACAATTTTATTCATGGTTCTATGTACTCATGACCCATTGATTTGATCTATTGTCGATACAAGCATAATGCCCCCTTCCCACCCCCCCCCCCACCCCCGGCAATGTACTGGATAAACTTACTTCTACTCTTCTCTTTCAACCCCTCTCTCCGTAAAGGAGAAGCCAAGATGGGCGCGGTTTTACCTGCTCGGAATTGATTTCTGATCGGCTGTCAGTATAAATGGAAGTGAATCTAATTTTGATGAGTAGTTCAAAAGGATTATTCACAGTCTGATCGAGTTCGAGTGCAGCCCTCCACAGTCTCGCTGTTGAACTTATGTTCATGTTTTAGTTCATAGTTCTAGCCGACCCGGGCAAGGTACATCTTGCAAATTCTCCTTGTACCAAGTCCATCTGTAGATCTGGATCTAGTTCGCATTAATAACGGCACTTGGGTTCGATGCAAAGACCAATAGATCATTTTGTTATACCACAATTCCTTGCATGATGCACAGATGTGATAAAGTTGACTTTCGGGGGCCAATGTGTAAAGAGAGGCGCAGAACGCAATTTCCGGTCACACTTTTCGATTCTGCCTGGCGAAAATGCGCCTGATTTTGTGGTTTAAAAACAAAAAAGAGCGAATAAATGATACTAAAGACTGAATTTTGTCCAAAACGGGGGTGACCACTTAACTTACCATCAAGAATTAAAGGAGTTTCATAATTTTTTTATTGCGTAGTCACGAAGTTTTAGGTTTTTACATGTTCACCCTCTAGTTCCATTATAGCAAGGATACTAGAAACGATAAGATGAGACACTCCCTTTTGCGCGCCTCTAAAAAAATCATGTACGCAGTCTGCGCGCTAATCGGAGACGGGGCCCATGGCGCTCAACATGAAAAGAATGATTGATATAATGATAAATTAATGACGCTTATTTGTTACAGAGCTGCTGTGGCTAAAAAAAAAAAAAAAAAAGCCAGAGTTTTCCCCACAGTCATTAAGGTTAAAATTATAAAATAAGTGACTTCAATCAAGGCCTACAGCAATAGCTGAATAGTGAACAAAATGTAATATTTTCCCTATTTGGCGTTGTAAAATACGGCAGTGTTCACGACTTCCGCGCATTTGCCGTTAGGTGCCGGTGCGAAATCTGTGCACGTGAAAATTATTAGGTGTCTCATCGTATCGTTGCTAGTATGGCATCGAGCTGTGACTTGATTTCATAAATAAATGTATTTCACCCCAAACCATCACCGTTTGCAATCAAAGTCATCCCAAACACGAGTCGGTCAAGCAGGCATTTGATTTTTGATTCGGTGATTCGGGCGATTAACCAGACTGGACGCGAGAACTTCACGACTTCACTCAAGGAACAGAGCTACTTGGAAATTTTCATTCGTCCAGTAAAGTTAATTCCCTTACCCCCGTGTTTAACTGTGTAGAATATTGATGTGTCAGTAATGATTCTTTACTTATCTATATTCAGTTAGTTTATGTATTCACTGTCATTAGTTTCATATTATTCTTTAGTTCACCTGTCTCTTTCTTTCATTGACGAGGACTTCAACAATGTAGATCGATGCTATCATTTCAAATTAGTTATTGCCCTTTGACAATATTTGTACAGCATTAGTCCCCTTCAGTGATTGGTTTCCATTTGAAGGCCAGAGTGAAAAACAATGTCAGTCCAAATTTTTAAAAAAAATGATTTAAAAATGATTTTCATTGGCAGATAGGCTCATGAAATATCAAAACGAGGGGAAAAAAATCATGCTGCAGACAAACGTGCGCTTTTTCAAAACGCATACAATGAAAAAATATTTTGAAATTGAAGTTTACTTTTTCTCAAAAGTGAAAGGGCGAGACTGGCCTTTTCACTTTTGCGGCTATTCATTTAATAAGGCTCGTGCCTTGTCGAATTCGCCCCAACAACACATTTTACATGTAGCTGAACGTGTGCCATATTGCACTAAGGTTCCTTACCGTGTCACTTCGTGTATCCCTGTTACTGAGTTTATCGAGTTATTATATTATGTTTATGTGATGATACGTAAGATGTGTGTGTACCACGTGTGTGCTCTTAAAGGCTGTGTGAAAGAGAATTTCCCTCATGGGATAATAAATGTATCTTGTCTTATCTTATCTTACCATTCAGGGGAGTGAAGCAGCTCTTACAAATCTGGCTGTTAGTAAAAGAGGCGTAGGTTGGATTATGGTCCTTGCTTGGTTTGCTCTCCATACTGTCTGTATGAAATCTTGATGTTAATGATCAGTGCAAATCTCATTCTCATTTCAACAGAATCACGTGGAGTCTTCCTTTCTCATCCAAGTATATGATTCGCCCCTTGATGGCCCACAGATACATTTATGTTGAATATTATGTGGCCATATTGTTGGTCGTTGACGATACAGGTAGTGTTTAAAAATAAGAGTAATTGTAGAGTGGGAAACATATAGATTGATAGATGGATGATAGATGGATGATAGATGGATGACAGACAGACAGACAGACAGACAGACAGACAGACAGACAGACAGACAGACAGACAGACAGACAGACAGACAGACAGACAGACAGACAGACAGACAGACAGACAGACAGACAGACAGACAGACAGACAGACAGACAGACAGACAGACAGACAGACAGACAGACAGACAGACAGACAGACAGACAGACAGACAGACAGACAGACAGACAGACAGACAGACAGACAGACAGACAGACAGACAGACAGACAGACAGACAGACAGACAGACAGACAGACAGACAGACAGACAGACAGACAGACAGACAGACAGACAGACAGACAGACAGACAGACAGACAGACAGACAGACAGACAGACAGACAGACAGACAGACAGACAGACAGACAGACAGACAGACAGACAGACAGACAGACAGACAGACAGACAGACAGACAGACAGACAGACAGACAGACAGACAGACAGACAGACAGACAGACAGACAGACAGACAGACAGACAGACAGACAGACAGACAGACAGACAGACAGACAGACAGACAGACAGACAGACAGACAGACAGACAGACAGACAGACAGACAGACAGACAGACAGACAGACAGACAGACAGACAGACAGACAGACAGACAGACAGACAGACAGACAGACAGACAGACAGACAGACAGACAGACAGACAGACAGACAGACAGACAGACAGACAGACAGACAGACAGACAGACAGACAGACAGACAGACAGACAGACAGACAGACAGACAGACAGACAGACAGACAGACAGACAGACAGACAGACAGACAGACAGACAGACAGATAGATAGATAGATAGATAGATAGATAGATAGATAGATAGAGAGGCAGGCAGACAGACAGCTTTGAAAACTGCATGCCATACGGGACTGCCACCACATCACAACCGACAGAGAATGATATGTAAGATGTAGTCAAGAACATACGTACTTTCTGCGACGTACTTTTTTAAGAACGCTCACCACTACGGGAACGCCAAGGGACCAGTCATTGTGAGAAATAGAGCGTGAACACTAACTATAATTAATTGATGGGGAACGACATTGTTTTCCAAGTGAGGAGAATTCTTCAAACCATATATAGTTAATTCTGCAATCCTTCTTCCACTGTACAAACACTTCGCTCAGATGTTAGCAGTATATCGTATGAAGGTAAGTGTTAATCTTTGCCAATATCTTATAACATATGAGAATTCCTTAACACAGGTACACTCTTGGTTTTCACACTGTGTTTCTGCTTCAGTTTCATTCTGTTCACTCTTAAATTGTTTTACTAATGAGAAGTTTTGATCACTATCTCGGCGTGCTCTGTTGCCGGGGCGGTTATTTTTAGGTCTTTATTTTAGGAGGTTGGCTTCTCTTGGCATTTACACCTTACTTTTCTTGTCTTTATTTTTCTTGTTAATGTTTTGTGTATTTGTGGTAGGGATTAAAAAAAAAATAATTTGCCCGGGCAGCGGCCTTGTTCGGCCTGCTCTTCTCAACTTTCAACTGGCAAAGTATCTTTAACGTGCGCAACGTGCACATGAGCCCTCCGAGTTTTTCGTCCTTATCTGAGGAGACTAGGTGCCCGATCCTACGTATCATAGGTTCAGGAACAGGAATTTTCCCCCAAAGTTCCAATGTATATGCCTGCACCGACTGGGAATTGAACCGGGTACCTTCGGCGTGAAAGGCGACCACCTTGCTTCTCTACCAACGTATCCCACTGAAGAGTTTTGTCGGGGCGATAGCACCTTCAGGAACGTTTTGCCAGGAGTCAAACTGCCGGAGGCGGTGATGAGACGCTTGGCCCACTGACAACTCCACTTTCCTCCCATTATTAAAATATTGATAGAAGACACTCAATGGCATAAAGTAAGTGTAGGCACAGACCCCTTAACGTACTAAGAAATCATATTGTAAAGGAAGTAAGGCCTCCAACGTAATCATGACAGGCTTTTTAACCGCTGAGCCTTAAATTCAACAGAACATCATTACATTTTCTTCGAGCTGAATTAAAAAGTTTGACAGGAAATGTCGTCCTGGGTCTCAATTTACATATTGGTGATCGAAACTCACGGTTAAAAATCAGTCTGTGTATTACCCCGAGCCACAGACTAATAAAATACCCAGACTGGATGAGCCCATTGTGTGATGTCACAAAACAGCGGAAGGTCATGAACCATCCGCCACATTAGGTTTACGGTTGCGACCGACGCTTCAGCATAGCTACAATGTAGCGGTCGTTAAAAGTCCAGACGGTCATCATTTATAACAATAAAAAAAAAGGCAGCTGTAGACAATAAAATGAAAGGATAGGCAAGATAATGCATTATTAATACATGTACAGCCAATCTTGACAAATAAAAAGAAATTTCTACTGCAGATAGAACTAGAATCGGAATTTCCCGAGCGGCGGCCACGTTGGTTATACGGCCGATGCTCATTAACTTCCGTAAAAAACGACACAGCCCGAAGCTTGTGTTTCCAGTCTGGTTGATTTATTAGTCTGTGCCCCGAGCCAGCGTCCCAACTAATAGTAGTAGTAATAAAGCAAAGTCTACGCGACAGTTCATATGAAAGTTATGCTGATCTATAAACTGCCAAGTTGTGGTTTCTTTAAAATATCAGACCGTTAAATATACGGCGCACTGTTCATTGGAACTTGCACTAGTAGAACAATGAATATTTCTTTTTTAACCTTTGGCTCAGTAGATATCTTTTTATTGGAAAAAAAAAAAAGAATACAATATGGCTGGAGTATTTCATGGCGGTGCAATTTGTCCCCGTCAACAGCTTGGATGACAGTTTAAAAATTATAAAATAAAATCAATTTTCTTAACTGCCAACTAATCTATTTCATTCACTTTGGTATCGACATACTGTTTTTATTCAAGTAGTTTCTAAAACGTTGTGAACATGAACATTACAGCGGTTTTTTTGTTTGTTTGTTTGTTTTTTTTTTAATCCCAGAGAGAGAAAAAGAGAGAGAGAGAGAAAGAGAGAGAGAGAGAGAGAGAGAGAGAGAGAGAGAGAGAGAGAGGGGGGGGGGGAGCACAGGTTTTTTCCGGGCAATGCCGGGTACCTGATCGAGTAATGTTCGAAAATCAATAGGCATCACCAAAGCAGTTTGTATACTATACATTACAGGAACTGAGCTCAAAGCTAGGTAAACAATCCCCCCGGTGGAAGAACGACTATCGAGACATTGCCACTCGTATTAAGAATTGAAGAGAACTCAGAGGGAGACAGGACACAGGACAGGAATAATTTATGCTAAAGGCAGGAACAATTGGTAACTTTTTCTCTCTCTCTGTGTGTCTCTTTGTCTGTCTGTCTCTCTCTCGGTCGGTCTGTCTCTCTCTCGGTCTCGCTGTCTCTCTCTCTGTGTTTCTGTCTCTCCTCCCCCCCCCCCTCTTCCTACTCCATTTTCTGCATGTCTGACTTTTTTTTTTTATCTCTGTCGTTCTCTCCTATCTCTCTCTGTCTGTCTGTGTCTCTCTCTCTGTATGCCAGTCTGCCCGTCTGTCTGTCTGTCTCTGCTTGTCTCTTTCTCTCCTCATCCTCTGTGTGTGTGTGTGTGTGCGTGTGTGTGTATGCCAGTCTGTTCTTCTATCTGGTTTCAGTACGTCTGAGTTTTGTCTCCCTCTTCTCTTTCCCTATCTGTTTGTCTCTGGGGCTTATTACAGATAACAAAATTCTGTGGATTTTTTGTTCTGCTTCCCTGTGTTATACTTTCCATTTCGCGGAGTGGAACACCCAACCAGTCTTGTATGAACCATGATGATGACTATGAAGACAGGAAAAAAACAACAAACAACTTTTTCTATAATAGTAACTTTTGAGACTGATGTTTTCTAATGATTTCAGCATTTAAGCATCTATTATATATTTCAGTAACTTGCAACCTTTGGCATGACTAACTGACCAAACTATACACTCTTCAGGCCTTAAATTTGGCAGGAAGGTGGCAATTGAGATAAGGAAGATGATGGCTATAATTAAAAGTTGTTTACTTCAAGCATGTATCTTTAAAAAAATAACAATGTTTATTGCTATATAACATCTGTATTTTTGCCTGTTTGTTTCGTAATATATAGTACCGTGCATGTCATAAAAAGTAACCTTATCAAGCGTTCAGTTTGGTGCGTAGTGTTCTGGTGCGCATGAGTTTTGAAGGAAGACTGTAGTTTATTACTTTTATTATTCCAGAGAGGGGGGGGGGGGGAATCACATGATTGTTTATTCTGGGCAATACCCGGTAGCTCATCTAGTGTAATATAAGTGAAATGACATCTTTTACACTGTAAAACATTAAGATGACAATTATGGATATCGCCACCTTGGTTCTTGTTTATTCCATCTCCATGTTTCTGAAAAACTGGAGATCTTTTAGTTTGTAGAAGTACTAGAAGAGGTATAACAGATGCACACGCTGACACTTGTTTCAAATGCCTTGTGGCACTTATCAAGCTGTTTCACATTTCCGATTTATTCTAACTCCTTTTGAAAAGGCTAAAGCCGCAAACGTTTCGCGTCGAATGTCTCAGTTTTGCAAAAAGTGGAGTTGGAATAAATAGGAACTAAGGTCGAGATATCCATGGCAACCTGCTATTGGCCCTCAAAACTGCTGTCTGTTGTCATCGTCATCTTGCTGGTATATTGCTAATACCATTATTACATTAGTGTTATTCATTCTGGAAGTTATGAAATGGTTACCTCTATGCTAGGCATACAGTGAGGTTATCGGCTATGGTCTCGCATGACTCAAGTTCTCTCTATGGAATCACCCACTCTCTCACACACATAGCCCCGCCATTTTTTTAAACTCCACCCTCCCTGCTCTCCCCATTGTAGTCGTTCAAGACAGGTCAACCGATAGGCTATTAGTGCAGGCACCAAAAGGTCATCTATTGTGTACTAACCGCAGAAAGTAATCACTGACCCGAGCCTTTCTGCACTCATAGTAATTGCATGGCTGGTTGTGTTGCCAGATTTTTAAAATCGGTTTTCAGCTATGGGATTGCCAATTGTGGGTATCGCGTAAGTAGATAGATAGATAGGTAGATAGATAGATAGATAGATAGATAGATAGATAGATAGATAGATAGATAGATAGATAGATAGATAAATAGATAGATAGATAGACAAACAGACAGGTAGATAGACAGACAGACAGACAGACAGACAGA
The DNA here is from genome assembly GCA_963931925.1 of Onchidella celtica. NCBI lineage: Eukaryota > Metazoa > Mollusca > Gastropoda > Systellommatophora > Onchidiidae > Onchidella > Onchidella celtica. The sequence continues at coordinate 45,157,213 of OZ007568.1, read as the reverse complement.
CAGACAAACAGACAGACAAACAGATAGGCAGACGGTAAGCAATGATTTTCTGGGAGAGGGAGGTTAAACTGTTAAACAAAATTTGTCGCTGTGAGAAATGTTTCTGCTTGACTGAAATAGCGCACCATTTACAAAAGGTGGGCGTAGGCATGGGTGGTCTATTTATATAAAGTTTATATAACACTTGGGCGGTGGGGAAGAGGGGACGATATAAAGTTAATATGGATCACAGCTCTATGCCAAAGCCGTACGAAAGAAAACACAGGTCTTCATCTGTCCAAAATAATCGCACACTCGGATTGATCCTCTCATGGATTTCTGAACAGATCTCGTGTTTTTCCGGTTAGAATTACCCGTTAAGTAGCGGAACAGATGATATGATCGAGCATGTAACCACTTAGCCCATCCGGTACGTACATATCCGGACAATGGACAGAGATCGAGGAGGAGCTTATATAAAAAGTAGATTATTAGCGAGAGTGTGCTCTCAGTTATGTGTTGAAAAGCTGGGGTTCAGTTCTAAACTACAAAGGATTTGTTTTCTGAACTCTTTCTGAAGTGTTTCGCCCCTTTCTTCTATTTTAAATTATAATTATTTAACTTTTTTTTCTTCAAAGGATTTCGAATGGATGATAGACGGTGGGAGGAACAGTGTGAGGATTACTAAACAGTCCAGGTGTGTAGTATTTCAGGTGTCATTATTAGTTCTTGTTTGTTCTATCTCCAATTTCTGAAAAACTAGAGATATTTTAGTTTGTACAAGAGGAATAACAAATGCAGACTTTGACACTTGTTTGAAATGCGTTGTGGCACTTATCAAGCTATTTGATAACAATATATATTTAAGTATCATAGATCGATGATGATTATTGAGCGTTTCCCTTTTTCTCTTCACCTTCTCCATGTTTCTTTCTTTTTTCTTTCCTTTGATCTTTCTTTCATTTTGTTTCTATCTTCCTATCCTTCTTTCTCTTGTTAAAGGCTTGGTCTCCGCGTGAAATCCAGTGAGACCAAACATTGTGACTCCTACAAAAATGTCCCAAGACACAATACAAACACTGAGAAATCGATAGGTCATTCCAGTTTACCGAAGCTTTATCATCTTGGTCATGCACGGCAGAGCACTCTTGCACATCGACAGCCTGCAGGTAGCCCAGCCACTCGGGTTTATTAATTTGCCTGATGGATGGCGGGGTGTGACTCATGCAGTTTTCAGTTTTCATTGCATTCTCTGCCCATGGTAAATTGAACCCAAGACATAATAGGATACCGAGACGAATCAACTGGCCATATTCCGTCCGTTGATTTGCGCGCGTATCATTGATGTCAACAATGCAACAATGCACACCATATCCCTTCATAACTGAACCCAAAACACTAATATCCACCTTATTTATACGCACGGAATGTGTGGTCATATAGTAGCGGTAGAAGGAATGGTTCGTATCGCTATTCTGTGTCTCGGATAGAACCAAAGATATTATAGATACAATCAGATGAGACAGCTTGTGTGTCTGGAGTGCACAGGTTTCGCACCGCCACCTAGCGGCGAGTGCGCGGAAGTCATGAACAATGCCATATTTCACTCAGCCAATGAATTTTGTTTAGTGTTCAGCTATCACTGTAGGCCTTGACTGAAGTCACTTATCTTGTTATTATAACTGAATAGGTGTAGGAAAACTCTCATTAATTTATCATTATGTCAAGCATTCTTTCCACGCCATGGGCCCAGCCTTGATTAGCGTGCAAACTGTGTGCACGATGTTTATAGAGGCGCGAAGAAAGGAGTGTCTCATCCTATTGCATCTAGTGTCTTTGGTAGAACCAGTTGAATGAACTTCGTTTGAGGCTCGCATCATCAGTGGCAAACATTTATGATTTACCCCGATGCTCAGGTCGGAAAGGTACATTCTGGATATTCTGAGTTATTGCTTCTTGCGAGAAAAGGCGTTTTCAGCCTTTCATTTGACACCAGTTTCATAAATATGCCGTAATATTTGAATTAAGTTATTGTCAGTTGAAGTTGGGAATTCCCGGCTGGTCACAGACTCAACGTTTTGAGAAAATCGCATTCGAAGATGAGCAATGTTTCTGCACAGGAGTCTCCTGTTGAAGCTGAAAGGAAATCCATTCTGCTTCCAGTGTTACGCTCTACCCCAGATGTGGAAATTGGAATCAGATGACTCCTACTACAGACTGTATTTTCTAAGAAACAGCATAAATGAATCAATTAATGAAATATATATATATATATATATATACTCGTATGTAAATTATTATACCTGTATTGATTAAACATTGACTCACAAATGTTTAGGCTTTAGAATATTTTATTGAGATAACAGGATTCGATGATTATTCGATAATTAAACTGGGTGCATTGACACAAAGGCAAATTTCCCAAATGGGATTAAAGTAGTATGTCAGAAAATGTTAGATCTGCACATGCAAAGTCTTCCATTTCCCTGTTCCGCTTGGATTGGGGGTGGATTTTCTCATTCTATTTTAGAGATTTTTCTCCCAATCTAACCCGACTGTCAGCGTCTAGATGGCTCAGGCTCGGTTCGTAGGCAACGCATTCCGTCATGATGATGGGGCGGGTTTAGCCAAACAAGTTGGACACGTAAGTAATGTGCATTATGCCCATGAAAAAGCATTTCAAGGCAACAAGCCAATCAAATGAATAGATTATGTCTCAGAAGGAGTCACGTGATTGCCTTTCCATTCCCTGACGCGTTTTTGCTCGACGTGGACAGTCGTGTTGTTAATTCAATACAGGAACCTCCCATTACACCATTTTTTCCAGTTCATCATTAGAAATGTAATCTAAAAAGTAATGTCTGGTGGGCCGTCTATATATTATCTAGAACTGATTATACTGAAAAAAGACATTGTTCAAGAGTTTTTTTGAATGTTACTTCAGGAAAGAGAAGAGTAAGACATTCAAACTGTATAAAAGAAAACAGGACTAAGGTAACTGAAAAACAGCAAATTGAAACAAGAAAAGAAAATGAAAGAAGCACAGTTGACACAGTGAAAGTACATTGGGATATAGCAGAGGATTCACACGACAGCTAAAGTAAGTTTTCGTTTTTGTTTTTGTTATTTTCGTTGTTTTTGTCTTGGGATGGTAGGTAAGTTCGCGAGGAAGCAGATAAATAAAAGAACTAAGTAAATAAAGAATGAAGTAAGTGAGTAAATAAATAAATAAGTGAATAAATCAACAGCTGTCTGAACGGACTATCCAGGGGATCAGACCCCAAATGTAGTCTTTCATATCCCACAATTGTCAAGTTCTGGATTTTGCCTTGTCGGCTGGCCTGGAAACCTTTGGGTCTTTTCCTCACCAGCTGACAGGTTTTATAGTTCAATTCAAGCAGCTAGTATATTTGCATGATATTCTGGGTAAGAGATATGGTTAGGGATTCGATACGATTTAGGGCTGAGGATCTAGGATAGGGCCGGGGTTAGGGATAGGTTCGCATACGTACGCGCCTTGAGCGCAAAGCGCCTGGGGTACGTATGTACAAGTAACAACAGTCCCAGGGTCTTGCCATTGGACCATGAACATTCTGACGGCTGTAGTCTCGAACAAATTTTAATGGGGAGTCGTGGGGGGTTGACGTGTATATATATATATGAGAGAAGACTGGGTTGAATAATTGTCAAATTCAAGTATACTTACTTATGTTTAACCAGAGAGTATGTATTGTCTAGAGAGAAATCCCTTCTGCCAAATGGCGAAACGAGGTCGCGGCGGTAACAAGAATTTGAAAAAAAAAAGAAGTACTATTTTGAGCCGTTTGTAAGCCCTTAGTCCCCGTGGAAATGTACAAACGAACATTGTTTACCGTGGCGACCTACTTTCCTCTCCATGCTAATAGTAGTATCGCGGCGCCTCCCGGGTCTAGCAATGCAAAGCGGCCGGTAGTGAAACCTGTCTATAAACTATGCACACTATAGTACTCTATGGCCGGACTCCTAATTATAAACTTAAATTGACTTTCACCAGAGAAGCCAGCAAGCGAGCAGGTGTTACCAATGCTGTCTAAGATTTATGTTGTGGTTACCTGTGGTCCCGATCAATAGGTCTCTGTTATTATCCTCCTGTTGTTGCATAATTAGTGTGTTTCTTGCCACATAACGGGGTTAACGTCGACAGAGACGACGACAACAGCAACAATGCCCGTATCAATTCACTTTTAATCCTAGTCCAGGTATCTCATTTTCGATGACGAAACCTTCAGTTAAAATAAGATAACACTGTCGTCCTCATCAACAACGATAAGAAAATCACCCCCCCCCCTCCCCATCCCTAATCAACAACGACATCATCATCATCAGTATCATTATCATAATAGAAAATGACACATCCAGCTTCAGCATCATTATTATCGTCATCACACCAACAATGACAGCATCAGCAGCATCATCATCATTATCATCAACACATCAATATTGGCAACATCAACATCATCATCATTATCAGTCAGCAACACATCAGTAATGACAACATCGACATCATCATCATCATCATCGCATCAACGAGAACAATATCAACATCATCATCATCATTATCATCAACAACCAAAGCAAGAGCAACCACAGTGTCCATGTTATCTAATATTTTAATCTGGCCCATGTTCATGGAGTATCACCACAAAACGCTTAGTGAAGCACATCGTCATCAACATCAATAATAACTACAGCACTTCAACATTTGAGACTGGTCAACGTGTCTAGAGTTCTATGACAAAACTCTGCATTATACAACTAAAACGACAACAACAAAAACAACAACAACAACACCAACCTACATGGAAGCATTTGCTTCTATCTAAGTTTGTTGACATCACCTAACACAACCGTTCATTTTCCTCTTTTGGTTATTAGCCAATAGATCATCACATTACAATATCACTACTACTACCATCTGTCTAAAGGATTGTAAGCGTGAGTGTAGCATCTGCAAGCTACCCCTTGCCCTCCCCCGTTTTTCTTGTTATACTGGTGACTGAGCATGTGTTCACTTCTTTTTTTCTTTAATTGTTGACGTTCGCCAGAGTGTACTCCGTGATTTTACCCTCCCTTCCTAGTGAGTAGTTGTTGGGTGATCGTAAATATTAGTATGTTCCTGAACGTTCGATAACGTTGTGGATATAACTGTTTACGCCAGATTTGGCATTGAATGATGTAACCTGGTGACGTATTGATACGTGATTGGTTAGTTTGTGTATTAAGGGCGAGGGCAGAGATCAGATTAATTTCGGGAATTTTCTACAGAAATACCTATATATATAGACCCATGTAAGTGGTTGGTCGGTGAGTAAGTGAGTTTTTCTTCTCTGTGGCGTAGGATATTTGAGGATTCCATTTTCAAACCCTGCTAAGTCGATTTTTAAAAAAAATTGAGTTATTTACCTTTGCCCATTCTTGGGTTTTTTCTCTGTGTTCCTTTAAACTATTTTGACAATCAAAACCTTCTAAGTCATTGAAATTATCAATGAAAAATACGAAACACTTTCAAAACGTGCTAAATCAAGAAGAAACTAACAATCCAAATCCACTAAGTCACTCAGCCAATGGTGCGCGGTCCAATATTTTTAGCAGCCAATCAGAACTCCCCTCCCTCTAGAGGCTTGTTTCCATAATGGCTGACGATCCAGACTCAAGCTACACCGAGATAGGAGAAAATGCCAACAAACCTCCTTGCAACGGTTCCAAAAGAAAACAAAAGCAAATTCAAAGGTGAGTATTACTGTTTTAAAATTACAACAACAGTTTTCAAACCTGATATTTAAATAAAAAAGCACAGATGAGCTTGTGAAAATCATGCTGGCTTTGTCGATTCAGAAAGATGACTTTCGAAACTTACTAAGTCATTGTGTGCTTAGAACGATAGCGTTTAAGAACTTTAGAAAAGCCTTGACTGATCATCGTCTTGACTCTAGATCTAAATTTAGATCTAAATTAGCTGTGGATTAGATCTAGATAGTAGATTAGCTGTGAATTAGATCTAGATTAAGCTTGAAACCTAGACTTAGTTAAGATTTGAGGACAATGAAAGTTGTTATGAGGAGTAGATCTAACTTTCAAAATCTGCTAAGTTACATTACATTATAAAAAAAAAATGAATTGCGGTCCTTAACATCAAATCAGCCATCAAACTTGTCTACAGCTAAAACATTGTGGCAATTCACGTGGATGCTGTTTAATATCTTTGCTAAATTTTGGAGCACCACCTAATAAACACTGCCAGGCCAAAATAGGGGCTTTATTGAGATCACCTATTGTGGGTGGGTTTTTATTAACAATTAAAATGAATTTGAGCAGTTCAAGTTTTTTAAATACTTTTTTGTCATATATTTTTGTTTTTCAGACACTCTCGGAAGCCATGTGTGCGTGCCCAATGTCAGCACACCCGTAACTCGCCTTTCCAGTGCAACACTATACCAATGAGAGATCTTGAGCAGTTTAATGCTGATTTTTACAGTCATCCTACTAAGATTGACCAAGACATGTTTGTTCACAAGAAGAGGAAACATGCAACTGCTTGGGAGAGGACCCACCTGCTGATAGAATTTGATGTTTTTTGTTTTTTTTAATTTCTTTTTTTTCTTTTTTTTCGCTAAGAGGTGATCCTACCTCTGAGGCTATGTCCCCACTTTTATCCCAATAAAGTTTTTCTGTGTTCAATGGTTTTGAAAATATATTGATTTCCATTGCTGAAATGGTTCACTGAAGGTTTCGCAAGTTGAAAAGTCAGCTACAATTATTTAAAAAACAAACATAGACATTGCAGATTCAATCAAGCCTTGAACTTACACTTTCAAAATCTGCTAAGTCATCGGTTCACTTTCAAAACCTTCTAAGTCATAATTTCAAATCCATGTAAATAAGTGAAAATTCTACAAATCAAAATTATCTTTTGTTTTCTCTGTCCCCTATGATCAGACTTTAAGAATACCCAAAGAAATTATTTGCAAGTGAAGCCATTTAATCCAGAATAGAAATGTGCTTTTTTTCTCAAAATGAACCGTAGATGACTTAGCAGGGTTTGCAAGTGACCTCCTCATGAACCGTAGATGACTTAGCAGGGTTTGCAAGTGACCTCCTCATGAACCGTAGATGACTTAGCAGGGTTTGCAAGTGACCTCCTCATGAACCGTAGATGACTTAGCAGGGTTTGCAAGTGACCTCCTCATGAACCGTAGATGACTTAGCAGGGTTTGCAAGTGACCTCCTCATGAACCGTAGATGACTTAGCAGGGTTTGCAAGTGACCTCCTCATGAACCGTAGATGACTTAGCAGGGTTTGCAAGTGACCTCCTCATGAACCGTAGATGACTTAGCAGGGTTTGCAAGTGACCTCCTCATTTACTTGTTCGTTGGGACCTTCCTAGTATTTTATTGTTCAGTATTCAGTTATTAAACTTGAGTATTATTTAACCGATCCTTGGATCTCGTGTTTATTTATTTTACAGCTGTAATAGTTTCGTTTTCTAAAGGGTTGTAGTTAGATCAACTAACTCCCCCCCCCCCCCCACCTAAAACGTGCTAGAACAACCTCAGCTGTTACAGTGAGTAAAACACAAAAGTACAATTATAGGAAAACAACAACAGCAAACAAACCCGCTAAATATTGATATTTGCACACTGCAATTTATCGCATATATTAAGCATGTACCGGATGAACGAGAGGGCGATCAATCCACCAACAAAAAGATCCCCCAATCAATATCAGAGGAGATTGCAAAGTTTATTCACGGTTGGCTTCTGCATGTGATTTATTTGATAATTGGGCCCACAAGTGCCCACAGTTATTGTTGTATTTTTAGTGTATTATCTATCTATAGTTTGGCAGGTCCTTCACCGGTGTAGACAAGGGTTTTATGCCTAGTTATAAAATTCAGTCTCCGCCCACGTCAAAAGAATTATGTCCGAGAGTTTCGAATCTGACAGTTCCCGGACATCGATATTCACTAAATGCTATGTGTGAGTGGCCCTGTCAATAGTAAGATTCTGGATAACACAAGTCTTGTACGTGTGTGTTAATTTGATTGTAACTTGAGCCACGCTGTGTGGCCGTTTTTAATTTTACAGCATTTGTATTTCTTCAAATTACTGATTGTTGATAGATAACAGTGTTACTGATGTAAATTTCGGTGCTTCTTTTATTTATAATAGATTCGGGGGAACATACAGATGATTTTTAAAGTTGACTTTTGATCACCAATGTGTAAATTGAGGCGAAAAACGAAATTTCCTGTCATACTTTTTAAATCTACCGAAGAAAATGGGTCATTTTTTTTCCGGTTCAAAATGTCGGAACAATTTCTTCTTTTCAACTTACTTGTAGCCCAAAGTCAACGAAAGTATTAAAAATATAGCGAATTTCCAGACCTTTTAAAATATGCCTACGAACACCTTTACGCCTTTCTATGCATGATTCCCAGCAATTAAGAAACCTTTCATGATTACATTAGAGGCCTTACTTCCTTTATAATATGATTTGTCCTTTTCTATATGCAGCAGTATCACGTTCTCAATCTTGCTGTTTCAATTTTGACGCATCAAATCCTATACTCTTAAAGGAAATCAAATGCTCTTCGGTTTCCAGCTCGCGCATTATAGTTTCAGATTAGCAGTCTCCAATATCATTTCTATTTCTATTGTCATTAATGTCAATATAAGAACACTGTCTTTAATTTTGGTTTCCTCCTCATTGTGTGAAAAGAATAGATCTGAAAAGGACTGCATTGACCTTGACAATGTGTTACGCCACGCCATTCAACATCAAGGAACAACCGATATAATTATTTTTATACATGACTAAGTAGGAACAAAAATGATCCGTCTCGTACTTTTATCTTTTGTGGAGAATTTTGAGATGGCTATAGTTTAGGTGATTCCACTTTAATAAAGGGATATATGATCAAGTTCGCGGTTGATCAACATTTTGAGGCCTGGAAGAAGAAAGGAGATAAAATTTAATCACAGGTAATCTGTACACTTAAAAATGATTACCCAGCCAGTAACACAGACAGACAGACAGCGGACGGACAGACAGACAGACAGACAGACAGACAGACAGACAGACAGACAGACAGACAGACAGACAGACAGACAGACAGACAGACAGACAGACAGACAGATGGATGGATAAATGGATGAATCTTCTTCATGTAATAATTCTCTCACTGGTGTCTTTGCTCTATTCATACGCAGGCAGCTGTTGGCTTTTTTTCATCCCGGTGCTTGAACCTGTTATTCGTGAGACTGCGAGAAAAAAACTGCCATGAAAAAACCACGCCTGCCTTTCTGTGTGTCTCGCAGTTCTATCAACGTGATCCTGGTGACCGCTGTCCTGACATTATCCACAATGTTGGTCTTACAACAGCAACGCTGCGCCCAGTTGCCCGCCAGGAGCAGCATAGACATGGTCCAGAAGACACATCAGAAACTATTTGAGGATTTTGACTATCAAAGAGTCCAGTCCCGTTTTCCAAACCGTTTTGTGAGGATTTATAATGACCAAGCTGTGTTTCTGGAGGATTTGCAATCTGAGAAAAGCAAAAATATCAAGGATGACATTCAGAATCCTAATTATGTTTCTGCAAATAATCCTCATTTGGACCAGCAGCTTCCAAACCACAAAAAGGTAGGTGAACGGTTTGATAATAGGAAGACAAACACAAATTTCATCGAGACCATCGAGCGAGTGGAAACAACAAGGAATCCTAGCAAAGACGTCTTCCTGACTAGAGAGGTGCTGATCGAGAATATCACAAAAACTGAGGGTAAATGGTTTACCGAAATTCCAGATGAAGTTTACTTGAAAGGAACTCAAGCATATTTCCAGAATCGGACAAGAGTAAAGAATAATATCAATCATACTTTTCTAATCACTGGTGACCAAATTTGCGGAGGAAGAGATCCATTTATGTTGATAATTTTCCCCTCTGTTGCTAGCCATGTAGACTTACGTAAAGCCATCAGACAGACATGGTTACAGGCCGCTGAAACAGACATCTGGCCTTACACCAAGATTCGGAGAACAGTCAAACATCTATTTCTATTCGGCTATCCGCATCAAGGCAAGACCGACGAATTTAAACAGTTGCTATGGGAATCAAATAAATACGGTGACATTGTCATGGCTGACTTCGCGGATAATTATCGCAATCTGACTCGAAAGATGTTAGTTGGGTTTCAGTGGATGCTGCAGTATTGTAGCAATGCCAAGATTGTGCTAAAAACAGATGAAGATACGTTTATCAATGTCCCGCTTATGATGGAAGTGTTAGATCATGTCACAACCACATCAGAAACAGAATCATTTGTGATGGGATACAAACATTCTTACGCCAAACCCGCGGTGATCAGGAAAGGTCCTTGGGGGGTCAGTAAGCGAGACTATCCTTTTCAGTTCTACCCAATATATTTGTACGGCCACACCTACGCCGTTAGCAAGCGAGCGGTCCACGATATTGTACAACTAGCAAACCATATCAACTTGATTGCGCCAGAAGACGCATTTCTGACAGGAATTTTGCCCAAATCGGGCGGAATTGCTCGGTTTTCAGCTCCAAGCTTCACGGTGTGTTGTCGTGACATCTATGATTGTGAAGTGGTGTGGAATAAGCGTGTAGCTCTGACTCCTCTCAGTTCAGTCTCTATTTTGCAGGAGCTGTGGGAAAATGTACTACTTCACACCTGTGATAATGAATCGCCTTTTATTTCCAAGGGGCGCAAAACAAAGGTGAAGTCTTAGGACTGTTAGCTGATATTAATGTCGTGCTGAGAGTGAAATAGAGGAAGAAAATGAAAGTACCCATGGATTAGCGAGTTGTGTGGAATGACGCCAAGTCAAAAAGCTTATGATACACACTGTAGTAGAGTCATTTGGGGATAAAAATCTGTGAATTGTTGATAAAGGCACCTAACTTTGGGTGTGAATAGAATATTTCAAAATATACAAAATGAGATAATAAATAGAACCACTCTGAGAGATCTCAGATAACGAGACGGGAACCGTTGGAAGTTGACAGAATTTCTTTGCGGGCGTGCATGAAAAAGGAACACCGCCATACCGATATAGGGTACTACATAACATCGCACACACAGCGTAAGTCCATCAGAATCGTCGAGATGTTTGTAGCGGAATGAAAAGATTCGCCCTTCCTAGTTCAGTAACGATACTGTGTGAAAAATCTTAAAGCAAAGTGAAGCAGTCTTTTTAGTTTTAAAAAAATGTGGGGTGGCAGCAGAGCTTGTGACAAGGCTAAAATGTGGGGAAAACGTACACATCAAGAGGACTCGGCTTGGTAAGCCGAGACAACGCACTACAACACCTCAATCTCCAGTGCCTTCAAGGCAAAGGCCTACAATGAAAATCGGAGAAATCCACCTTTGCCCAGCCACACGTTAAATATTAAGGCGACTACCTCTCCAGATAAGCCTAAGAAAAAGACCAAAAGTGGAGCCCTGCAAAAGATTGGTGTTCATATCCAGTGCATTCTTTACCACCCAGTGGCCAACGGAGAAGCCGACAGATTGGTTCAAACCTTCAAGAAATCATTGATGAAATCAAGACTCGCACCAGTCAACGCACTGCTGGAGCTTTGATCCAATGCAAACTCCTCTACTTTGTAGCCCGAAGGGGAGGCGTGAGGACAAATAGATTCCTGCTACAGTACGCCTTAATCTATTGGACATCTGTTGTCTGATGTGAAAGTGTTACCAGACGGTCCAGCTTGGCGGACACATGCAGATCATCTCCGTTCTCGTCGTGTGTGGAAGTCATAATGATGAGACAAAATTCAGTGTCTGAAATTTACCTCACACTGACTTAATTTTTCGTGGATTTTTAATTTGAACATGAACTATTTCTAGGGACGTGCGTGCAGTTCTAAACATTCGTAAAAGCCTCTATTTTCTTCGGCCTGGAAACGAAAGGGCAGGGGGTGTTATGGCAATGAAATAATCGATGGAAACAATTCTAGTTCCGCGTAATAATTATGAGAATGAATAGTAAAGGGAGTTAATTTGTTCTGCACCCCAGTGTTCTATGTTCACTGCACTGAGTATGTACGCCTTCTGGCTGCAGCAGGTGGAAATATAGAGGAAAACATTAACTGTTCTATTAGTGAGTTATATCTGTATGGCCATTTGGTTGCGTGTGCCATGCTTGTGTGGGTAAGGTGATTAAATTCATGTCACACTACACGTTTTGTGGCATCCCAAATAGTGGCACAAATGTGTGAAATGACTTAGCCTGAAGTGGTTCGTCAGAATAGCTTATTTTGTTATCACCCTTGGTTGACCATGTTGCTAGTTACGCGACTCATTAAACAAGTCGACGTGCATTTATCCGAGTGTATCTCTTTTGCCCTTATGTAGACATGGCGAAAGTCTATTTCTTGACTTCACTGCCGTATACGTATGCGATTCTATACTTGATTTGAAAAAAGTATGTACTATTATAGTATTAATCTGTCTCTTTCCTTTCCCCACATCTCAATAGACGCTTGCTACAGACAATATGGCGGAATTACGCACACGTCTGACAGCATAGTTCTGACTCTAGTGCGCACTATAAGCTCTATGCTATAAGCTCTTTGCGCCATGTAGAAAAAACCAGACAGACCAAACAACAAAACATGGAGGGGTCATAGGAAAAATGAATGAAACAAGTTGTCTGCCTGTCTGTTTGTCTCTGTCTGTCTTTGTTTGTCTTTATATCTATCTGTCCGTCTACCGACCTACCTACCTACCTATCTATCTATCCGCCCATCTATCTATCTATCTATCTATCTATCTATCTATCTATCTATCTATCTATCTATCTATCTATCTATCTATCTATCTATCTATCTAATCTATCTATCTATCTATCTATCTATCTATCTATCTATCTATCTATCTATCTATCTATCTATCTATCTATCTACCTATCTATCTATCTATCTATCTATCTATCTATCTATCTATCTATCTATCTAGCCGTCATGTTTTTTGTCTTTATATCTGTCTGTCTGTGGACCTGACAATGTGTCTGTGTATCTGTCTGTAGCTCTTGAGTAATGAAGTTAGCTAGTTCACAGAGCTCCCTCTACATTCTGTGCAATCAACAGGTCTAACTGACTGTACACTTCAAGAGTCAGGCACCGGTCCCCAGCGCAATGAATATTTGTTATTTATCCATTTTATTGTTTGTTTGTTTGGTTTTTGTATTTGCCGCAATGTTCTTATTCTGTTGACTTGCAAAATGCGATATATTCTAAATGTTCATATACATGCCATGCGTCCTTCTTGCCATTCCCGCAGGCCTTGCACTCCAAAAGAACACATCTAACTCGTATCCGAGTCATAGATTTATCGCACAATGCAAAATAAATAAAAGCATTACATAAAAAAAATATGTCTTTCCTATACTGTGTATTTTGGAATGTTTATGAAATTTCTCTGTGTGTAAGTGTACGTGTGTGTGTGAGTATTCTTCTTCTTCTTCTTCTTCTGCGTTCTTCGTGTCAGACTGTTTATATTATTATTAGGAGGCCGGTAGCCTTTATGAGATCCCCTGCTGTCCCATAATTATAGCTTAGTGTATAGTGCCGCACCTCGGGGCCAGCTGTCTTCCCTCCGTTGTCTGTATAGGGGGCATTGTTGGAGGACAAAATGTTCTGCATTCTCTGGGGAATTTCTACATGGGCATGTCTCAGTTTCTCCAATTTCTCCAACCCTGAATTTTTTGTAAAGATGCTGCCGGAGTCTGCTATGTCCAGTTCTTAGCCTAATGATTACAATTTGGGTGTGTGAGTGTGACAGATGACATAATCTATTCATATTATTATGGTCATTATTACAACATGCAATGCCATCTCGACAATGGCAATTTTTTTTTTTCGCTGCCCAGTCCTTTGATGAGAGGTGTAAAGGGCCGTCCATAAAGTAGATACTCTCAGAATGGGTTGGGTGGGTGGGTGGGGGGTATGGAAAGAGTATATTATGGGGAGGGGGGGGGGGCTTATCGGAACCGTGCATACTCTTTTCACTAACGGTATTAAATTAAACAGTTGAGTTTATTTATTTATTAATATTATTTCTTTGCAACCCCCCCAAAAAGTTGTAGATTTATGTAAAAATCAAATTTCCATGCTATGATTGTGGGTAAACGGTGGGGTCGTCCTTGCAAAATGCTATGTAATGTTTCAGAATACCAAGTCCTTATCATGGATGGTCAACATTTTAGTAGCCGTCATACTCTCGCACATATAAATTATAAAACTTATAATGAAATATAATACCTACCAACATTTTCATAAAAGTAATAGCCTACTATTTGTCTTAAGCTGAACAAAATTAATAAGCTTTCGATAGCTATAATTTCACTTAAACTCCCGAGGCCCTCAGCTGGCGGGGGTCCCTGGGCTGCATCCCATAAAGCCCACGCCTTAATCCGACATTGGAGTTTTGATGGCAGGTATACATGGATACAATGTGTGTGTGTGTGTGTGTGTGTGTGTGTGTGCGCGCGCGTGCGTGCGTGCGTGCGTGTGTGTGTGTGTGTGCGTGTGTGTGTATGTGTGTGTGTGTGTGTTTACTTCAGACACAAGTATATGAATCATTTAACCTCGTTTTATATGTATGACCTTTCACTTCCAATCACATACAATAAATTAATGCAAGGCGTTATTTACAAGGCATACCTTGAAACTAACTCTAGCGTTATTTTCAAGGCATACCTTAACAGCTTCTGATTGGTCAATGAAACATGCCTTGAAAATAACGCTGGCGTTAGTTCCAAGGCATACCTTGAGTCCAATAAACAATACATAGCTACCCCGGCGGCTTTCCCTGATATGTCAATCTGACTACTACCCAGACGAACATCGGCCTACGGCCTCGATGATACAAACTGACTAGACCCTCACGTCGTTACATATCAGTCTGACAATGCACAGTCTAAGGCTCCACGTTTAGAAATACTGAAACAGCTTCTGATTGGTCAATGAAACATGCCTTGAAAATAACGCTGGCGTTAGTTCCAAGGCATGCCTTGAAAATAACCACTTCGTAAATGAATAGACTTTGATGCGTAAATCTGGTGATTTACTGTGTATTTTAATTACTATGTAAAAGGGCCCCACCTCCGAACCTGAACTGCCCTCTCCCCACGTACCTAAGGTCTAAACCCGGCCCCGACTGTATTTCAGCCGTTGTTTCCAATGTACACAGATTAAAATGGAAGTTTTTGGTCCCTCTCTGGTGATCTGCATCCACGGGCAATCTCTTCGCCCTTGGCCCAGTTTCTCATGTATACACCACTGCTTGATATAAGTGACGTCACGGGATGCGGCGGTACCGTCTCAAGGCTGCGCTCTCTAGGCCAAGGCTACAGGAAACAAAGTTTGAATACCGGCACTATAACAATGCTTGTGTGTTGACTGCTGTTTCTTGTCTTTGTGTGGATTTATCAGACTTATTGTTATTCTCAAGATTGGATATTTGGTGTGTCGGTCTCACGTCTTCTCACGTCTTGGAGACCGCACACACAGTGACACTGGCATATTTATGTGGTCAGTACCCTCCTAACAGTTAACCTTGTCTTTGTCTCCTCTCCACCTGTCCTAGGGTCGTTGTACATCGTCAGAAAGCAAAGTTCGTTGTCCGTCTTTGTTCTTGTTTGACTATATATGTAGGATGCCTGGGAGTCCCGTCAGTCGGTGTAGTAGACGTGTACCTGTGCAATGCCTATCTGTACAGTGTTCATTTATATGTGAAATTATTTCTGTGTATAACGTATACCTATACAGTGACAGTAACTTTCATATCCGTAGGACTTATGTGTGTCGATTAAATGTCAACTCTGCATACCATACAGAAGGACTTACGTTATTCTGTATATATGGCCTTTAGCGTCTTTACAGACGGTCTTAGCAGCTAGAATATTCACTTTCACTTTGACTGACAGCTTCTCTCGTGGCTTATTCTACCAATGTTTGACCCGAGAGTGCGATGGCAGTGATTGCAGGTCAGTCTTTTGGGTTCACTTTGGCGAGTGTTTTCATTCCGCCTCTGTCGTTTTGTCAGGTATGTTTCTTTTGCCTTGAAGTCTATTGCGAGCGTGCCACTGCGCAATTTTTGTCTCCATCTGCTTCGATCACTTGCAAGGTTCTCCCATTCATTGGGGTCGATGTTGAATGCTTTCATCGTGACCTTGCAAGTGTCTTTGAATCGCAGATGTGGCCTACCTCTGGGTCGGTTGCCAGTAGCAAGTTCCCCGTAGAGAATTTGTCTGGGGATGCGATCATTTTCCATACGGTGGAGATGTCCAAGCCACCGCAGTCTTTTTTTGCCTAGGAGAGCCTGAGTTGATGGAATGTTGGCTCGGCTCAGAACTTCGATATTTGAGATCCTGTCTTGCCACTTGATCTTGAGAATTTTGCGTAGGCAGCGCAGGTGGAAGGAGTTGAGGGATCTTTCATGTTTGGAGTAGGTGGTCCATGTCTCTGAGCCATACAGCAGGGTGCTTAGGACGCAAGTTTGGTACACGAGTACCTTTGTTTTGATGGTCAGCTTGCTATTGTTCCACACCCTTTTTGAGAGTTTGCCAAAAGCTGTGGCCGCCTTTCCTATTCTGGCATTTATTTCAGTTGTTATGTCTGTGCTACCACTGATGGTTGAGCCTAGGTAGCAGAATTTTCCCACTTGCTCCAGAGGAGAGCCATTCAGCATGATTGGGTTGGAGTTTCTCAAGCCTTGTGTCAAAACTACAGTTTTTGAGACACTGATCTTTAGCATGAATTTGTCACAGGCTTTGGCAAGGCTATTGATGAGAGCCTGGAGCGTGGTTTCATCGTGGGCCACGATTGCAGCATCATCTGCGAAGAGGAGCTCTTGTAACATAATATGCTCTGTACGAGATTTTGCTTTTAGTCTGGCAACATTAAAAATGGAGCCGTCCACTCTGGTGTTAATAAGTACTCCACCTGAACATTGACCAAAGGCATTCTTGAGTAGGGCTGCAAAATATATACCAAATAAGGTAGGAGCAAGAACACATCCCTGCTTCACACCGCTGTTTATTCTAAAAACCCCACGCACGACACCACAATATTCAATGTGAAAATACCTAGAAAGTGCTGTGTTCCAGGTTGTAGGGGAAATTACGACGATGGTGAGAAAGTTTCTGTGTTTAAATTCCCGACTGAATCGACAAGGCGAGATCTATGGCTAAGTAAAATTCCTAGAGCTAACTTTACTCCTACATCTCAGTCTGTTGTGTGTGCTAAACACTTTAGTGATCAGTTCCTCATCCGATCTGATTCTGTTACAAGACCAGACGGAAGTGTTTTGACGGTGCAAAGTGTCACAAATCCCAGACTGGGAGATGTAATAGTTTATGACAGGACGACGATCACGAACAAACAAGTTAACACTTAACAAAACAACCCATCAGACTCACACATTTATTAAACATAATTATACATATAATAGCGCAATTACATACATTATATTATTGAAATGAACTGCCGTACAACGGCCTTATTCTCACACACACTCTCCCTCGGATCCACAATCCGGTAGTTACTCCTAAAGGCACTTCGGCCTCAGCCTCTCCCCTCAGGGTCTTAATAGTACATTAATGATTCACTGGCACCGCAGTCTCTCAACATCACCTTCCTATTGCCATACAACTTATCAGTTCACTTGCCCATCATCATGGCAATAATATAGTATCTCATTCACTCTCATATCTACGTCCCTGTCCGTGGCCCGACTGCCACGACTTTATGTGCCTCTACTGCCCTGCACTGACAGCCTCACTTCTGGCCTATGTGCGGCCTCCGGCCCTATGCTGGCCTATCACTTGTGCTCATCGAGGTGGCTCTTCGGCCCGTCCCCGACACCTACAAGAATAACATTACATTGGTATAATACCCTACCATTTCTATTCACTCCACCTCTCCTTACAATCCATGAAGCGTACACACACTAGTTCACCTTTCACTCACCACACATCTTACGGTAACACACCTCCATCGGAGTACACACTACTCACTCGCGCTACAAATCCATGAACTCACTTTCATCTATCGCTCATGGCGCACATTGCTATATCCAATATCAAGGACTTCCACATTCCTCACATATACTTATTCACATCATGGTAATAGACGAATATAATATAATACATCAATCATAATAATCAATCACGTTCTACATACCAGTCATTACTGGAAAGACTCTTTCCCTAGTCTTCTCGACTGCTCCCTTTATGTCCGCCCGATGGGCTCTTATTCACAGGTCCGCTCCGTCGGACCTTCTAACTTGCAGTGATAGTAATACCGCGCTTTCGCCTCATTCAGACCCTCCCACTACTCACAACAGCACGCTTAACTTGCTGTCTACTGTGAGCCCTTCTTACTCTACACCCGCTCTGTAGCAATCCCCTTAATTGCACTCACTCCACTCGTGACACAAAGATCAAAACCAAAACTTAGGGATGATGCTTACCCGTCAATTTTTCCAAATTGTCCATCGTATTTGTCTGACGAACCAGCTCCAAAAATAAAAACACCGGAGGAAAGGCATAGGGAGGCCCAGCAAAGAGATGAGGAATCATTTTCTGATTGGTTAGAAAGTGACAAAATAGATACTTTTTCGGATTTTGGTAACAGTCTAAACAGTCATGTATCAGGGACCGTCTGGATTTATAGGCTACACAACAACGTTGAAAAACATGCCACTACCAGCACCAATTTATCCGACGAAAAGGAAAGTCCATACTGGAGTTTTTACAATTTACAAGATTTACTTAGCAGCAAGCCAGCTTTAGTTTCGGCAATTAGAGTACATTCTGACATGCACGTAGAGATTTTCACACAAGAGAATACAGGTATTGTTCAAGTTCCAAACACATCTTTGAAATGGCTCTTTGGTCAGCAATCTCCCCTTATCCTCACATCCTGGTCACAGTTTGATACAATGCTATCACACTTCGCCAGTGCCAGCGCCAAAGAGATGGATGTCAAACAGCACATTCAAGTTTTTGTAGATGGCTTGCAGAATTTGTGCTTAGACGAACCAGCAGAAGAAACTGATGAGCACAGCGAAGACCAGGTTTTACCACTGAAAGACAAACTTTCCTTTTTGGTGGAACAGTTAAAGCTATTGACTTCTCCGGTGAGACGATACTCATCTGAAACACTGCTTTGGGCTTTTCAAATTTTTGCAGCAGCCCCTAGAACCTATTCTATGTTAAGAAACTCTCATTTAACTCCACCACATACTTCATATTTGAAGAGACTTTCATCAGTATTTACTATTGGAGGCGGATTGACAGATGGAAGCGTTCACGAGGAATATTTGAAGCAAAAGTGTCAAAGTTTGAATGAGGGAGAGAGAATGGTAATTTTAATGTTAGACGAAATTCATGTCGCGCACCAAGTATCCTACAAAGAGGGAAAACTGGAAGGCACAGCCTCAAATTCTCTGTCTCAAGAAGCCAGCACAGCTCAAGTTTTCATGGTATCATCCCTGTTATGCAAAAGTAAAGATGTTGTGGGAATTGTTCCTGTCAAAAATTTGACCACTGATTTGTTGTACGACATGCTTCTTGAGGTTCTGAAATTGCTCCACAGCATAGGATATTCTGTTGTATGCGTGATCTCAGACAACAACAGAGTAAATCGTAATGCATTTACCAAAATGTGTGGAGGAGAACTGAAGCTTTCTACACAGAATCCCTTCAGCAGTTCTAAGAAATTGTTCTTTCTGTTTGATACTGTGCATATATTTAAAGTATCAGAAATAACTGGCTTGCTCAGAAAGATGTGGAGAAAACATTCCAGTTTCCTTCATTTGAAAGTTCTGCCTGTACTGAAATTATGAAAGCATCATTTTCTCATTTAAGAAAGTTGTATTCTGCTGAAAAGTCGTCTGCACTAAAACTGGCACCGGCACTGAACCAAAAGGCTTTGTATCCAACAGCTACTGAAAAGCAGAACGTCAAATTGATGCTTAAAGTTTTTGATCAACGAAATATTTTTGCCTTACAGCATTTTGAGAAGCACTGGCAGGAAGATACACGAGGCACTAGAGAATTTCTAGACATAATTCTACGTCTGTGGAACATAGTTAATGTTAAACATCCATACAAAGCTAAGAGACTCAGGAATGACGACTTTAAAGTTATAACCTCCATCTCTGATATGAACATGCAGTATATGAAGAAAGCAGTTGAATGGCTTCAGGAGTGGCAGAAGTTAAATCTGAAACCAAGAGAAGGCACTATATCGAACGAGACAATGACTGCTCTGGATCATACACTCAGAGGCTTGCAAGAAATTTCTTCCTACCTGTTAGATAAAAAAAAGTTCAAATATATTTTACTTGGCAAGTTCCAAACTGACAACCTTGAATTTAGATTTAGTCAGTACAGACAAATGAGTGGATGTAACTTCCACGTGTCGGTCCAACAGCTACTTGAAGGAGAAAAAAAGCTCAAGCTAATTAGCGTCCTAAAACTGGTTTCAGCGTCCAAAGGGACTTTAACACTCAAAGATGTCACTGAACCTCTGGAGGAAACAGTTACCCAACTGAAAGATTCTTCAGCTCAACAGTATAATATAGAGTTTCTGCCATTGATCCCCGACTGTGAGAACGTCGAATTAACAGAGGAACAACAAAAAGCTTTAGTATTTTGTGTCAGGTTATGCAGTCTCCAAAGTACTACCGCGCACCAACTGTGACGACTGCAAGAACGAGTTAAGACTAGACAAAACGCTTCATGTGGAGGGGACTGATGATTGTTACACCTATTTGTCTGCTCTAGACAGAGGAGGTTTAGTGTGGCCGTCTGATCTTGCCGTGTCAATTATTACAGAAGCTTTCAAAGTTTTTCAAGTTCTGGTTGGAAAAGATGACAGTGAGAATAAATTTCTGCAGACCACAAACCACAGAATAATTCTTTTGCAATTGTCCCTGCGAAGAGTTATGGATCTGGAATTATGTCAAGGAAAATGTGAAGAATGCGGGGTTCTTTATGAAGAGGTGGCTGTCACATATCCCAGACTGGGAGATGTACTTATTATGACAGGACAACAATCACGAACGAACAAGTATAACACTTAACAGAACAACCAAACAGACTCACACATTTATTATATATAAAAATAAGATATCTAGGCAATTACACACATTACATTAACTCAATTCAAATACCATTCAATGGTCAGTATTCCCCACATTCATTCTTCTCCGGCTCCACAACCCGATAGTTACTTTCTAACTATGCTCTGGCCTCAGCCTCGCATCCATATATATATCACTTGCTGGCCTCTCTTATTGGCTCCTGCTCAACCTAATCTCCGTATCTCAATCTCCCCTCGATGTCTTAATAGCACATTAATATATCAATAGCACATTAGTATCTCAATAGCACAGTAACATCTTAATAGCAACAAGGACAATAACAACGTCCCTGTCTGTGGCCAGACTGCCACGACTCATGTGCTCCCGCTGTCCTGCGCGACAGCTTCGCTCCAGCAGGCCTGTGGGTAGCCTTCTGCCCAACCCCGGCACAAGTCCGCTCACCGCGGGTGGCTTCTCTGCCCGACCCCGGCACCTATAAGAATAACATTACATTTCTATAACACCATACAATTACTATCCACTTTACCACTCATTACGAACTATCAAGCGTACACACAATAGTTCACCTTTCACTCACCACACCTCTTACGGTAACACACCTCCACCGTACCACCCCGCACTCAGACTCGCTACGAATCCATGATCCGAACTTACATCTATCGCTCATTGCGCATATCTCTATACACAGTAATCAATGACTTTCACATTCCTCACATATAACTTATTTACATCATGGTCATAGGAGAATATAGTACATCAATCATCATCATTATAAATCATAGTTTAACCTACCAGTCATCACTGGAAAACACACAATCTCCCGACTGCTCTCTGATCTCACGTCTGTCCCCTTGGACTTCTTAACTTGCAGTGATCTGACTATTCAGATTTTGCCTCTACTACGCCTCAACTTCACTCACAACATGCAAGCTTCAATTCCCTTCCCCGCACTCACTGACCCCCGCTCACTCGCTCGTGACAGTGGATGTCAAATGTATCAAACCAGTGGTAAATATTTTCCTGAACAATTATTCTAAAAGCTTCTGTGACCAGGCATCATCTGCAAATACTTCAAGAAAAGTGAAGACGTTCACCAAAAGGATTTAGTTCTATCCGTCTGAGCAGCTCCTTATGTCCAGCTAGGTAAAGCATCTTAGACTGTTCATGTTTGCAAGTTTCCTCTCACCATCTGTCTTTTCTCCTGTCTATCAAGTGTGCATGTGCTCTCTCTCTCTCTCTCTCTCTCTCTCCTTTCCCTATTTTCCTCGTTTCTTTCCTTACAGACACGAAAGATATAGGAGTGGTGAACACACTATACATGTATTAAAATACAACAGTGGCCTAATCTATTATTATGTCGATATTTCATTATTAAATATATCGGTATGCTGCTTAAGATAATAATATTATCATCAACCTACTCAGGCTAGCAATATTGGTGTCTATAATGGTAGATAAGTAAAGTAAGTCGTCGGACAAACTCTAAGCCTTGGCTTCCCGTTGATCTATTCCGTTTTAAATAATAATTAATAGTAGTAGTCACTTTTTTGTGGTCGAATTTTAAGACTTGCAGATCTACAGTGTAAACATTCTTTCATCTTAAGGCACATGCATGCTACATCTTGCTTTGAGTAATACGACAACACAAGTACCGGTACGGTACACATTACGTTGGTACACTGATATCAGGTTATCAAAACACCTCTGCCGAAAGCCGAGCATCGCCGCTTGCTGTGACGTCACGCGCCCGCTGTGTTTGGCCATGCCACGGGCTGTGACGAAAAGTTAAATATGTCCCTACCACAGATGTGTGTTCTCCGCCCCCTACACAAACAGACATATAAACAGTGGCGTATCTACCATGAAACTAATAAAGCCTAAGCTTCCGGCCCCCCAAGAAACTTTTTTAATGAGTGAATTTTTAATCTTACCCTATTGTTGCTGGTTGCTAAGGGGCCCCATAACAGGTCAAGTTTCAAGGTCCCAAAATGTAGGTCCGACACTGCATATAAACACCCCCATCACTTACATCCACTAACAAATAAGACCGCCTGGGGTCCCAACATGGATAAGAAACCCCTCCCCACCATTAGAACCTTCCCAAACCTCCACATCTTCTCCCTTCCCAATGTATTCCTGATATCAATCCCTAACCCACTTCCCCATCTACCGCCACAGATACACCGCCTTGGTCATCTCACAACCCGCTCCGTAGTCCAAAACGCCCAAAAGAAAAACAACCCGGCCCTTGCACTGAGCAGGGACGCAACCAGAAAACCATCTCGTCCCAGAAACTAGCAGGGGCCATAACCAATAAAAAAAAACAACAAATCAAACCTTCTTACTGCCCCTATCACGGAGGGTCTATCTCTCTTTTCTCTTTCTCTCAACCTCTGCTTTGGCGCCATCCTAAGAGAAAGCAAAAGATAAGATAAGATAAGATAAGAAGATAAGAATCACTTTATTATCCCATATGGGAAATTCGTTTTCACAGAGTGTTTAACAGCACACACGTGGTACATACATCTCACGTATCATTATAAATAAACAAACTCAATAAGTCAATAACAGACACACATGGCGTGACATGGAAAGAACCTTAATGAAATGTGGCACACATCTATCTATAAGATGACTTGCTGAGGCGAATTGCTGAAGGCAAGAATGATCTTCTGTATCTTTCCCTGTTTGCTTTCATGTGTATTATTCTGTTGCTCTTGGATGATCTAGAAACCTGATGAAACAGGGGATGGTGGCTGTCATTTAAGATGGACATGAATTTCTTCACACAAGCATTTGAGTATAGATGATTAAAACTGAAAAATGCCGTGTCTGTCATGTTACATACTTTCTTGATGATTGTGTTGTTAAGTTTATGCTTGTCACTTTCTCTTGCATTGCCTCCCCATGCTGTAATACAATAAGTTATTATACTTTCGATGGCAGCTTTGTAGAACAGGGAAAGCAGTGTTTTATCAACATTAAAAGATCTTAATTTTCGTAAAAAGTACATTCTCTGGCTGGCTCTTGAATGGACATTTGAAATATGTGTATGCCAGTCTGGATTGTGGTGGATATATATACCCAAATATTTGTAACATTCAACTCGCTCAACCTCTTCATGATCAATGCTTAATGGTGGTAAAGGTGCCGTATTTGTCCTCAAATCAATTACAATCTCTTTTGTTTTCTTCACATTCAAAACAAGAAAATGGTCATGGCACCAATGTACAAATCTGGCTATTTCTGTAATATAGGCATCTTCATCGACTGACTTCTTGATAAGACCTTGGATGGTAGTGTCATCTGCAAATTTGATTATATGAACATTGTCAGACTCACTTCTACATTGACTGGTATAAATGGTGAAGAGGACAGGAGATAAAACGCAGCCTTGTGGCGCTCCTGTGTTCGTATAGAGAGTTGGTGACGTAAAAATACTCTGTCCAACATTTAAACTTACATACTGGGGTCGATTAGTAAGGAAATCTAGTACCCACGATACAATATGTTTGTTGACATTCATTTCCAACAGTTTTGAAACAAGGAGATGTGGTTGAATGGTATTGAAGGCGCTGGAAAAGTCTACGAAAGAAGAAAGCAACCCCATGGAGTGCCCTTTTGAGAGCTGAGAAAAAAAAGAAAAGGAAAAGAAGACCATGACGAGGACTACAAAAAAAAGGCAACCCATTAGGGAGCCCTTACGAGGGCTAAGGAAGCCAAGAAGACAACAGGAACATCAACAACCAAAACAAGAACAAGAAAAACACAACAAGAAAAACAGAGGTGCAAATGGTAAGGACACACAGATCTACCGAAATAAAAATCTTAACGCTAAATTAATCCAGACGTCACCAGCAGCCGCGATTCTAGCTGATGAAGGGATTAAAGAAAACATACTGAAATAGAGACCGCTGATGCAGTAATCAACGGTCCAAAGATTAAACAGACAGACAGACACACAGCCGCCAGAAATATATCACAAAGACCCATTGGCTATATTATGCAGTTTTCATTAACTGTTAAAACCCTCAGCCCGTGTTGAGTGAACTCGTCCACGTAACGCCCTGTGCGGGGATAGCCAGCGGCCAGTAAGCCGATCGTACGCGTGTTCCCGATAACCTCGGCGGTCAAGTCAATCGGGTCCTTTTGAACACGTGTATCGTGTTTACTTCAGGACGCAATAACAAAAGTGGTGGATAAATTGTAAGTGACCCCTGGGATATTTGGATAAAGTACTTGTGATGAGATGCAATACGTGAAAATAGAAGGTCCACAATCAAGAAACTTCTGCATTTTTTTTACATACCGTTTAACACAGGTTTTATCCTTTTACCAAGAGCCCTGCGCTTTTTTTCCTTGTCCCTAAGTCAGGCCATTCAGGTGAATAAATTATTTTTTAAGATAGGCACTTAATTTACCAACCACATGTATCATGGCGTTACCTTCTCCCTCCTCTACTATGCGAAGGTTCCACATACTATGATGTTCGTTTTCTTAGCACACCTTTAGCAAGAGATTTGATTTCCAGCTGGTAGAGTACATGTATGTGGATCGTATACATCTACTGAAAAGCGGTTTAATCAATATCTCTCTAATTACCACATCAAATAAAGACAACGACCAACAACAAAGTCTGTCATTTTCTCCCAGTTTTCCCTGATGAAAAACCTACCGACAGACGCCCTAATATGCAGCCTTCCCTAGTGTAGATGTAATGGGCTGTAAGTTTCTAGAACTTTTAGAATTAGGAGGATCGTGTGTAAACTGGAATGGGTGGGGAGGAGAATGATGTGATCATGATAATGGACAACAGTATTATTAATATTATATAGTATAGATGTAAATGTTGTATAAGAGGATAGATTAAGACAATCCGGGCCCTCCTGATGCTGGTTGACGAGACAGTTACTGGGGATGTAAAATTTTTATTAACCAACAGAATAAACCAGGACTGCATTGAAAACATGTTTGCCGTGATAAGGAGCAAAGGTGGTCACAGGGACAACCCAGATCCACAAGAATTTAGAAATGCTTTCAGGCAAATAATGGTTGATAAAATTCTGCTTCCCAATTCTGGAGCAAATTGCAATGATGATATTGACAGCTTTCTCCCTCAATTTTGCTTCCTGAAAACCAAATGCATCTAATGAATCAAAATCTTTGCTGAATCCAACAAACGCCAATGAGGAACCACCACAAGTTACAAATCTGGTAAAGTCAGCAAAACTGGAACACTCAATTCAGCTCGGAAGTGTCGTGGCATACATCAGTGGATATATCCTATGGAAACTCATCAATGCCAGTTTCATCTGTGGTGATTGCAGGGCTTTGCTAGAGGACAACTGTAATCCCCATGCGAGGCATCTGATTAATGTGAAAACGTATGACGGCTGTATGAAAGGGCGGGGGGGGGGGTGGGGGTGGCGGGGGGGGGGGGGCTTTTAGGACCAAGCTGCTTACTCGTGGAATCAGTAACCTTTTTTGAAGCTACATTTCAAACTCACGTGCAGAAATGTTTGAGAAAAGGAAAAACTGCGGCAGAATTTTAAGGCCAAGCGTCTAGTCCTCCCTTGCTGCAAGAACATGAAAAGCCCAACTTGTGAATGCTGCACTGCTGATTATGCTGCCATCCTTTTTCTAACCATAAGAATCCACCACGAATTAAAAATCAGAAATGCAACTGTGAAGCAGAAAACAAGAAGGAAAGTGAAGAAACTGGAAAAGCTGCAGCACAACTAATTCTTGGATTACATCAACATCTTTGATATACTTCCATTCACATAATATAAATTCCAATCATGTTTTACCCACTTTTTATACGTATGCATAGTTTACTAGGCTCCTATCCATGTTTAATGCCAGTGATTTGATGTTTTAAATGTGAATTTTTATCCATGCATTGTTCTCTTCTTTCATTTTCTTCTTTTGTCTTTCTCTGTTTTATTTTATTGTTGGCTGTAACTTTTAAACAAGAACTTAATTTAAAGCCCTCTTCGTCCTTCCATAAGAAATGAACAACAACAACAACAACAACAACAAAACAAACCAAGAAACAATGTTGTTGTTGTTTTTTTTTAATCGAGACACGAGACAGTGCGATAACTAAGGTCTTTGTTGCTCTTATTCAGCACTTTAGACGCGCACACACAGTCAGATGAGACGTGGCGGGCTCCTGATTTGAGGTCTTTATTTTAGGAGGTTCGCTGCCCTTGGCATTTACACCTCACTTTACTTGTTTTATTATTACTTGTTCTGGCGGGGGGGGGGGGGGGATGATATGGATAAATTTTAATCTATTAATTTCAATTTTGCCCGGGCAGCGGCCTTTCGGCCTGCTCTTTACGATTTCCAACTGCCAAGGTATCTTTAACGTGCGCAACGTGCACACGGGCCCTCCGAATTTTTTCGTCCTTATCCGAGAAGACTAGGTACTCGATCCTACCCCCCAATAGGACCAGGGACTTGAAAATATGAGAAAAATCCAATTTCCAAGAACTACTCGATCCTACCCCCCAATAGGACCAGGGACTTGAAAATACGAGAAAAATCCACTTTCCAACATGCCTGCACTGCCCGGGTTTAGAACCCGGGACCCTTGGCATGAGAGGCGAGCACCTTGCCTCTAGGTGGGCGGGCTCCAGCGGACATAGGCTTATATATATATAGCGTTAGATTGTACTGTCTTGGTGTCTCGGGTCCAACCACTGCAGGATGTAGCCTCGGACTTGCTGTTAGGGGATTCCAATGAGCTTAGTGAGAGCTCCTTGGGGGGTTTGCTCTCAAGCAGGGTTATCAGATTGGCTTTTTGTAAGCCAAATTCCAGAAATTTGGCTTTTTTTTTTCACTATGCTTGGCGTCAGAAAATTCATTTGCCTTTTTTCTGGCCTTTTCCCCTGACATACTAAAATTATCTGCACGAAAACTACATACCATCGTCTTTCCAAAACATTTCCTATCGAGGAAATATGTTTTGATCCGTTATATGTGCAATGTACATGTATAATGCCAGAATTTTTGCCGCTAAGAAAACGCCAACCGACAAAGTCAGTGTCCAGTTGATACTGGATTCTATGGTTCATTTTTTTTTTTTAAACTGCCCCCATATTTTTGAAAGACTGTCACCCCCTTAGAACTCCCTCCACACTCTTTGGTTCTGGATTGATATCCTTCACCATGAAGCATTTAAAGAGCTGGCCACATTCGTCTTTGTTTGCCTAGTAACCCCAGTCAGCAATGCTGTACTTGAGAAAATATTTTCTCATGTACCTCCCCCCCCCCCCCTTAAAATAAGACTAAACAACAGAGTGCAGCTGAATCGTCTGGATGCCATTGTGAGAATCGGGGCAGAACTATTGCTTTCAACAACCACCAAAAAAATGGCTTTTTGCTGCATCACCAGAAATACTTTGAAAAAAATAATAAAAATTTAGAACTGACAAGATTTAAGCCAAATGTCCTACTCATTTTAGTGGGGAGAATGATATTAACCTGTGTCTGGAGCTTTTCCTGAGATGTTAGTACGAAAAATATACTAGAATTTTTTTTATTTTTGGGGGGCTTTTTCTAGCATTGTTTGGCTTAAACTTAAAATTTCAGTCTGGCAACCATGCTCCCAAAGGCCGTGGATCGAGGGGGCTTTGGTGACACACATTTTATCCCACAAAAAACAGAAATACACTCAAAGATAAACGCAACTGATAATATACAGAAACGCTTGGAAATAGCTGGCTGTGTATCTTGAGAGAGATTGGAGGTAGTGTAAAGCACTGAATACCTCTTGATAAAGCACAATCACAGAGGTAGGTGTACAGTCATGTCATTTTAAGTAACAGCTGAACACATATACTTTGAATGTTTGTGTCAGTCAGCAATAACGAATTTCCTTCAATACACCAAAACAAGAGATTTAATGCTGTATCATTATGAGTAAGCTTTGCGGCCATCCACGAAGTACGTACGGTCGGGATGGGGTAGGTTTGCCCCAACCGTTTGAAGGTGAAACTGGAATTTGGAAGTCCATCCTAATGTTGTGTCCAACGTGGGTTTAATATTTTAAGAAGTGTGGAAAAGATGAAAAAGAAATTTCCTCATCATTTTTACTTATGTAGAAGTTATACAAATGTCCACAAGTCATAATATGATAATACAGTCCGTGCAAAATATCATGCGCAGTGATAATTTTTGTCAGGATGGTAAGCGGCCGTCGATTTTCACCTACGCGTATCACAGAAAGGGAAAGTACTATCAGAAGTGAAACATGCCCAATTTTCGTCTCTACAGGAAGTATGCAGACCGTCATATTGGATGACATGCAACTTCACTTGATTCATTGACGATCGTGTTGTGTGTTATTTTTCTTGCGCCCCCGATATTTGCAAACTAGGAATCATTAGTAAGGTGAGTGGGAGATACCCAATTTCATATTGTTGTAGACATATTGATTAATTTGTTTGCATGATCAGCGAGGGTATTGTCAGGCCTGTATAAACCGTTAAGCAAAATAAGCACGTGCTTAGGGCATTCCGGGGAACGGGGGCACCACGGAAAGTGGAAAAAGGGGGTATCGTAAACTTTTTCTGAATGCCAGAACAATTTTTACACAGTTGTTGACAACCTAGGAACTCAGGTGAGAAGGGTAGGTGTACAAAGGAATTTGCGGACAGATTTTCTTGTCTAAATGGTGTACCGAATAATGCAACTCTCTCACCTACTGAAACTGAAAACTGACTTTAAAACAGACCTCTTAAAGTCCTTAAAGTTCATAGTTTTCTAACAACAAAAACAACAACAATAATAACAACAACAACGAAAAGATATAGTTTCAAGGCCTTAAAAATTCCTTATTATTCAAAAAAATTGTGAAAGGTCCTTAAAAACACCTTGAAATACCAGATTGTCATACCTTTCTTGTTACAGTGTATGGTGTGGAGCAGCCCCCAAAAATTTCGTGATTTGTTTTCAATTTAAAGGCTCGCCTTTATCGATTTTCGACTCAACTGACCAACGGTTCTGACGGCGCATCATTGTACTTACCAATGTGAAATATGTAGGGCGTAATTGTTTTATTGCACATATATATACTTAAACATGCGGTCCTAGGACATTCCTAAACAAGCTGAGAAACAATATCAAAAGGCCTTTAAAAAGTCTTTTATTTTTGTGTAAATTATATGTCCTCAAATGTCCTTAATTTTGATTTTTATGGACCTTGGAGAATCCTGACGTTCCTTAACCCCCTTAACCCTCACCATTCTCCTAATCATTCTTGCTTATCATTTCAAATGCCATCAAAGTTGGAAACTGGAAATTAATAAAATAGGGATGGAGCAAATAATCTGTAATTGCATGGAGCGTTCAAAATCATTTTTGGACATTGTAGAACGTAAAAGTTTCCCATTGGTGAAACAACCCACAACCCGATCTCCTTCCAGTTATATGTGTACACAATAGTTATCCCCAATAGCGAGGTATTGGTGTAACAACTCAAAACCCGACTTCCATCCGGCGGTAGAGTGTACACAAATGTTGTTGGGGGCCATAATCTGGTGCAACTATGTGACACCCACAGAGTTTAAAGTTATTGTAGGCTCTCTGATGACACCCTTCCGGGTTTGACGTAACACCACATAGCCCGATGTCCATCCGGCTGTAACGTGCACACTGTCGGGGCACTGTAATGTGATGTAACGTCTTCCCTTTTGGCATAACCACGCACAGCTCGATCTCCCCGGACAGTAGCGCATACACAAAGGGTGTCCAACATGGAAGACGTTATGATCGAAGTTGTAGACCTAGACCTACAAGTTTAGAAGCGGAGATTTTACGTATGGCGGACGGGCCTCTACACCCGAAACGATTGTATTTCTGTACACAGGAATGCAAAGATTGTATTGCTGTGCTGCTGGTGTGAAAAGATACCAACTGATAAACAAATGAGAAGGCAAACGCGAGATAACCAAATGTCAGTTGATTTACACTTTTTTGTTCACCTTTTTAAATAGCTTTCTGTCTGTCCAAAATTGATTCAAACACTTGAGTAATGAAGTTCGCTAGTTCACAGAGCTCCCTCTACCATGAATGCTTTTGATCTTTGAAGGCGGCCTAATGAGAAAATGGGACCATAGTAGACACAGGGTAAAGAAAATATTAGCTTTGGAGTGAGATGATGACAAGCTTCGAGAACATGCCGGTCTTGCAGCTGTAAGCGGTAGATCTAATAGACTTAACTCTAGACTGAGGTCTAATGATAACCCTGTTACATATATAGTGTTGTTTTATATTACGTTTCATGATCTCACTGTAATGCCAGATAGCAAAACTGACTGATTTTGTTGATGTAAACATTCGTGCACTTTCATGCTTCTCATATTTGTTGTATTTCAAATTGAATTACTAGTAGAAAAATACTGTGTAGTTTCATTTCTTTTCCTTAGAATAAAGAAAAAACGTCTGATTCATTGATTAATTATTATAATTTATGTTTAGTTGTTTAATATAATTTATGTTAGATTCTTTTCTCAGGGTTGGAGGTGGGGGGGGGGGTGTCCTTCTGAGGACTCTGGATTTCTTGAATTGAATCAACAATGCAGTTTATTTGAAAATGGAGAGTGTATTGAACAGTTTTTCTCAATGTTTTTTTTTTTCCACGCCCCATTTGAATTTCCCAAAAGTACTTGCGCCCCACCATGTTCTGACAACGTTAGTAAATAACAATAATATACAAAAAAAATTTAAAATATATTTATATAATCAGTATGTATCATAATACGCTATAATTAAAAGAAGGAAACCTCCAACACGAAAAAAACAAACAACAGTTTATCCATACAGTTAAGTTAAATACGTTATGAAATTATGGTTTTCATGAAAAACCTCTGTGCCACATTCCGAAGTCCCACGCCCTACCAAAATGTTGCCAGGCCTCACCTGTGGAGCATCTGCCCCACCTTGAGAACCACTGGTATAGCAAGAGTCATCTACCGTACTTCTTGTTTCCACGTCTGAGGCAGAGCGTAACACTGGGAGTTACAGGGAGTAGAATAGTTTTTCTTACCGCTTCTACAGGAGGAAAAACTCTTTGAGAGAAAATGGGTGATGTCTTGGACACAAGTATGATTAAAAATGGAGACGACTAGCACATATGTAAATTAGCTGATAGGCTTTTCGGAAAAGGCTTCTAAGTTATATCAGCTAGAGCACAAAATGGATTCTTCTGAAAAGAGGCGACTCGTGCCCTAAAGTCAGTCAGCCAAGTCTTCTTCTAAAGGAATCTGATATTCACCATGTAAAGATCTTTCTGGGTTACTGGGCCAATACGATTGTCCTACCAAACCCAACTCATATTGGGAGCATGCCTTTTGTCGCCTTTTACTTTCTACCCAAATAAGACCGATGTCACAAATCCCAGACTGGGAGATGTAATAAGTAAGTTATGACAGGACAACAATCACGAACGAACACGTTTAACACTTAACAGAACAACCCATCAGACTCACACATTTATTAAACATAATTATACAGATAATAGCGCAATTACATACATTATATTATTGGAATTAACTGCCGTACAACGGCCTTATTCTCACATGCACTCTTCCTCGGATCCACAACCCGGTAGTTACTTCCTAAAGGCACTTCGGCCTCAGCCTCTCCCCTCAGGGTCTTAATAGCACATTAATAATTCACTGGCACCGCAGTCTCTCAATATCACCTTCCTATTGTCATACACCTTAGCATTCCACTAGCACCTCAGCAGGGCAATAACACATTATCATTTCAATTGCCCATCAACATGGCAGTAGTACATTATCATTTCAATAGCCCACCAACATGGCAATAGTACATTATCACATTCACGCTCATATCTACGTCCCTGTCCGTGGCCTGACTGCCACGACTTTATATGCCTCTACTGTCCTGCACCGACAGCCTCACTCTTGGCCTATGTGTGGCCTCCGGCCCTATGCTGGCCTATCCCCTGTGCTCACCGAGGTGGCTCTTTGGCCGTCCCCGACACCTACAAGAATAACATTACATTGGTATAATACCCTACCATTTCTATTCACTCCACCTCTCCTTACAACCCATGAAGCGTACACACAATAGTTCACCTTTCACTCACCAAACATCTTACGGTAACACACCTCCATCGGAGTACACACTACTCACTCGCGCTACAAATCCATGAACTCAACTTTCATCTATCGCTCATGGCGCACATTGCTATATCCAATATCAAGGACTTCCACATTCCTCACATATACTTATTTACATCATGGTAATAGA
The DNA here is from genome assembly GCA_963931925.1 of Onchidella celtica. Classification (NCBI taxonomy): domain Eukaryota; kingdom Metazoa; phylum Mollusca; class Gastropoda; order Systellommatophora; family Onchidiidae; genus Onchidella; species Onchidella celtica. The sequence goes on along the minus strand of OZ007568.1, from coordinate 45,123,763 downwards.
CGAATATAATATAATACATCAATCAACGTTCTACCTACCAGTCATCACTGAAAAAACACTCATCCGTCTTCCGACTGCTCCCCTTATGTTCGCCCGCTGGGCTCTTATTAGCGTCCGTTCAGTAGGACCTTCTAACATGCAGTGATAGTAATACAGCGCTTTCGCCTCATTCAGACCCCCCACCACTCATAACAGCACGCTTTAACTTACTTGTCTACGTGCGTTAATTTTACTCTCCTCCTTTCCCCCCGTAATTATTAACTATCGCTCACTCCACTCGTGACATCATCCCCCACCCCAAAAAAATTAATGCAATTAATTTCAAATCGCATCAAGATGACTGTCAACGAGTGAGCGTGAGCAACACTTACATAAAAATGACCTACCAATGCCCCTAGCACATAAAATACCGGAATCAGGGGAAAACATGGGGATCAATATGCCCTGCATTATGCATATATGTATCACATCATCAATAGCTAACTAAACAATACCTTATACAGAATCAAAAACCAATCAACCTATCAACCATTCTTCCTATCATATTTATAATGTCAATATTTTAAAGTCGACTCATTCACACAGATCCTGTCAATGTTCCTGTCCTCCGATGTATAAGCTCCTGAACTCTTCCCCTAGGCTCGACTAAGGTAGTCGGCGATATGATTGCTGGTTCCTGGAATTGGTTGAATAACGAAGGTATACGGCTGCAAGGCCAATGCCCATCTAGACAAGCGTGGGCTGGACGAACGATTCTTCGACAAAAACATTAGTGGCTTGTGGTCTGTCTGGATACAAAATTCTCGTCCCATGAGATAACGTCCTAATTTCTGGACGGACCACACAATGGCAAGACACTCCCGCTCTATCACAAAATATTTTCTTTCTCTCTGCAATAACTTCCTACTGACATAACATACAGGATGGAGACATTCGTTCTTCTCCTGTAGAAGACAAGCGCCGACACCAGAGTCCGACGCATCCGTTCTGAGGATAAAATTAGATCGAAAATCGGGTAATATCAGAATGGGTGACGATGATAATGCTGTCACCAAATTATCAAATGCTGTCTGACACTCAGACGCCCACTGGACCTTATCGGGTTGTCCCTTCTTAGTAAGGTCAGTAAGAGAAGATGACAAGGAGGAAAAATTTGGAATGAACTTTCTGTAATAATTTAAAATTCCCACTAAGCTTCTGACTTGTTTCTTTGTTTTAGGGATTTGCAACCCTACTAATTTGTCAATTTTTGTTACTTCAGGTCTCTGAACCCCTCTACCCACGATATGTCCTAAGAATACTATCTCTGGACATGCCAAATCCATCTTTGCGGGTTTAGCAGTTAACCCAAAATGACGTAATCGTTTAAAAATTACTGTTAGTGTCTGAATATGATCAGACCATGTCGACGTATGACATGCTATATCGTCAAAGAATGACACGACATTAGGTATGTCCTTCAACACCAGTCTCATTAATCGTGCAAACGTCGCTGGCGCGTTTACCAACCCAAATGGCATGACCTTAAATTGGAATAATCCAATGGGCGTTTGGAACGCCGTGTATTGTTTAGACTCCTCAGTAAGAGGGATCTCCCAATAACCTTTCGTTAAATCTATCTTGGAAAACCACGTGGACCCGGCCAATGAAGCTATTAATTCCTCCTGAAACGGAATAGGCTCCCTATCGCCTACCGTAAAAGTGTTCAATCTTCGAAAATCAATACAGAATCGCACCGATCCATCAAGTTTTTTCACGAGGACGATGGGTGATGAATACGGCGATGTTGATGGTTCTATCACATCTAACTTCAACATTGACTCAACTTCCTTTATAACTCTATCTCTCGAAGAAAAAGGCAGCGGATAAGGTCTAAGAAATACTGGCTTATCCGAAGTCAACTTTATTTGGTGCTGGATCACGGTAGTGCGACCCGGCAAATCCGTAATAACATCCGGGAATGACGCTAACAGGGTCTTAAGTTCCCTACTCCTTGAACTCGTAAGGTCAGGGTTAATTTTTACGTCCCTGTAACCTTGTGTCGGAGTTAACTCCGGCAATTGAATTTGTAACTCTTCCTGCGCCTCGGTGTCGCTTACGTCACAGTCCAACTGGTCTACGACCCCCGTACAAGCAATAGAGAAGACAGTCTCCTCTGGTTTTGTCTGTGCACACAGATACTGTGGTCTCTCATAAAATCTCTGTAGCATATTAACATGGAAAACCTTACTCGTTCCATCAATGTGGATAGCGTAATCTACCTTTGAAACAACTCGCTCAATAACATAAGGACCTTTCCATGTCATCAATAACTTATTATGGTCCGTAGGTAACAACAATAGGACCTTGTCTCCTGGCTTAAAAATTCTCAATTTGGAACCTCTATCTTTATAGTCTTTTGCTCTTTTCGAAGCGATACTAGAAGCTTCTTCTGCTATAGTGCGCGCTGAAGATAATCTTTCTCTTAAATCAACAAGGTACTGAAACACCGAAATCTGCTCATCGTCTCCCGATGATGGCGACGTCATCATGTCCCGAAGAACATCAGTTGGGCCCCTAGGACTACGACCATACATCATTTCAAACGGCGAGAATCCCGTTGACTCCTGCCGTACCTCTCTGTACGCGAATAACACTGCAGGGATATATCTATCCCAATCTTTAGGGCGATCAGCAGCTACCTTACGCAGCATCGACTTTAACGTCGAGTTCAATCTCTCGCACATGCCATTAGCCTGCGGATGATAAGGGGTGGTAGTGATGGGTTGTATGCTGAATAAGCGGAACAATTCCTTCATCATCTCCGAAGTAAATTGCGCGCCCCTATCAGACAAAATTTGTTCTGGTATTCCTACCCTAGCGAAAATTGCAAACAACGCTTCCGCGACTGCCTTAGACGTTATGGTCCGCAGAGGAACCGCCTCTGGCCATCTCGTAGCATTACATATGACCGTTAAGAAAAATCGATTCCCCCTATCGGTCGCTGGGTGAATGGGGCCAACAAGGTCTATCGAAACCTTTTTAAACGGTTCCGAGACCGTGGGGATCTTTTGAAGAGGAGCCTGGGGTGTACGCCCCTTATGCGTCGTCTTTTGGCACGCACTGCATGTCTTACAATAGACTTGTACATCTCTGTGGATCGATGGCCAGTAAAAATTTTTAAGAACCCTTTCTTTGGTTCTAGCTATCCCCATATGACCCGCTAATGGGACATCATGTGCCAAATGCAATACTGTTGCGATCAGCAACGCTGGCACAACGACCTGCTTTAAAATGGAGGCCACCGTTACATACTTACGGAACAGAATGCCCGCTTGAACAACAAAGGAAGACGAGCCGTTCTTATATTTCCTCGTTTTCTCGGTTCGCGCTTCCCCAAAACATGGGTTTAATGATGGATCCTCCCTTTGTAATCTCGCCAAGTGCTCTGGCGTGATATCTAGGTTGACCGCTGGCGTTGCCAAAGGTCTAATTTTACCCTTATCAGCTACCTGTCGACGTGTTTCGACCGCGGCACAAAAGTCAATACCTTTTGATTGAGACCATGCCTGCACGTTCTCCTCGGAAGGTGAAACTACCCGTGATACATTCCCAATGATGAGCTGGGCGCCTGGAAAACAACCAACGACTGCTTCGACTTCCCCGCTAAGGAAAGGTGTATCTATCACTATTCTTGCCATGGGTAATTTCTCAATGGCCCCCGAAAATTGGATGCACGGGACAGTCTCACCTGTAAGCTGTGAATCCCGAATGCAGTCCCTATGCACTCCCACAACGGTAGATCCTGTATCTCGTAAAACCGAGACCGGTTCGTCCCCAACAAACCCCGGATAAACCCTAAGACCACCTCCTGTATGACATGAATTTATAACGGGGATCTTTCTCCCACAAGGTAAAACACCGGAAGATAATAACTTCTCACAACTGGGACACTTAGAATACTGTCCGCCTCCGTTGTCCGATGTAACACACGCAGCCGCATGATGAAATTTATTAGGGGAACATGGACTGGAGCTACTGTCCACGTTCGCCGCTATAGTACCTGCAGGGCAATTCACGCTGATGTGATCTGCTCTTCCGCAGTTCCAACACTTCGCGGCCCTACACTCGCGTGAAAAGTGACCCACACGTCCGCAAGTCCAACACTCCGCTCCCTGTGCTGCACTAGGCCTGGGTCCCCGTAACCCATCGCGACCGGAACTAAAGTCCCTATGCCGTCGGTCATCGGCAAAGGTCACAAATCGCCCCCGGCCATTACCGCGACCTAGCCCTCCTGCTCGGTCAAACTTACCGGATCCATATGCAGGTGATTGGTGATAGCCCCTACGCTGCCCCTGGGCTTGCCCACTATAGGCACCACGCTGACGCGACCTGTCTTTAGGTCCTGTCGGCGACCCTTCGACAACGGCGACGTACCCAGCATCTTGGACGTACGCCCTCGCCACTGGTTTGGACGGATGTGCCGTACGGTATGCTTCGGCCAACTTAGACGCCTCCTGCACCGTCGCGGGTTCGTTTTCTTTCAGGAAAGCCACCAGATCTTTATGGCACGACGCGTACAGCTGGTCACGGATCATTAGGTCTTTTAATTTAGTAAAATCCGCGCCAACATGCGCCAAGTCTACCCAGTTCGCGAAATATTCCGTCAATCTCGCGACGAAGGCAGCAAAGTCCTCCCTGGTATCCGCACGTGCTCGCCTAAACTGCTCCCGGAAATATTCCTCGGTACGCGCAAATCGGCGGAGCAGCAAAGCCTTCAGCTTATCGTAATCTTGCACGTCTTCGCGCTGTAGCTCTTTAAAGTAGGTTAACGCTCGCCCCTGCAATAGAGACGCCAGGTACGTGGACCATAATTCCTTATTTTCCCCCCATTGCAATTGTGCGTTCAGTTCGAACCTGTAAAGGAAGGTGTCTATGTCGTCCTTCCGGTCGTCGAACGTAGGGAGCTTAATCCTAACGCCACCTTTATTGTGTACCTGCCGCTCAACTGTTTCCGTTGGCGTATTCTTCTTGAGTTCTAATTCCGCGATTCTTACTCGCGCGTCTGTCTCCCGCTCTTGAGCTTCTATCTCCTTTAACTTTAACTCCCTCTGCTGCTGCTGAGCCTCTAACTCCTTTAACTTAAACTCCCTTTCCTGTTCCTTATCCTTAGCCTCTCTTTCCTGTTGCTTAAACTCCCTCTCCTGCTCCTGAGCCTTAGCCTCTCTTTCCTCTTCTCTCTGTCGCTCTTGAGCCTCTTTTTCTCGCTCTCTATCCTTAGCACGCTCATCGCGCAAATCCGCCTGCTGTTCTTTAATCCAGCCGCGTAGCTCCTCTCCCTCCAGGCCAAGTTCCTTACCCAACTTCATTAGTTGTTGGAGTTCCGCCATTTCACAGATTTATGGTTACTGTGTATATTATGAAAACGGCTAACCTGTCGGTATGATCACTAACGACACGACCAGAGACCTGAGATCACACCAGATATAACAATACCCAATTGTCTCAAATACAATTCAGAAATTTACCTACTTCCTAACTAATTCTATATTCATTAAATGTATAGCACTATTAATAATAAAAAAAAGAGTAGAAAAGACAAGAATAAGGAAATTCAGTAGAAGGACCACAAGTACGTCAAGGACAACGAACCAGACTAGGACAAAGACCTAAAAAAGAAAATATAATGGAAAAAAAATGCAACCTAACTACGCCGATTACACTACAAGGTACGAACAAGAACAGAGTCTGAAAAAAAAGAACGTATCTACAGATAGGTAAGAGAGGGACAAGAGAAACGTCTTCCTAAAACAACGAGGAAGATGGAGCGCCACAATCTAAACAAAAATACAGGTCCCTATAGAACTGTTCACTGTGATGAACGCGGTTCCAAGTTTAGCCCTCCTCCCGAAGAGGATAAACTACGCTCACCACAGCAAACCCGCGCCACCGCCCGTATAATCGATTACGAAAAAAACAGAAAAACAGCGGAAAAAGACAGGTGAACAGACAGCCCTCAATCCAGGGCACAAAAATTTTGACTTTTACTTAACTTTCAATCAGCGTTTTATTTAACTTGACGTATGCCGGGGCTCTGGCTGCTTGTCTCCTCAGGCTGGCACACACACTCTCTGCAGAAATTTAAGTACACATTAATACATATTCATCAAAATACATGCATCAATACATATTCATAAATATACGTAAATTATACCATCATGAAATTTCCATTCATCCCACGAACAAGGACAACACAAATTCCTACCACAAGATAAGTATTACGTGGACAAAACTAAAGTAACAAATGCCCACTGAAAAATACCTACTAACTAACTAGAACTAAATATTACGAAAATGGACGAGTCACAACGGACGAGCCCCCAATGTCACAAATCCCAGACTGGGAGATGTAATAAGTAAGTTATGACAGGACAACAATCACGAACGAACACGTTTAACACTTAACAGAACAACCCATCAGACTCACACATTTATTAAACATAATTATACAGATAATAGCGCAATTACATACATTATATTATTGGAATTAACTGCCGTACAACGGCCTTATTCTCACATGCACTCTTCCTCGGATCCACAACCCGGTAGTTACTTCCTAAAGGCACTTCGGCCTCAGCCTCTCCCCTCAGGGTCTTAATAGCACATTAATAATTCACTGGCACCGCAGTCTCTCAATATCACCTTCCTATTGTCATACACCTTAGCATTCCACTAGCACCTCAGCAGGGCAATAACACATTATCATTTCAATTGCCCATCAACATGGCAGTAGTACATTATCATTTCAATAGCCCATCAACATGGCAATAGTACATTATCACATTCACGCTCATATCTACGTCCCTGTCCGTGGCCTGACTGCCACGACTTTATATGCCTCTACTGTCCTGCACCGACAGCCTCACTCTTGGCCTATGTGTGGCCTCCGGCCCTATGCTGGCCTATCCCCTGTGCTCACCGAGGTGGCTCTTTGGCCGTCCCCGACACCTACAAGAATAACATTACATTGGTATAATACCCTACCATTTCTATTCACTCCACCTCTCCTTACAACCCATGAAGCGTACACACAATAGTTCACCTTTCACTCACCAAACATCTTACGGTAACACACCTCCATCGGAATACACACTACTCACTCGCGCTACAAATCCATGAACTCAACTTTCATCTATCGCTCATGGCGCACATTGCTATATCCAATATCAAGGACTTCCACATTCCTCACATATACTTATTTACATCATGGTAATAGACGAATATAATATAATACATCAATCAACGTTCTACCTACCAGTCATCACTGGAAAAACACTCATCCGTCTTCCGACTGCTCCCCTTATGTTCGCCCGCTGGGCTCTTATTAGCGTCCGTTCAGTAGGACCTTCTAACTTGCAGTGATAGTAATACAGCGCTTTCGCCTCATTCAGACCCCCCACCACTCATAACAGCACGCTTTAACTTACTTGTCTACGTGCGTTAATTTTACTCTCCTCCTTTCCCCCCGTAATTATTAACTATCGCTCACTCCACTCGTGACAACCGATTTATACAGATAGTAGGCCTATAAAAATAATATTTAAAAAAGTAATGGAGGATCCCAGAATTAATGAAATACATCTGACAAGTCTGAGGTACTCACTGTGCCAGTTTCAACACAATGACCCCAGGAGTAATAATCCAGAAATAAATATCCTATTTCTGTGTTCTGCCATTTATATTAATATCACAGTCATAAGGAAATATACCTCCCTTGTGTCATGTCCTGTCATGTATGTTTGGGTAAAAAAAAAAACCTATTACATTATGTGCTGGCTCTTGTAGAGAATTATGAGATGGCTGTGAGGCATTGTGTGTGCGATTCCGCGATAGTCGATATCAATGGGGCGTACCAAACTTTCTGTTGATCATCGTTTTGGCGACTGGAAAAAGAAATGACGATAACATTGGATCAGGTGTAATTTGCAATACATCTATACATTATGTTGAACATGATTAAGCATCCACTTCTAAACACATGCGTCTCATATTGCTTTAGTTATAGCTGATTCATGAACTGGAGAAGAGGTTTGTTCCTCCAACCAGTGCTGGAATAGACATTAAGCACGTACTTAAGACATACATCAAAGGAAAGGGGATTTGGGGGGGGGGGGGCACCACTGTAACTTTTCATTGCCGGATTTGCCGTGGACCATACGGTGCAAAGCTTATCCCGGCCATGTCTCGAACTAAGGAATTTTTATATCCCACCTGTTCTATATTATATAAAGAAAGTGTTTAGACAGGTTCAATGCACCGCTAAATAAGCCAGAATATTCGACCGGTTCAATGCACGGATATAGTCGAGACGACTATTCCGGTGCAAAGTTTTCACTCTTGTGTGTAGAGAGAGAAGAACTAGCCCAAGGCTATCAACTTCCGGTATTCGGGAAAAGCGAGGCTGATTTGATTGCAAAGGCCTCGATCCTCTCCCAGGCTTGACTTCTTTGTTTAGGCTAATTTTGTGATCACCACAGGCGCCAGCTTTTTCCAATACAAATTTTGAAACTGAAAGGGCCTGCACGTCGATTTCTATCGGTTAACTTTTGTTATTATTATTCAATAGGTAGGCCTAACCTTGGGCTCCTCTCTAGGCCCTAAACTAAGTCATCGTCACTTCATTTTCAAATTGTTCCCTCACCATGCGGATGTATTTTAAATGAATTAGTCAGGTTCGGGTTAGGGTTAGGGTTAGGGTTAGGTTGAATGAACCTCTCCTATCTATTTGACTAATTAGGTTCAATGCCCCCAAATGTAAATTAATAGTATTTAAAATAGGATCTGCATGTCTAGGGTGTCTGCTTTGCTTCATTATTTTGACATGAAAAAGTAGGTCAAATCTTTGCACCTGTCCTGTTTAATTTACTATTCAGGTTGAATGAACTTCTCCTATCTATTTGTCTAATTAGGTTCAATGCACCTTTCCTTTTTGCTTTACTAGCCAGGTTCATTGCACTTGTATAAACTCTGCCTTATATAAAAGCCACTGATTCTGACTGCAAGTAAAGAGGGGCAGGAGAGATTAGGACTGCACACAAAAAATAAGGGGGGGGGGGGTTGGGGTAGATGGACGAAAGCGGCTTTCGTAAAAGAGAGATTAGAGAAATGAAAAAGGAACATAAAACGGCAAGTCATACTATACATACACAAATTTAAACTCTACTGATTTGATTAAAAAAGAATATTATTAAGTTAAAGAAGAACCCCCCTGCCCATACAAAAATAGTCCTCGCTCTTTCTCCCTCTTTCGCACTGTTTCAGATTTCAGGTAATATAGAGAAGTAGTGATGGTCAGAAGGATGAGAAAATATGTAATAAGCTTACCTGCGGAAGTAGTTATCCACAAGGCGAATACTTCTTTTTATTGTCCACTATCTTTCAATCGCCAGTTGATCAATGAACTGACAGTGAAACTTGTCGGTGCGTGATCAAGAATGGATTGAACCTTTGAATGCAAATACTCTTTGTGATGTACCAGTAAACCATGAAACGCTAATTCGTGTATTTTGATAACTGCGGTTGGTATACCACCAAATTATGAGCGGGATGGGGGTAGAAACATGGAAGTATTACATCCCCTAGATTGAAGTGTTTGAACAGCTGACCACAGGGTGCCATATAATTATCTAAGGCACATGGTCAGAGTACCTTTGTTCTTTTGAACACTCGTCCATATCGGAAAATAATTAAAACAAATAAACAATGCATATTTCGAAACACGCAATTTTATGTTCTCCTGTGTCTCATTTGTGTAGTGAGCTTTAACTATTACACACCTGTACCATAGTCGATGAAACTTGAAACAGTGGATCTTTAGATTCCAGACAAAAATAAAAAGTAAAAAGAGGGAAAGAGAGACGTATGCTAGTTTACAAATGAAGTAATATTCATTCCTCTAGCAAACCAAAAATAACTGAGAATGAGATATGTGTGGGAAACTGAAAACAGGCAGCAGTATGAAAAGACAGTATGAGTGAAAGCTAGTGTGAAAGACAAAAAAATCAGCGGGATGAAGAAAAACAACCGGACAATAGGATGTGATGCATGATAGTGTGACAGAAGACATTTCTTTATTTTTTTGCCAAGTATCATCTTAGATCTCTCCTGCTGTGATTAACCCCTTTGGGGTGCAACACTGTGAAAATGCCTGCAACGTTCCATGTTGAGCTTGGCTTCACTTCAAAAACCACGAATGAAAAGGAGTTCAGTTCTGCAAAATTTAATTGGGGCGATAACTCGGTGATCTCATCCTCTCTCAACCGTGTTACTTGGATACATGAATTCACTGTATAGAACGATAATATTATGGCAAAACCGTATTTAAATATTCAGAGTAAAAGGGCATTTAAACAGAACGAGCCAACCAATAGAAGCACAGAAGCTTTAAACATTACAAGTAATTGCTGATACATCGAAAGAGTGTTGGGATATAGCAGACGATTAACAAGACATTTAGGTAAGTTTTCATTTGGTCGTTGTTTGTTTGTTTGTTTGTTTTGTCAGAGTGTGCATTTTTTTTTTTTCACACCAGCTTTCACTCTTACTTTTTTTTTTCCATATTCCTGTCCCTTTCAATCTCTCGTATAGATCTCATTCTCAGCTATTTTATGGTTCCCGGGGGGGGGGGGGGGGGGGGAACAAAATAACAGATGTTACTTCATTTGTAAACTATCACGCTTCTCCATCTCCCTCGTCTTGTTTCTTATTTTCTGGCATCTAAAAATCCATTGTTTCGGTTTTCACTTACTGTGACAAAAATGTAAAATTGTGAAATAGTTAACTCTCGAATCACTACACAAATGAAACACGGGAAAATACGTGTTTCAAAAGATTTTGCGGTAGAACTGATTATTTTATAGCATGGACAAGTGTGTCTGCAGTTTAACAAAACAATGGCACGCTGGACATGTGCATTACATTATGGCTTCTGTGTGGTCAGCGAATTACAGTGTGACAAGTATATGTCACAGTGGGAATTAGAATCCAGGGGAATTTAGAATTCTACTAGTGGAGATTAGAATTCCAATCTGTCCTAGGGTAAATTAGAATTCTCATTTGCACTGAATAAATCCAAGTGGAGAATGGAATTTTAATCTCTCCTAGGGCAGATTGGAATCCAAATTCTAGTTGAGATTAGAATCATGGTTTCAATTCACAAAGTAGAAATGGAAGACGAAACTGTTAGCGCTGATCACAGAGAAGAGAGGTTTGCTGCAAGACTCAACTATTTACATGCAGCAAAAAGGTAAGCTTCTCGATACCAAAAGAAAGTTCAAGAACTCCAAGTATCATACTCTGTTGGCGACGCTGTTGGGGTAAAAATCCATCAGGCCGATAGAACAAACACTGACGCACGTCTTCTACCATGCAAAGTAATTGAGAAGAAGTTGCGAGACCCAGACTGCCAAAGGTTTAAACTGTACAGTACAGCCGGGATTGTTAAAAACTGGTTTACATGTGTGGACTTAGTTGATATGAAATTCGTGGAATTCCCCGAATTAAATGACTTAGCAGTAAAGGACCTATGTGAAGTAACTCTCATTCAAGCTTCACGCCAAGCAACAGGCTGGCAAGCATCTGGTGCATCGAGAAAAACCATGTGCAAATGCAAGAGCTCATGCAATATGAAACGATGTTGTTACCGCAAAGCAGGAATTGCATGTAGCACAAAGTGCCACCCAGGCAGTACTTCTTGCACAAATAATTAACATTTAAGTATCGTTAACAAACAATGGTTTTTCTAAAGGTGGTCATTTATTAACATTTTTAAAAATAATAGTTTTTTCTAAAGTTAGAGGTTTATTAACATTTTTAAATAAACAATTGACATTAAAGATAAAGTATCACAAACAAACAATAATTTTTCTCAAGTTAGTGGTTCATTAACATTTTAAAAATGATAGTTTATTCTAAAGTTAATGTTTTATTAACACTTTTTAAAATACACGGGTTTTCTCAATGCACCAGATGCTTGTAGTACATGTAGTTTTTTCTAAAGTTAATGGTTTTTTATCATTTTTTTAAAGATTGAAGCCCACGTTCAAAACTGTATTTCTGTGTTTCACATATCTTCTTCTTCTTCTGCGTTCCCCATCATGGCGGACGTCAAATCTTTACTCCAATCCTCTGCAAGAAAGCAGCTGTTCTCTTCAATTGTTCCAAGCTGCCATACAGCTTCTCCCTGACAGGCGTGGCCTCAGGCCAATGGGCTTCCCTTTGCATGTTATATTTTGGACAAGTCTGCAGGATGTGTTCTGCATTTTCTGCTTCTAAGCCGCATTCGCATACACTGCTGTTGCCAATTCTAAAGATGCGATGCATGTGATCCTTTAGCAGATTGTGTCCTGTGCGAAGCCTGAATATCATAACCTGTTCTGCTCTGTTCAGTTGTCTTATTGAGTCTTCACCCTGGAATTTTGGATGGTTATTTTTCCATTGCTTTTGGTATGTGGCGTTTATGATGGTCTTTACTTCTTCGTGGGAGACACTTCCATCTGGTTGTTGCTGCTTAGCTCCCTCCTTGGCCAGATTATCTGCAGCTTCATTGCCATATATACTGCAGTGTCCAGGAATCCATTGCAGGTAAACTTCTCTGGCTGAGTTTTTCAGTTGCATTAGCTCTGTAATAAGTTCATTGTGTATCATGCAATCTGGATTTTGGAGAGATTCGAGCACAGACCGTGCATCTGACAGGAATACAACTTTGGAGTCATATGTGTCTTCTTCCTTGTAGATGGCCTTTGATCCCTCTAGCAATGCCAGTGCCTCCGCTTTGTAATTGCTGCATTCTTCCCTCCAGGCATTCTGATTTTCTTATTAGTTCCATTTGGCCATTCAATGAATATGCCAGCTCCTCCGTCGGTGACAGCTTCAGTAGCCGATCCATCTGTATATATTCTGACCCACTCGTCTCTTGGGTATTTCTGGTCAAGGTACTGCAGTGTCACTCTTTTCAGTGCCTCCTGGTTTAGGTCTTGTTTGGAGGAAATGCCCTTCACACTGGTTATAATAGGTGGCAGCTTTGTTCTTGCCCATGGTGGACATCTGTTTGTTACTTCTCTTACTTCCTCCACCGATAGTTTTGTTAAGTTGTGATTTTTTTCTAGTCTTTGTGCATTTTCCACAAAGTTTGTTCTCTTCAGCCTGTCAGTGCCTTTCTCTTTGGATCTCGGGTGGAGTGGTTGATGGATCTGTGACTTTATTTTAGAGTACTGGTTTAGTATCTTCTTGTCTCTTCTTTCAGGTAGAGATTCCAGTGTAGTAACTGTTTCCATTTCTGTGATGGGTGTTGATTTTATGCCTCCCGTAATGATTCTCAGGCTTTGGTTTTGTACTTTGTCAAGTTTTCCCATTTGGCTTTTGGCACATGTACCCCAAGCAGCCATTCCATATTCTAGTGCTGGTCTGACATATCCCTGGTAAGTATGCTTTAGGATTGTCATACTTGCTCCCCATTTTGTTCCTGCTAATTTTTTCATTAATCTGGTTCTTTGATATCCTTTTCTTTGGCATTCTGCTATCTGGTTTTTCCATGTTAATCTGGTATCAAAGTGCACACCAAGGTATTTGGGTGATTCATTTTTCTTAAGAGTGTGTTGGCCTACATTTAGCGTGATGTTGTCCAGCTTTGGAGAAAGGCTGAATACAGTGTAGTTTGTCTTGTGAGCATTTAGTTTCATACACCATGTTTCTGTCCAGTCTTGTAGGTGGTCCAGGGTGATCTGTAATCTCTGTCTGGCCGCTCCCGCATTACTATCGGAGGAGAGCAGAGCAAGGTCATCTGCGTACATCACTGCTTTTACTTCTCTGCATAGTGTTCCTTTCAGGTCGTTGACATATAATAGGAACAATGTTGGAGATAAAACCCCTCCCTGTGGCACTCCATGCCTCAATTTGGCTTCTCTGCTTAGGGTTCCTTGAGATGACACTCTAGCTTTTCTTCCATACAGGTAGCTGCAGATCCATTTTAGCATATTGTGCGTCACTTTAGCCTGCAACAGTTTCAGTATCATTCCATCCCTCCATACTCTGTCGAAGGCTTTCTCCATATCGACCCATACGGCTACCGTCTTCTTTCCTTCTTGGAAGCCGTCTTCTATGACCTGTGTGATATAGGTGATCTGGTCTTCTGTACATCGACTTCGTCTGAACCCGGCTTGTTCATTCACAAGGATGTGATTGCTTTCCAGATACCACATGAGTCTTGCATTAACAATCCTTTCTTGTAGTTTGCACAGACAGCTGGTTAGACTGATGGGTCGGTAGTTTTCTGGTTTATTACCTGGTTTACCTTCTTTTTTGATGGGGATAACGGTTGCTTTTTTCCAAGTGGCAGGTATTTCTCCAGTCTTCCATGAAGCATTAAAAAGTTGGAGTAGTTTTCTTTTGGCTGTCTCTCCCAAATGAATAAGCATCTCATTTGTTATTCCATCAGGTCCTGGAGACTTTTCTGTGGTTAGGGCTTTTAGCGCTTGCTCTAGCTCTTCTTTCTTCAGTGGATCCGTCATGATTTTATCCTCTGGTTCCTTGTGCTTGTTCTTTAGGGTTCTATTATTTTCCTTCACCTCCTTGTCAGAATGTTTTTCCACTGATATGTTGCCAGTCTCCTGAAATTGTTTCATGAATGAGTTGGCTGCCTGTTGTGCGGTTTGCAGGTTACCATTTTCTGTTTCAAGGGCTGGGGGTGCAAAATAGTTTGGTTCTCTATTAAGTGCTCTTGTCAGTTTCCACAGTTTTGTCCCGTTCTTGTCCAGGTCCAACCTCTGTGTTTTCTCTTGCCATGCAGTCCGAGAAGTATGTATTGTTTCTCTTTTCAGTCTGGCCTCTGCTGCTTTGAAGGCGATTGTCAGGGTTAGGATTTGAATTGCCGTGCTGGGTCACGCTTTGTTTATTTCATGGCATCATTGATTTTAGCCAGTGCAAATGTCCTTGAACTATTCCCGTGGACAGTTTGTTTTTGTAACGCTTTTTCTTAGAGATGGAAAGAAAGTGGGGCAAGATAGAACGAATGGATAAATTAACAGTGACGGTGCAGTTTTCGACCCCGTGGTTTGGGTGTACTTTAGCAAGGGAAGACGGGGCGAATAAGGAGTGAATAAATTCGTACATAAAACGTAGAGGGTGTAGTGACTTTGCGAAAGCTTTTGACATCGTAATTTAACTTTGTCTGTTACTATTAATAGACTGCGAGCTGAGCTCGAAATGGATGCACCAATCAAATTTGAGCAGTTCGCTGGGGTTGCAGAAGATATAAGCGAAGCCATCTTTAGGTTTCTTCACTCCATGCAGATCCTTTCCTTCTGCGAGGGCGTCGGCTTAAGATTCGGCCTGAGAGAATCATGAGACTGTTAAAGACATGTCTATGTCCTTGATAGACAATGGAATTTACCCACAGCTATTTTCTCCAGTTCCCTGATATCGTTTCAGGGAACCAATCGTAAGTTTCGAGACAGTGCGTCGACGATGACGTGAATCTGACCCTAATTTCCAGTAGAAGTGCTACCAAAGGATGCAAGACTATAATGTTTTTACTTGCAATTAAGATCTAGAATGAGTGACTGGTATACACATTTGTAAATTGTAATTGATGTGTCTGGATGAGGCTGGGGATTGCCAGCCCATCCTAGAGCAGATCTAGATCTATCTTAACTACGTCAGTGTGTCTTGACGGTTTGATCCTTTATAAGTAATTTACTGAGTGAATATTGTCGTCTGAGACATAAGAATATTATTTGTGAGATAGTAGGCAGATTATATTCCTGAAGATAAATAATTACTAAGTAAACTGTGAATGAGTCAGAATGATATGGATTTTCTAATCTTTTAAGAATCTAGAGGAGACTTCTAGTTATGTATTATAGTATTTTCATTTGATGCTGCTGATGTGGTCTTTTTAATATGTAAGATAGACGAAATTGTTAGGAATTTTAAGTAATAAATTTGTGGCCCTACAAGGTCCTTGATATAACTTACACGAAATTGTTATTAGTGTATGTGGCATGGGATGGCAGAGTAATTTGTAAAACCTCTCGATATTTATTAAATGCAGTCGAACACCTAAATTCCATAATATACCACCCCGTAACATTTGAGGGCATACCCCAAATCGTAACACTGGAGAGGGACCCTTAAAAGAACTTTAATAACACCATGCCATTTAAGTAAATTATTTAAAACCTATTGTATTTTTATTCCATTATTTGATATTGTACTCTTGTAATATTATGTTTTCAGGTCTTTTTATTATCGATTTTAGGCAATTTGTACTAATTTAATATTGTGTTTCAATTTCATATGGTGAACCCAACATCCCATTGACCCGTGGACACCGGCGAGGGAACCCTTTCACCGTACAGATCTACCTCAGACGGAAATACAGTTTTTTGGGCTTGGAGCTGTGGATTAGGGATACATACCATCTGAATTCCTCAAAAACAAAGTTAAGTGAATCATCTATCTAACAGTCTTGAGGAGGGCGACGTACTTTCCGCTCTGTGTGTGTTTCCAGGCCATTTTACTATTTACTATATGTTTAGTTTAAGAGCGGGAGGTTGGTTGGGGTCATAGTTTAGCATATCTTCTTTGCCATTACGAAGGATATTGGAGTGCCTTGGTGGCTATTTATAATAACTCGGGGGGATTTGCTTCTCTGTGAATAGTTCTATTAGGGATCCATTATTCGTATAGATTGTGGCGTTTCTTTTCCTTCCTTACATTTTTTAGGAAGATGTCTCTCCTGTCTTTCTTCTTAAGCTGTCTGTAATATAAGTTAGGACTTGTAGGGTCTGTTATCGTTCGTTTTACTTGTCAGTATAGCGTCCTGTTTATTGTATTTCTTTTTGCTTATTATAAACTTTGAACTACTATACTAACATTGATATGTTTACAATATATGCCTGAGGTGTTTCACGTGCTAAAACCACGTTGAATTGTAATCTGGTATTGACATATGAGAGAGAGATATAATAAATTTTTGTTCACGTGACAATTTCACGTTGAAGATAGATCTAGAGAGAATAATTTTGCAGTGGTAACAGAAGACACTGCGTGTCCGCGTTTTGAGAAGAGAGAGATATTTCAAATTTGTCGTGTTGAGAGAGAGATATATTTTTGATTCATCGCATTGAGAGAGCGATTCATTTTTCACAGTGATAACAGAGGACACTGGTTCGTCGCGTTGAGAGAGACATAAATTTTGAGAGTGATCACTCAAGACATTAATTTATCGCAGTAAAGGCGATATATAGTATTTTATTGCAGTGGGAGCAACGGATAGACGGCACTGCCTTACTAGAATTCATATTTAGAGAGAGAGAGAGATAAAGTGTTTGCAGTTTAAGTGATACTGCCTGTAATTTTCATAGAGAGAGATAGAACGTTCTTTTCGCGAAGCAGTGGTAACGTAAGACACTGAATTAATATTAACAGTCAATAACTGTTCAGATAATATAATTGATACCGCGATATACCTTAATAGTAGGTAAATACTTACTATTTACAGACTTTAACACATCATGGCTGAGTTTCTTAAATACTTTGAATCTGCCAAAGTTCTGGGCATACCAGAAGAAGAACGCGCCTCGTGGTGCGAACGACAAGTACAGCAAGACCGAGATCGTGTGGATCGGGTAGCAGCAAGAGAGAGAGAAAAAGAAGAAAGAGAAAGAGAACGAGAAAAAGAAGTAGAGAGAGAAAAGGAAAGAGAAAGAGAACGAGAAAAAGAAAGAGAGAGAGAAAAGGAAAGACAGCATGAACTGGCAATGAAAAAGTTAGAGCAACAATCGCTTGTAACACCCACCACTGCCACCAATACTTATGCTACCAAACCAAAACTGCCGACATTTAATGAAAAACTCGACCGGATCGACGCATATTTACATCGGTTCGAGCTACACGCTAAATGCGTCGGATGGCAGCAGGCGATGTACAGTTCATGCCTGTCTAATTTATTAACAGGTAAGGCTTTAGAAGTATTTCATAGCCTCAAAGTAGAGGATGCCAATGATTATGACAAGCTTAAAACAGCACTGCTTAAGCGATTCCAGCATACCGAGGATGGCTTTCATCAAAGATTTCGCACATGTAAACCTGAGCCATCTGAAAATTTCTCAACTTATGTGAATCGGCTGAAGCATTATTTAGATCGCTGGATCGAGCTCGCGAACGTGACTACCGGAAATTATTCCCAACTTTACGATTTGGTCTTAAAGGACCAAATCTATACGGCATGTCATTCCGATTTGGTTGCCCACCTTAAAGAGAGGGCACCAACATCCTCTGAAGAAATCACATCGTGCGCGGAACGGTATGCGTCCGCCCACCCAAATCGTCCTTTGGCAAAGCCTTCAACTACAACACCGTGTTATGCCAACGTAGGCAAAGGAGCGCCAACCGGACACGATCGTTCAAGGCCGACTCGTCGTCAGGCCCCAAATCCGCGCTCTCAATCAGAGCCGCCTTTTATTAGACAGAGAGATTTCCCGAATCGAGGTAATGTATCCCCGCGTCGAGGATACCAGAGTTATTCTTTTTACGAGCCTCGCCCATATTATCGTGGCAACTATCCAGGCCAACAATATAACCGGCCTCAGGGACCGCCGCGACGAGTGCATTTTGATGATACTCATAATTATAATAGACCACAGAGTCTTCCTTATCGTGGAAACGATCGTAATCGTACTATATGTTTTAGGTGTAATAGGGTAGGCCACATACAAAGATTTTGTAACGCGAAAGTGGAATCCGCAAATGCCTGCTCGGTTAAATCTACACCGTATGAGACTGACGGTCATTCTGAATCTTCATGACAATCAAAAGATATTCCAGTCATGTCCGCCCTACATGAACTCGGTGAATTAACATTTTACCAGGGCCGCGTGAACGCGATTCGCGCTTCTGTTCTACGTGACTCCGGATGCACGACTATCGGCGTTCGACAGTCACTAGTCCGTCCAACACAATTTTTGGACAAGGATGTAACTTGTATTACTTTTGGCGGATCTGTAGAGCGATTCCGTCTTGCAGAAGTTTATATTGATACACCTTTTCTCACAGGTATTGTTACTGCATGTGTACTGCCTAATCCCGTGGCTGATATAATCATAGGGAATGTACCTCAAGTAAATAAGTTTCCTATCGGTAACTTGGAAATTTGGACTGAGGATGAGAGTGTTGCTTGTGCGACAACACGCCTACAATCGAGTCGACGAGCAGATAGTCCATTGAGTAATCCTACTATTGAAGTGAACATAACGTCTAGTGCATTTTATGATGAGCAACATTCAGATCCCACATTGAAACATTTGTTTGCTAAGGTTGATCCTACCGCACCGGATACCTCTAAGTTTCTTATTAAAGATGACTTATTATATCGTAATTTTCGGAGTAAGCGAGAGACCGTTATGCAACTTGTAGTACCGAGATCTTTTCGTCGCGACATTATTCGTCTCGCGCATGACACTTCCTTGGCAGGTCACCAGGGAAAGGCCAGAACTAAGTCTCGAATACTATCGCAATTTTTTTGGCCCAGTATTTACGCAGATGTAAACCGGTTCGTATCAACATGTGACGTATGTCAGAGACGTACTCCTAAAGGAAGAGCATCGCGAGCTCCTCTGCAGGAGATGCCTATGGTCTCCAGACCATTTGAGCGCGTTGCCGTAGATATAGTTGGTCCCCTACACAAGTCAGACAGAGGACATCGTTTTATACTTTCTGTCATTGACGACGCAACCCGTTGGCCAGAGGCCATTCCGCTAAAAGACATTTCAGCTGATCATGTCGCTGAAGCTCTTATTACTGTTTTTTCGCGTCTTGGGTTTCCGGTTGAAATTTTATCAGACAGAGGTCCACAGTTTACCTCTGAGCTTTTTAAGAAAGTCTTGGAATTGGTCGGGATTAAACAAAGGTTGACATCTCCATACCACCCACAGTCTAATGGCTGCTGTGAACGTTGGAATGCTACCATGAAAAGTATGCTTGCGCGAGTTTCCGCCGACAAGCCGAGTGATTGGGATCGACAACTCCCCGCTATTCTTTTTGCATACCGAGAACTACCGAACGCATCGACGGGTTTTTCTCCCTTCGAATTATTGTATGGTCGTAAGCCGCGTGGTCCAATGGCCATACTCCATGATTTATTCGCCGGATCAGACACCGACGACAACGATACGCGGTCTGCATATCAATACGTTGTAGACTTGCGCCATCGAATACTTAACGCATGTCAGCTCGCACAAAAATCTTCAGCTGCGCATGCTAGTCTTTATAAACAATATCGTGATCAAGGTAGCCGATTGCGAACCTTGGCCGTCGGAGACCAAACTCTTGTTCTCCTTCCGGAGACGAAAAATAAACTCCTTCTTACATGGAAGGGACCTTTTAAAGTTCTAAAGAGACTTTCTCGAGTAAATTATCTTATCAAGATTCGAGGACAGGACAAAGTCTTCCATATAAATATGTTAAAGCAGTACCTGTCCGACGATGATAATCGACAGAATAATCGCCGAAATGTGGTTGCTCAGGCCAATGCGGCCTTAGTTTCAGTTGACGATGATGATCCTATTAAGATAGAGAATTCAATCCCCGCACTTCGATCTTCTGAAAACACTTCGGATGTAAATATAAATCCAGAGTTATCTGAATCGCAAAGACAAGATATAAGAGATTTGCTTAACGAGTTTACTACAGTCTTTACTGATCTACCAGGTAATACTTCTTTGGTACATCATGTTATAAGATTAAAGACGGATATACCCGTCTTTGTTAAACCATACCCGCGTCCGCTGCACGCACAAGAGACTATAATAACCGAGGTACGTAATATGTTTCACCTAGGAGTGATAGAGCGATCGACGAGTCCATATAACTCACCCATCGTCTTAGTGAAAAAAAAAGATGATACCGTGCGTTTTTGTATTGACTATCGTAAACTTAATGAAGTTACGATATATGACGCGGAACCGATTCCCAACCAGGAGAATCTTTTTGCTCAGTTAGCCAGGGCAACGATTTTTTCTAAAATTGATCTTTCCAAAGGCTATTGGCAAATTCCGCTTGATGAGAATAGCAAGCAATATACCGCTTTTCAGACTCCGTTGGGTCTTATGCAGTGGCGCTATATGCCTTTCGGGTTAGTTACAGCCCCTGCTACTTTCGCCCGTATGATGACAATATTGCTCCAGGGTATGAATTCCGTATTGTCGTATTTTGACGACATTTGTATTTATGAAACCGACTGGTCGGGCCACCTCGCAGCCCTACGACAAGTTTTTATTGCTCTTCGTCGAGCTGGCCTTACGGCGAAACCCAGTAAGGTGTTTTTAGGATATAATAAAATTAATTTTCTGGGCCATACAATTGCCCACGGCGTTCAGACTCCTGATGACAAGAAGATAACTACCATCTTAAAGCTCCAACCACCTCGAACTAAGAAAGAAGTTCGTAGTTTATTGGGCTTTCTTAATTATTATAGGAAATTCATTCCAAATTTTTCTTCGCTTACAGCTCCGTTGTCGGACCTCACAAGAAAGAATTTTCCTAATAAAGTGAAATGGACAACCGAATGTGCTGATACACTTCGTACCGTTCAACGACTGTTTTCCACTTCCCCCATTCTCATACTTCCAGATATAAACCAAATATTTATTGTCCGCACTGATGCGTCGGACAAGGGATTGGGAGCTGTGTTATTACAGGAACGAGACGATACCTTGCGGCCATGTCTATACGCCAGCCGCAAGTTGCTAGATAGGGAATGCCGCTATGCAATTATCGAGCGAGAGTGCCTCGCTATCATTTTTGCTGTAAACGCATTTTCGAGATATCTACTCATGTCCGAGTTTATAATTGAAACGGACCATCGTCCGTTGTTATTCTTAAAGACTAACAGGGCTAAAAATGCTCGATTAACGAGGTGGAGTCTTGCACTCCAGGAATACCGGTTTCTTATCCGGGCTATCCCGGGCGGTGACAATTCCCAAGCTGATATTTTGTCACGTCTCATTTAATTTCCCATTAAAGAGTGTTGTGTCTTGTATTGGGGTTGGATAGTGCTTGTCCCCCTCAATTCTAGACGGTGGATGGATTCACATTTATCTTGTTCATTACTTTATGAACCATTTTTACAATCCTTTTTTGTGAATATCCTCTTTCCACCAGCGTCATTCCTGACTGTGACCTGAACTTCTGACAAACCTGACGCCCTTGTCAGCGGGTCAATGAGATGGAGACATGGCAAACCAAGCTACCAGAGCTACTGCTGCCATTGGATACCACAGTATTTTAATTAACAATATATTGTGTGTGAATGTGTATATAAGCAGCAATTGTGTGTGTTGACTAGATAATTATGAGCCTATTCCTTCAGTAAGGCTTCATTATTTGATAATAGTTATACTTTAATCCAGCAGTATACAGTGATATACTCATTATTATTATAGATGTTTCTGAGAATTTTGATTGTGTGAAGTAAGAATGTTTAAATAGAATAAATTCTATAGAACGTGGCATCAATAATTGTATGCTTTTTGTCCATCCAATATGCACGTTCTTAGTTAGATTTTTCTTCTCAAGCTTAAGGCTCATTTTTCTACAGTACTACTTAAGCCCCTACCACAATAACTTTGGGATTTCTTGGATCCTATCGTGTAAATTTTATTTAAAATTTTCACTGGGGTGGGGGATATGTCAGGGTTAGGATTTGAATTGCCGTGCTGGGTCACGCTTTGTTTATTTCATGGCATCATTGATTTTAGCCAGTGCAAATGTCCTTGAACTATTCCCGTGGACAGTTTGTTTTTGTAACGCTTTTTCTTAGAGATGGAAAGAAAGTGGGGCAAGATAGAACGAATGGATAAATTAACAGTGACGGTGCAGTTTTCGACCCCGTGGTTTGGGTGTACTTTAGCAAGGGAAGACGGGGCGAATAAGGAGTGAATAAATTCGTACATAAAACGTAGAGGGTGTAGTGACTTTGCGAAAGCTTTTGACATCGTAATTTAACTTTGTCTGTTACTATTAATAGACTGCGAGCTGAGCTCGAAATGGATGCACCAATCAAATTTGAGCAGTTCGCTGGGGTTGCAGAAGATATAAGCGAAGCCATCTTTAGGTTTCTTCACTCCATGCAGATCCTTTCCTTCTGCGAGGGCGTCGGCTTAAGATTCGGCCTGAGAGAATCATGAGACTGTTAAAGACATGTCTATGTCCTTGATAGACAATGGAATTTACCCACAGCTATTTTCTCCAGTTCCCTGATATCGTTTCAGGGAACCAATCGTAAGTTTCGAGACAGTGCGTCGACGATGACGTGAATCTGACCCTAATTTCCAGTAGAAGTGCTACCAAAGGATGCAAGACTATAATGTTTTTACTTGCAATTAAGATCTAGAATGAGTGACTGGTATACACATTTGTAAATTGTAATTGATGTGTCTGGATGAGGCTGGGGATTGCCAGCCCATCCTAGAGCAGATCTAGATCTATCTTAACTACGTCAGTGTGTCTTGACGGTTTGATCCTTTATAAGTAATTTACTGAGTGAATATTGTCGTCTGAGACATAAGAATATTATTTGTGAGATAGTAGGCAGATTATATTCCTGAAGATAAATAATTACTAAGTAAACTGTGAATGAGTCAGAATGATATGGATTTTCTAATCTTTTAAGAATCTAGAGGAGACTTCTAGTTATGTATTATAGTATTTTCATTTGATGCTGCTGATGTGGTCTTTTTAATATGTAAGATAGACGAAATTGTTAGGAATTTTAAGTAATAAATTTGTGGCCCTACAAGGTCCTTGATATAACTTACACGAAATTGTTATTAGTGTATGTGGCATGGGATGGCAGAGTAATTTGTAAAACCTCTCGATATTTATTAAATGCAGTCGAACACCTAAATTCCATAATATACCACCCCGTAACATTTGAGGGCATACCCCAAATCGTAACAGCGATCATGTTTTCATCCGTTGGTTCTTCTTCTGCTGTCTCTCTTGCCTGTGTTGCTGCATTAGTGAGATTCTCAAGCCCATCAGACCATAGGGGGATGTAGTTTTTTCTTGCTCCTCTTGGTATACTTTCCCTTGCGGCTTTCAGTATTGCTTCTGTGAGTTCCCTTGCAGATTTATTAACATTCTTGGACTTGCAATTTGTTTTGGTGGAATAAAGGTTGGTGCTCCTTTGGAATTTTTCCCAGTTTGCTCTTTTGTAGTTCCATCTGGGGACAGTTGGTGCTTGGTTGCAAGATTTATTTGAGTCTATTTCAGTGAGTATGGGTCTATGGTCGCTACCTGCAAGTTGGGGAAGCACTGCTCTTCGTATTTTCCCAGTCAGGTCTTCTGACGCAAAGGTGAGATCTGGGTTTGTGGTAGTTCTCCATGTGCGTGAGAAGAATGTGTCTGGGTCCTCTCCATCGTAGAGTAGTTGTAATTTAGTTTCCACTTGCCAGTTTTCCATTTCCTCTCCTCTCTTATTCAGATCATCGTATCCCCAGCTTGGGGAGTGGCTGTTAAAATCACCCAGTACTAAGCATGTCTCCTCTCCTATATCTAGTTTCTCAAGTGATAGTTTCTTGTTGGGTGGGCAATAGCAGTTGTAAATACTGATTTCAGAGTTGTCTTTGTATAACTTGATACCCTGTAGTTCTGACTGGTTGTCCGTGTCAATCACTATATCTTTTATGGTGTAGTCATTTTTAACTAGTATGATGATTCCACCCTTGTGTCCCGTTATCCTATCTTGCCTCAAGCACTGGTATCCTCTTATTGAGAAGCGTATGTTGTCCGTGAGATGGGTTTCCTGTATGCAGGCGACATCCACTTTTTCTTGATACAGCTTTCGCATTAATGGCAGCTTTTTCTTGGCTACTCCTTCTGCGTTCCACTGTAGCACTTTAAGATTGGTTCCAGTCGTCCGTAACCTCACACCTCTTCCCCTGGTTCCACAAGAAGAGGGTAAGGCACCACCAGATCGCTTGGGTGGGCCCTTTGGGCCCGGCGCTACACCTGTCCGGCGGGAGTCCACAGGCTTCACACCATAACTTTTAGTAAATTTTTGGTGTCCGTCCATGATTTTTAGGGGGTTGGTGCGTGTCACTGCAGTTTTCAGGCAAGGTTGTTACACCAGTCTGGTCTATCTGCACCTTTCGGTCCAGTGACTCCGGCTTTGGCCTGCTTTTCTGTCAGGATGTGCTTCCTTAGCCTTTGATCTGTCAGGATCTTCTGCAAGGCAGCAGAGGTTTAAGTTCGGAGTTTTCCATCTCCTATTTAGACTGCCTTTCGGTGCTTACGGTCTCTATTTAGCCGGGTTTGGAGTCAGAGTTTTCCTTCTCTTAGATAGGTTGCTTGACATTGCTCACGAGCCCCATCTGCCCGGGCCATGTTGGTCCACGGCACCTTCTAGGTGCAACCCCTTTTTTTTCGGGGCTCCTCTATCCGCCACCCAGGGGACGCGCCCCTGTGCTGTATGGCCCCAGCACGGGGGTTTCACATATGATTGATAAGGTATGATCCTATAAGT
Organism: Onchidella celtica; assembly: GCA_963931925.1. NCBI lineage: Eukaryota > Metazoa > Mollusca > Gastropoda > Systellommatophora > Onchidiidae > Onchidella > Onchidella celtica. Next base: position 45,098,202 of record OZ007568.1, on the reverse strand, counting down.
TTTTCCTCAATGCACCAGATGCTTGTAGTAGTTTTTTCTAAAGTTAGTGGTTTATTAATATTTTTTTAAAGATTGAAGCCCATGTTCAAAGCTACATGATCCTATAAATAAATAAAAGTAATTTTCATAAAACAAAACACTGCTGAATTGAAACCATGATTCTAATCTCAACTAGAATTTGGATTCCAATCTGCCCTAGGAAAGATTAGAATTCCATTCTCCACTTGGATTTATTCAGTGCAAATGAGAATTCTAATTTACCTATAGGACAGATTGGAATTCTAATCTCCACTAGTGGAATTCAAAATTCCCCTGGATTCTAATTCCCACTGTGACATATATATATGCATTCTGGCTTAATTTTCTGTGGCCACATTTTTTTAACCAAAACTAGATCGAGCCAAAAGTTGCCAGTATGGTCCGAAAGTTAATGGGAAAATCATGTCAGTGTTGCCGTAAGGAGGCAAAACAGTAAGTACAGTATTTTGTATCTATATGGCAACCAAAAAGTACTCTGACGATACATTGGATCTCTCTCTCTCTCTGTGCTTTTCTTTTCTATTCATTTCTCTCTCTCTCTCTCTCTCTAGCTCCACTCTCTCTCTATTCTATATCACCTTCTCTTCCCCTTCCACAACTCCCTCTGAATGTCTCTCCCCCTCTCTTTCCTCTCCCCTCCTTTAGCATGCCTCTTTCTCTCTCTCTCCATCTCTCCCAACACAGCGTTTCAAATTGGATGCCAGAGTTTTCATTTGGGCGGGGGTTGTTGTTGTTATTTTGTGGGGGGGGGGGGGGGGCAGTGCGATTGTCTTGTGCAGTTCATTTCATTCTGCCTATTGGAATGCCTTTAAGACAGCTGCACTGTGGTTCTCTGAGAGAGAGCAGCATTTTGGTTCTTTGAAAGAGATGCACTCTGATTGTTTGAGAGAATTGTACTTTGGTTTTCTGAGAGTTTTTCATAATATTTTTTTGGGCTTCTCCAAGAATATCTGTCGGGCCCACTATTTCTTTCTTCCATGTGGTGCGCATGAAGTTATACATGTAGTGGGCTTGATACGTCTAATATATGGGTACAATCGTTCAGAAAATGACATGACGCGAAACTTGGTATAAATGCTGTCCTTAAGGGATATTTAACAAAAAGGTGTTGGCCACGAGAATTTTTCAAAATAGCGCGCAAAATTCAACAAGGCCGACACTTATTACAAATGGCGTACCTAACACGAGCGTTGTACTTATAATTAACTGTCACAAATGCAATTTACATCTAAAATATGTAATTTTAATTGTAATGTTGGAAAAAATAAATCTTCAATATGAAATGTTTTGGAGACAAACAAAAATTCAAGATGGCCACCATTGTGATCGTTTCTGAGTGTAGAAAAATGGCGCTGAAATTGGCTATTTTATTATGCAGAGATATCTGACACTTTCTTTCTTTTATGATCCAGTGAAGAAAAATACCTTTCTCTGAGAATATTTGAGAGCAGAAGCAAAAAAAACAACAAAAAAAAAAAAACACGGAAAAAGCCTGAAGCAGGAGTGTGAACTCTTTGCTGAGGTTTTTCTTAATTTGCCAAACTCGTCAGTTCGTCCTGGGAGAACTTTTCAAATACAACCACCACCCCCACCCCCCCCCCCTTCCATCCATCGGCAACAATTGAAAACTATCTAGAACTCAGAAAGCAGACGTTATCAATATATGCGCAGAGCTCATAGAGATCAAATAATGTCAACCACAAACGGATGCACTGATTACAGGTGGCTCTTCTTTTGTTCGTGGTCACCATCCAGTAGATGTGGCGTTTCAAACGTATTCAGAAATCAGCTTTGCCCAAAACAAAACAAAAATCAGTATTCCTGCTCAGAGACGTGCACAAGTTGATAAGATGTTTGATCAATATAAATTTGGCAGTTTGAAGGCCTATTGAAAAAAACCAAGAGATGGTGAGAGCAGACATAAGTGACACCAACTGGAAAGGTACCGAAGAGCTGGTCCACATTTATTTACAAAACGACGACAACAAGTCAGAATTATTTCCTCTGCAGGCTAACAGTATACATGGCACACAAAATGGCATTGTATAGCAAGAAATGAAAACAATCTACGACACGATAGCCCACAGACTATCTCTTGCACATATGAAACGGCCAATTAAAGAATATTCGAGCAGCTGCAGCCTGCAGGGTTGCAGAACGTTTTTTTTATTTTTTTTATTTTTTGAGAAGAGAAGTACAAGTGCAATACACTGTATTTCATTTATTTATAACTTAATAACTAAAATGTGTTTATGATATGAAATGCATTTCACATAAAACAGTTGTCTTCCCCTACCCCTACCTCCTTGAAAAATTCCCACTTTTTAGAGTAGGGCCAGTGATACAATGATCTGTTTTCCTGCTCGAGCCATTTTTATTTTCGTGTAGGTCGGCCCAAGGAAAATATTTGTCCATTCCAAAGGCTGTCGCTTTGGTGCATGGCATGTCTGCCATAATACACGCCCCTTGACAAGGCCCGGGTGAAAACGCTGCATGAAACGCAGGAAATGCAGCCTGTAACTGCAAGCAATTGAAGTTGTCAGTCATCCTCTCTCTGTCTGTACAAACACGACCATGCCAAACGCAGTCTTACGCCGCGTGTCCACCAAAGCGGAACCGTCGCGATTTTTCACGGGTGGTGAAAAGTCTGGTCCGGTCGTTTCCTGCAAGCGTATCCACCAAAACGGGCCGACTGTTCGGAAAAGACCCGACCAGCCCACGTGTGTGTGTGTGATCACTAGGTTCAGTACTTTTGAACTTTAATGAAGGGGAATGATGGCATATTGCAAGAAAAAGAAGAGGCTAACCTTATTATGGCTATGGTTAGAAAGAAGGAGACGGGCTAAGCATAGATTCCATAAACATTGGATACATCCTATAAGTCGAGCTAGATTAACACGTGGTGAGTTCCACCATTTGTTTCCTGATATTGCTCAAGATGCTGTGAAATTTAAAGAGTACTTGAGAATGACACAATCTTCGTTTGAACTTCTTCCCAGGAAGTCTTTGTTGCAGTGCATTGGGTCGCTTTTGTCATAAATAAACTTGTAGTTGTACTTGTAGACTTCTTCAATAAGTTTTTCATCTTCCATCTTGAATGTGACAAAATCAAACACTTCTACTAGATCTACAACAAAATGTATCAAAGAGAGAGAGCGGGTCAGGTCATACAAAACACTCCAAAGACACAAGGCGGAAATAAAAGGCTAGGCCTAGGGGCTTTTTTATTTTCAAATAAACCGATGATGCTCGAAACAAGTGAACAGGTCAGGCCATTAGGTCAAAACACAAGAGACGGGAATGAAAACATAGTAAGCCCCAATTAATTTTATTTTCAGTAAAACGATAAATACGCACTTAAACCAGGTGGTTGGCGTGTAGACTTTGCTAATTTTGGGGTGCTGATAACGAATATGACATCAGCAATAAAACGTTCGATTTTTATACTGACACAAGGCTTGGGTACCATTATATAGACATCTCGCTTGGACACTTTTTTGCAGTTATTTAATTGTTAAATGACGTTGATAATGAATAAAACAGGCATAAAAAGGGCAAAATATTATAAACAAAACCACAGAAAAACTGTGGGGTCGCAGCAAAGGCAAGGCCAAAATCTGGCAAAACGAAAAAGTTGTATGCAGGAAAAGGACAAGGCTATGTCACTTACAATATATGTGGCTGAAAACTTGATGCTATGCTGCCAAGGAAGAGAAAATGTGGATTATAATATTGTTGTGGCCATCTTGGATTTCACCGCAATGTTGGATGTTTTTTTTTTTCGTGGCCAAAACATTGTTCTTGAACACTGTCACTCGGAGACAGTTTGTGCCAAGTTTCATATTTCTATCGTTTTTTTTTTCTCCAGTTATCAAGCCCACTGTTATATCTACATTAGCACATACTATTAAGTTGCCCTGGCCTACCTTTATTCGCTAAAGGTATTATTGGTGTAGGCTTCAGTGCTTCATTTATAATATCCGCTTTATCCTGTATGTACTGACAGCAGATACATTGTCCTGCCCCCCCCCCCCAGTCCCTGCCCGGTCACAGTCCACATTTTCATCACCATTAATTGCAGTTTCGTTTTTGCCTATTTGTCTCCTTTTTCTACTCTTTCTTCTTTTACAATTTTTTGGTTTTTTTTTTTTCTTCTTCCAGTTCGATTTGCTTTGCGTTTTTATCCATTATCCAAATCGTGCCGTTGTGTTTTCTTTTCAATGTTATTCGATTGCTGTCGGTTTTTACTTCCCACACAGTAGATAGATGTGTAGACAGACAGACAGACAGACAGATAAGATAAGGTACAACTTTATTATACTGTTGTCAAGAAATTTCTTGTCACAGCATCAGTAACAGTACAACGATAAACACAATATCTAAGACACACAGGTCTTTAATGCATACCGCACACATGCATAATTGTTCACATGACATTACCAGCAAAATAAGAACATTACTCGCGCACACTCACGTTGGAGAGCGCTCTCTATTTGTTTTTAAATACAGTATTCGTCCACTTCTTTGGGGTCGGACTATCTGATGGAACAAGAGGTGGGAGCAATCATTTAGAATTAATTTCAGTTTCAGTTTGCACGAATGCATAATTATTTTATAGCCCATGAAACTTCACGTATTCACTGTTACTTAGGTAACAAGTTTTTTTTAAATAATAGAGTTGTTCATTTTGTTCTTGTCGTGCTCTTTTGCCTTTCCTCCCAGGCTGTACGTGGGTAATATTATTATTATTATTATTATTATTATTTTATATAGCGCATATCCATTTTCAAAATGCTCTATGCGCTTTACGGAAGAATCCCCTCAACCACAGAGCAGAATGGAGCGCCAGCGAAGCGCTCAACACACTACACTGCTTCTTTCTCTCTCCCTGTCTCGCTCACTCTCTCTCTCTCTATCTCAGAGCAAATTGTGACTCAGCCTGTTAGGCGCAGAACACAATAGAATAATAATAATAGAATGATACTTTGGATAGTTGACTTATAAAACATCTGGATGAGTGTTTTATCTTAGACATTAAGTGATCTAAGTTTCCTCAAGAAATACATACATGTAGGCCTACGTTTGTTTGTCTTTGTGTGAACTGAGGTGGTATAAACGTACCACCCGAGTTTGGAGTCAATATGGATTCTAAGATATTTATAAGAGCTGACACTATCAACATTTTGATTAGCTCTATAGATTTTAAGCGGTGGAAGTGATGTTACGTTTCTTCTGAAATCAATTACCATTTCTTTTGTTTCCTTTACATTTAATAATAATAATAGATTTTGACACACTGGGTAAACCATTGAATAGTATTTAGATAAGCGGATTGGGCCAGAAATCAGTCCTTGTTTGGTGGTATCATGTGCAAGCTTTATCAGGGGAACATTTGTATGTTCACTTTTGCACTGGTTTGTATAGGTAGTGAAAAGGGCAGGTGACAACAGGCACCGCTGGGGCCCGCCTCTATTCGTAGAAATACATGTATTAGACAATGATAATGATAATGATCATTTATATAGCGCTCAGTCCAAACAATTTGCTCTAGGCGCTCTACAGGAAGTCTTACTCTCTTCATCTGCAACTCACCCTCTCTATCTCAAACACAATCTGTTGCATACACTCTTATGCTAGACAAACATTATATACATAGACACACACATAACATAATATAAGGCAAGTAAAGTGAATTGAGAAAATAAATGAATTGGGAATGAGACTTCACAACTGAAAATGCTTTTTAAAGAGGTGGATTTGATCAGTTTTGAATTTTTGACTCGGTAGATGCATGTCGCAATGTTTTTGCCAGCGACTTCTAGATGTGAGAGGCACGGTGTGTAAATGCTCTGCCTCCTAGTTTCTTTGACTTAAGAGAAAAGAAAAAAAATCTTAAGAAGGCCCTGATCGCTTGATCTTAAAGAACGAAGTGGTGAGTAGGACTCTGCCAAAGTGGTTAGGTAAGGTTCTGCAGTTTTGTTTACGCACTTGTAGCACAGAACTGCTATTTTGTACTGTATTCGCCACTTAACTGGTAACCAGTGCAGTTTAATGAGCATAGGGATAATGTGTTCACTCTTTTTCTTCTTTAAGAAAAAATTCTAGCGGCTTGGTTTTGAAATCGTTGCAATCTGTTTAAAGTTTCATTGGGTAAGTTCGAAAGAAGGGAATTGCTGTAGTCTAAGCGAGAAAATATAAACGATGAGATCAAGTATCTCAAGAGAATCTTCGCCTGGAAAAGATGACATTTGACCTCCTGTGCGCATCTCACAGTAGATGGTTTTACACAAATTTTGAACATGGAAATGCATGGAAAGCTTAGAGTTAAGATATACCCCCAGATTTCGAGCCTTCTCTGAAAAAGATATGTTCTCATTCCCAATGCAGATATTCTCTACATCACTAGGATTCCATCCTCACTTTGGGTTACACAATATCACCCCAGTCACATCTTCATTCATCTTTAGCTTGTTAGATTCCATCCAGTTTTTCACATCACCAATGCAACACTCTATAGAAATACATGTAACTAGTTTCTTGATGTCAGAGGGTGGAACAGATATAATTTAAGCAGCTGGATGTCATCAGCGTACATATGATATTTCACATTGCCAAGTGGCTGTGTATGCAGCTTGTACAAAAGAGGACCCAATACAGATCCTTGGGGCATACCAAAATGTAATTTGAAAGATGTTGACATATTTCTATCTACAAGAACTGCTTGGGTACGGTCGCTTAGGTATGACTTGAACCATTCGAGAATAGCACCAGTAAAACCAAAGGTCTTGTTTAGACTCTTAATGAGGATAGAATGGTCAATAGTATCGAGAGCTGCACTAAGGTCAAGGAGGACCAAGATGGAAACCATCCCTCCATCAGCAGCACACAAGAGATCGTTTTGAACTTTGAGAAGGACAGTCTCTGTGTTATGAAATTCTCTGTAAGCAGATTGATACACTTCATTTAAATTATTTTGGCTCAGATGGTTCTTCAATTGAGCAAGAACTACTTTTTCTGAAATTTTGCATACAAATGGAAGATTTTAAATTCTTCAGTTCTTCGGGGGACAATTTTTTTTTTTTTTTCAAAAAGGACTGCGACGACTGCTTGTTTGAAAGGAGATGGAGATGGGATTCTTCCTGTCTGGAGCGATTCATCAATAATTATTGTAATAATCTCAGCAAAATTATCTATGTTGTCAATTCAGACAAGTCCTGGGATGGGGTCCAGACAGCATAACTCAGGTGGGGAGAACTTTATAACTGACTTAATAGTTTCCATGAAACAGTATCAAAATGTGACATTTCGGTGCCAGCAAAGGATCCAAATTTGGGTGGTGATGTGCAAGACAAATCAAGCTTTGATCGTATTGCTGAGATTTTTTCACTAAAATATTTGCCAAAACTGCCAGCTATATCACTTTGTGACATATAACAGTGTGTGTCTGTAACCTTGTGGCTGTCACGTGCTTTTGATTTAACGTACTGGTGTCGATGGATGAGGAAGTCCAAAATCCATGTTACAAAATTCTTTTTCACCAGCATGTCTAAAAGTTATGAAACAAATAAGTGAGGTTGGGTCGCATTCAGAACACTTAGATAGATAGATAGATAGATAGATAGATAGATAGATAGATAGATAGATAGATAGATAGATAGATAGATGGATGGATGGATGGATGGATGGATGGATGGATGGATGGATGGATGGATGGATGGATGGATGGATGGATGGATAGATAGATAGATAGATAGACAGATAGATAGAGAAATAGATAAATAATACTTCATGTAATAATTCTCTCATTGGTGTCTTTGCTCTAATCATGCACAGGCAGCTGTTGGCTTTTTTTTTTCATCCCATTGCTTGACGCCGTTATTCGTCAGACTGCGAGAAAAAAATCGATTATGAAAAGACCACGCCTGCCTTTCAGGGTGTCCCGCAGAATCATCATCCTGATCCTGGTGACCGCTGTCCTGATATTATCCACAATGTTGGCCTTGCAACGGCAACATTGGGTCCAGTTGCCCGCCAGGAGCAGCATAAACATGGTCCAAATGACACATAAGAAACTATCTGAGAATTTTGACTCTCAAACAGTCCAATCCCATTTTTCAAAACCTGTTGTGAGGACTCCCAATGAACAAGCTGTGTTGCTGGAAGATTTACAGTCCGAGAAAAACCAAATTATCAAGGATGACATTCAGAATCCTATTAATGTTTCTGCAAATAATCTTCATACACATCAGCAGCTTCCAGGCCACAAAAAGGTATATGTGCGGTCTGGCAACGGGGGGATAAACACTGATTTCATCCAGACCATGGAGCGAGTGGAAGTAACAAGGAATCCTACTCCTAGCAAAAAGGTCTTCGTCACTAGGGAGGTGCTGATCGAGAATATCACAAAAACTGAAGGTAACTGGTTTACCAAGATCCCAGATGAAATTTACTTGAAAGGAACTCAAGCATATTTCCAGAATCGGACAAGAGTAAAGAATAATATCAATCATTCTTTTCTAATCACTGGTGACCAAATCTGCGGAGGAAGAGATCCATTTATGTTGATAATTTTCCCCTCTGTTGCTAGCCATGTAGACTTACGTAAAGCCATCAGACAGACATGGTTACGGGCCGCTGAAACAGACATCTGGCCTTACACCAAGATTCGGAGAACAGTCAAACATCTATTTCTATTCGGCTATCCGTATCAAGGCAAGACCGACGAATTTAAACAGTTGCTATGGGAATCAAATAAATACAGTGACATTGTCGTGGCCGACTTTGTGGATAACTATCGCAACCTGACTCGAAAGATGTTAGTTGGGTTTCAGTGGATGCTGCAGTATTGTAGCAAGGCCAAGATTGTGCTAAAAACAGATGAAGATACGTTTATCAATGTCCCGCTTATGATGGAAGTGTTAGATCATGTCACGGCCATATCAGAAACAGAATCATTTGTGCTGGGATACAAAAGTCGTTACGACAAACCTGCGGTGGCCAGACACGGCCAACATCTAGTCAGTAAGCAAGAGTATCCTTTTCGGTTCTACCCACAGTATATGTACGGCCACACCTACGCCGTTAGCAAGCGAGCGGTTCACGATATTGTGCAACTAGCGAAGCAGATCTACCTGATAGCACCAGAAGACGCATTTCTGACGGGCATTTTGCCCAAATCGGGCGGCATCGCACGGTTTGCAGCTCCAAGCTTCACGGTGTGCTGTCGCAAAATCTATGACTGTGAAGTGGTATGGAACAAACGTGTAGCTCTGACGCCCCTCAAATCAGTTTCTCTGTTGCAGGAGCTATGGGAAAATGTATCACTTCACATCTGTAATAATAAATCACCTTTTATTGCAAAGTGGCACAAAAATAAGGCTAAGTCCGACTGGCATTGAGACACATCTAGCTGCAATTTCGTGCTAAGAATGAAAGAAAGGGAAAAAAATATAGTACTCATGGGTTGTGAGAAACGACGCCAAGTAGAAAAGTAAGACAAACCAAAACAACGATACATGAAAGGGTCATAGGAACTGTGTGGACGCTTTTTACTGACGGTAATGAATTAAGCAAATCGAGTTTTATTTATTTCTTTTCTTTTTTTTTCCGTTTACAACAAAATAAGTCGTAGGATTAACTAAAAAAAATTAAAAAATCAGATAAATATGTTTCTGAGGAAAGGATGAAATAGTCCGTGCAAATTGTCATTTCATATTTCAGAATGCCAAGGCCTTATCTTGAACGATCAAAAATCGCTAAATCGTAAAATATACAAATTTCATGGATGGCCCTTCGGGCTACAATATAATATCTCTTTTGAGGATTCACCGAAGCTTTCGTTTTTTCTCTGCTGCGACACCCTTTCCTATTCTATGTATAGGCCTATATGTTGTTTTTTGTTTTTAAATATATTTAATAGATAGTTTCCCCCCAAAAAAGGAAAAAAAAATGTTGATCATCCAAGTGGCCTTATCATTTATCTCATTTTGGATATTTGGATAGTTTTCTTCAGGAGGCACATTATGCTGTGGAAATAAATATTTTGACCTTTTCATCTGAAGAAAAGTTGAATACTCCACGGACAATGCACAATTTTAAGTCTTAAACGAGAAACATTTCCCGTATGTTTCACTTGAAGAGCACTCTCCTGTTGGAAGCAATTTCCTATTGGTTGGAGACATGCTAAAAACTACGCGTATTATATACATGTGTATTATGTAAAAGCTGTTTTCTGTATTACTTTATAAATAAGACATGTCAATCGTGCAGCCCATTATAACTCATGTGCGCCCTGCGACAAGTCCAATTTTCTTTTTATGCTTCGATGCTCATTTGGTTACCAATAAATCCTTACTTTACAAAACATTGAAAATCACTTCGACTGCTTATACACTCGATAGCGTACTAGTAAAAATAAATACATGTAAACATAATCATGATCTTATCTGAGCACTGCTAAAATTAGCAGAAACTGATTGCCCTGATAAAGTGGAAGCATTTCGAGACATGTCTCTTACAGTTACAGGTAATTCTGTGGCAGAAAGGATTGATCAAATGGCAGATGACATGAAAAGACAGATAAAAGCTATTTCAACTAAGTTTGATTATTTTTCAGTTGCCACTGATGAAGCAGTTCATATTACAGGGATGGCACAACTTGATATTTTTTCTCATTGCTTTGTAATGCAGACTTTCATGTTTATGAAGAGCTACGGATGAACGATGCTTCACTATGCCAGGATATTTTTGAGAAGGTAGTACAAGTTCTGAAAGAACTGGTTAGGCTTGTCTTTTTGGCCACCGTCGGTGCTGCTTGCATGGCTGGCAAAGGTAATGGTGCGGATGTATAACTGCTGAGTAAAGGACAAGAAACACCATCCACAATCATCGTTCGCCCAGTCTCGCAGTATCATTCTTACATAAAACCTTCGCTCTAAAAGTGAAGAATTTTAAAGGAGGATCATGTCATTTGCATTATTAATAAGACTAGTGTAAACTACATTCATGGACGTGCACCGAACCATGGACAGTTTAGCCAGCTGTCGGATTACATTGGTAATTATTTGATGGTGCACCTTTTTACATTTACATTGAAATGCACAGTTTTGAAAAGATTCTACATTCCGAGAGATGAAATTATTCTCTTTCTAGAGATGAAAAGACAACACAGAAAAAGTAAAGGCTGAAAAATGGGTTAAGTTGTATTCTTCTGAATGAATCATATGGCCCACTTCTATTTTGGAGAACGTGTAGCTGAATAAAAACGATGCGGCTCTTAGACTTATGATAACTTGCACAATATACTCACTGGCCCACACAACTGTGACATGCCTGCTTTGAGGCGTCTCTTGCTAGGGAGCATGAGCTTCGATAGAGATAAAGATTTCGTGTGCAATTTTATTTTCTTCCCGACACCAGACTGAATGCCGTGTACACTGTATTTAAAACGTTGGCCAACAGGTTTTGGAGAAATAAAGTTGGGGGTCTGAGTGTGGCCCAAATTTTAGCTCTGCTTATTTTTAAGGGCCATAACTCAGTACCGACTAGTAGAAATGTGTCGCAAAATGGTAGGTTTTCTTAAAAGAAATGATTTACAAGTATACAAGATAAATAAACATGTATCCAGCTCTTTGGATGCAAGGTGATTAAACTTATGATCCAGTTCTGATGCACTTTTGTATACCGGTATAGATATATTTAATTTAATAATTTCGATATATATTAGTGACCCTGAGAAAACATTGAGTACCGGGTATTTCATTAACCCTCCAACCAATTTTATCGAAAACTGCTGTGATATATACGTGTATATAATATGAAAATAAATCCTGCCATATTTTACATGGCTAGATTAAATAGAACGTACACGTTGTAATGCACAAACATCGCTGATCTTCAATGCCGATTTTCTCAAAACTTTCGATTCTGAGACCTGACGCAAATCCCGCGCTTCGGCCGACACTAACTCAGTCAAATGTTGCCACATGGTGATGAAATTGGTGTCAAATGAAAGGGTAAAAACACCTCTTTACTTAGATATCAATAACTCAAAATAACCGAAATGTACCTTCCAGAGCGAGCCGTCGCAGCAAGTCACATCAACTTTTTACTATTTTTAAGGAGGATTCATACTAAGCCCGGTTAGACACAGTCAGATGCTGGCAGACAAGAAGAGCACACCATAATTTCTTATATTTTCTTGGTATATCCAGGAAGACCCTACTATACTAAGCCTGGTCAGACACAGTCAGCTTCCGCCATTATTTCTATGGTGTACATATTGCTGGCAGCATCTGACTTCGTCTGACTGGGCTTAGTATGAAACCCCCCTTTAGGCTGCCAAGCCATTATCTATTCACTACAAGTTCCGCACACATGCGCACCACGGGAGAGTGAATCAGAATTGGTGTGAGATCACACAATAGTTGTTCTTGAATTAGAAAGTGTTCCAAATAATTATGGGGTGCTTCGAGAGAGACAGTTGTCCCTCTGAGTTTCCTTATAATCTAATTCACAAATTCTCCACCTTTGAACACAAATGGCATTTTTATTAGGCCACCCACAGTAACCAAACTTTGCATGTAAGTTTCAAACACCGTGCAGGTGCACCCAAGTTTGGAATTTTTTATTGGTTTTGTTTTTTTTTGTTTTTGTTCTGAGTTTGCTTTGTGACTGCTTACCTCCGATTCCTTTATTTATTTCACGAGCACAAGACCCGCGGTGTGAACACTTCCTGTCGTATGTAGATAACTGCTGTTGGCTGATTCAAACTATTCGACATGCTCGCAGCTAAAATTAGAACACAGGAATACCCTGCTGCTTGCTTTGGGAATTATTTCGGTTTGTCGAGACAGATGTAGAGAGGGTACAAAGTGACGGGCGGGCCAGTGGTTGGGTATCCGCGCGGAGCGCAGCTTTTAACCTTGTATAACAGAGATAGTATGCTTAACATTTTTTCTTTTCCGCCATAAGGTGTGCAAACTTCACTCTACTGTGTCCACCGCGCCCACAATGTAAATAATCTAACTACTAACTCTGCTCAAAGACCATCGTCTGGTGCGGTGACTATTCATTTTTGTCTAAGTCCCGGTACATGGCAGCATGTACATTGTAGGTGTTCATTATATTGCTTATCCAAATCCAAAATTTAGCATTGGCAGTGATAAATTACATCTTTTAAGGTTACCCCACTGTCGTAATATAACATTATTGTTAAGTTTACATGCACTATGTAACGCCTATTTCCGTGGGGTTAAGTGTTTGTGTGTATCTGTCTGCCCCTTTTTTAAAAGGGTTTTAAAGTTGTGCTTTTTAATGACATTGACTGTTCCATCATATTATGTTTTGTAATTGTGCAACTCGTGTACGTTTCAGAGTTTGCTTTTGTGGACCATGTACTTGTAGTACCAGTGCTGGGAACAAGTCACACTTTCAAAGTAAAGAGGGCTAGCCACTGGTCACATATCCTGCCTACTGTACAAACCTTAATCCCTTCACTGCCTGAGAAATTCTTGCATGCCCAATTATTTTCATATCAGCTTCTGTTGTTTATGACTTTTACTGCTGAAAATTATGCCATTATAATAATAAATGGTTTCTGTGAGGAGCAGTCCTTTGTGTAATTAATGTGCAATATTCGCAAAAAAAATTTAAGCAATGAAGATTTTTTTTTTTTTTTATGTGGTGGGGGATGGTGGAAGGATAGTTGGTGGTTGGTGGTGATGGAGAGATGGGACAAACAGATTCATGTACGAAAACACCAGGAATAAAAGTGCAACATGTGTGTGCACACACACGCATATCATTATATATGTGAGGTGCTCTCGGGAAATGGTCCACATGTTGTGCTTGGCATTTTTTAGAGAGAGCCAAAAATAGGAGGATAGGGACTTATCGGTCCTGTATCAGTTTTCGGCATAGATTCCTCAATCATTACTTTATTCCTGGGCCAGAGGATTTTAATGAATTCTGCCTATATATTTTTTTTTTTTTTTTTAAAACGTTTCTTCCGATCCATTTACAGTCTTTAAACGCATTTTTCTCAAAAGTGACATTTTCTATTTTGTCATCTTGAAATAGCCATCACTTGGTTAATTTTTAACGTTTTTAAATGCAATAAAGTGCATTCTTTTCAGGGCAGTTTGTATGTTCACAGTATACCCTTAAATCAATTTTGAAAAAATTGGCAGTGTAGACCATTTCCCAAGAGTGCCTCACATATGCATACTCACCCAAACACATATCAGAATGTAGTCAACTCTGGACTTATGAATATTTGGCATGTTTGTCTTCAACTTTTGATATCCATGCAAAGAGTAAAGATGCTAAAAAAAACACACAAAAAATGACGACATTAAAGAAGTCTCCTGCTGGCAGCAGATAAATTGTCCGACTGAAATTTACAAATCATGTATTTGACAATGTACATAACCTAATAAAACACTTAGGAAATACTATAAACTACCTTCAGACAGGTGAGGAAAAAAATTATACTACCATACATCATAAATAATTATCAAGCATAGTACTGTAAAATATGGACCAACATTACAAATCATCATAGAGCTATTTTAATGCAAATTAAATCAATGCTGTTCTTTCTGAGATGTGACATTGGTCGTCTGAGCAAGAAACATGAACGGACTAGAGCCAACAAATCCAATACTAAAAAAATGGTATGCCAGTGCCTATTCATTAATTGTTCTTGTCAAAAGGACCAGTATCCCATGGATCCCACGAGGTATATGTACTTGTAGTACCAGTGCTGGGAACAAGTCACAATTTCAAAGTAAAGAGGGCTAGCCACTGGTCACATATCCTCCCTACTGTACAAACCTTAATCCCTTCACTGCCTGAGAAATTCTTGCATGCCCAATAAACCACTATTATAATCATATGATGGGGATCCAATACACTAAAAATCATTACCATTTCTAGAAAGGAAGTATGAAAAAATAGCCATTAACCATTATTAGAAACCGTTATTTTCTTCTGCAGCATACCCATGTAAGATATCTGGCAGTTAATGGGTCAAAGAGCTGGTGAGGGGATGCTGAGACAAACTGTAAAAATGCAGTAAGTCTCGGCCTGCAACATAGATTAGCATTGGAAGGACAGAGCAGTCTTTTTTTGGTTTTTATTTTGCCTTGCTTTTGTTTTAATGGTGTTTATAGCACTAGTATTTTTCGTGAGCTTTTGGATCCAAGATCCGCGTCTCCAGTTAGGTACTGGTACCCTTGATTCCAAGTGAGATCTGCTGTATCTGGATCTTTATGCATACCTGTAACTATGCCTACCTGAGATGCCAGTTTTTTACCTCATCAAGGAGTCAAGTACATATCTAAATCATTGTAGACCCCCAGCAACATTACGCCAGTGACACACACAGCCTCATATCATAAAAATATTTTTTCATCAGCTCAAGCTTCATCTTTTTCCATATTCAAACATAGAGAAAGAAAATCCAAATCTCTATTGCACATACAACAGAAAGGTTGTGGTATTCCACACAACTTTAAAACAAAACAAAAAAAGCCCACACATGCACACAGGCAGGCATGCACATGCACGCATGTGCACACACACACACAACTCTATTCTAGACAAGATTCACAAGATGAAACTGGTTCAGTTAATGCAAACAGTGAAGGAAATCTGAAAGCACAACAGTGATCCACGTTTGGATGATACTACCACCCATATTTCTGCACTAGTCAAGTTCATTTCCTGTCTGAGCTGAAATCGTATTACATAACTTAGCTAAACAAGAGACACAGTGTACAAAAGAGATACACAATTACTGCTCACCTCCTGCTGAGTTTATTAATTTACCACTATCATGGAATGATGAAATTATTGGTCACCAACCAAGCCATGTACATGTATCACAAAACAACATGGTCCTGTTGAGAGAGGAAACCCAATCAGCACCCCAGGATCAATCTCATGTAGATCTGAACATAACAGGATTTCCGTAAGATTAGTACGATTACTGTAGCAGGGGATTTCCTACACCAAACCAATGGCAGTGCAAGTTGCTGGCTGAGGAAGGTGTACGTCCAGGAAAACAGACCTGTTCAGGCCATTTCACCTCATTATATTCTTGCTGGTTTCATTCTTGGCACATTTCAGTATAATTTATAACAAAAAATACAGAACACATGAAAAAGACTATGAAGTAAATTGTACAGTGTATAATACAAATTTCTGTTTAGACATGAAGACACAAAAATCAGAACTATCCTTACAGCAAAGTGTACATGAACAACAACTTTTAAACGGCTGTGGAAAACCTGTGTGTTAGTAACAAGGCTTGGCACTATGTTTAAATGTGGCCAAAAAGAGGAAAGTTGTATTTCTCAAAACTATAATTCCTTTATTTTCATTCTTTTAGGATTAATTGTACAGTTACCAAAATTCCTGATTTTCAGTTTTTCTTTTTCAGAATTTACATGTACTTCTTAGTTCATTTCTAACCTTGCAAAATACATGTACAACTTTTCTTTTCTGCTGCCAAATTAAACTTTCGGCATGTCACGACCTTAGTTCTTGTTTGATCTACATGTATCGCCATTTCCTGCAACAAAGGAGATCTGTTTAAATGTAGAAGAGGTATAATAAATGCACACTTTGACACTTGTTTAAAATGCATTGTGCCACTTGTCAAGCTGTTTCACAGTTCTGAATTAATCTACCTCCTTACCAATATGCAAAAGCCGCAAAAATTTGGGTTCAAATTTCTTAGTTATGCAAAAAGTGGAGTTGAAACAAATAAGAACTGGGGTCTAGATGTGCCCACCACAGCACAAACTGAAGGAAGCAAACACAGTAAGTACTAATGTTCCTTCAACATTGAAATGTTGTTTCTCCAGCAAAATATCATTACATATTATAACTGCGGTACGGTCGTTATGGCAACACACATACATGCAGTCTGAGTGTAAACAAATAAAACTCTGGCCTTGGATGGAGAGCAGAGAACGATCTTAACCCCTTCCCTGCTTTGCCTGGAACTGTTCTGGGCTGTCTTAATCTCACTCTACTGCCATGTGCTCGGAACCGTTCTTGACAACTCCTGAATTATAATTGTTTTATATGTCCTAGTTAGTTCCCCAGCTTACTTGCATGATTTTTTGTGTATTTTGAAAGCATGGGATTTATGGTGTGTAATTTTTGAGACTTTCTTGTTTTGTCCCTTTTTGCATTCAGCATATGATTGAAAATCTGTGTGGCAGGCAAGGGGTTAATTATGTCATCATTAAAAACTTTAGTAAAGTTACATGTCACCCATTCATTCTTCACACAATTGTACAAAAACAAGATGCTCTGTCCATCAAGGATGCCCAGTGTTTTATGAGCATACAGACATAATTCTCAACAAGGTAAATTACAGTCAGGTTTGGCAACAGTCAAAATGTAAGTAATTACATTAACAACACTGCTGATGCAATCAAAACTCTGGAAATAAACCGTCTATGGCAATACAGGATCTTTAAAAATACATTTGCTGGAAATTTAACTGTCGTTTCCTTTGCCTTCCAAGTTTCATGATTTTTATTTTTCATATAATTGCCATGATAAAAAATGGAAATCCCACAAAGAGATGCATTTTTTGCATGAAAGAGAAATGCATAAAAAATTGTACATTGTTGTAACTTGTTGTTTTTTTTCATGACTTTTTTGTCCTTGACATCAGATACAAAGCAGCAACTCACACTAATCATGCTTGCAGTTCTCACACTGATTGTATAGTATGACATGAAAAATTATACTGGTAGCATAATGATGATCCCAGAATAATTGACAAAGAAAAGACACAGAAAAGTGCACAGAAAAGAATAACAACACACGCAATGTCATGTAAAAGCGATCAAAAAATTAATAAGGACAAGTAAAATTCTTGCATATCAAAATCATCAACAGGTAACAAAATTTGTCCTGATGTAAATCACTCCACTGTCATTGTAAACATTTCCAAGTTTTGGATTTCACAACAATTTTCTCCTTTTTTTTTTTTTAATTCAGAAGCAGTGTAGCCAAACTTCCCAGCAACAAGTGCTGACCATGCAGGGAAAACGGATTTAGTCATATTTATTGATTCAGTCAGATTTTCTGATAGTCTTAAGGTTTAAACATAACATGTCTAGTCACCGTGCTTTGAATGAAAATGTTTTCCTCACTTCAGTGATTCTCAAGCAGGACGCACTCGGCTCCCAGGGGAGAAATTTCAAATCTAAGGGGAGGAATTGGGAAGGTTTGCTCTCCCTTATAACATATTTTGGCATGACTGTGTAAATCAAATGGTGTTTTATGTTCCACTGAAATGAGGAATTCATCTTTCAATTGATTGCAAGTTACAAAGAAAGTTTGTTCATGAACTGTTTCAGTAACTACCACTGTCAAAGTATAATGGTGAAAAATGTTATTAGACTACAATTCAAGGGGGGCCAGGACTAGAGGAAACCTAGGATCCCAAAAGGAAGAATGTGGCCTGGGACTTTGAAAAGCACCCTGCCGTTCAAAGGCAGAGCGTAACTAATCAACTACAAAAGGTGCATATACGTCGCTCTGCCTTTGCATGGCAGTACTGCTTTAAATCATGTATCAAAACACCATATCTCACAAAATCTTCTGTTCTGGAATGTCTTGCTTGGTTAGAGCTCATCCAACAATTCAGATTCTTTGTAACCTAGGTAGAGTTGCCTCGCCACATTTGAAGTAATGTACTGCAAAATACGCAGTGGCCGTTACTATTCCAAAGCCTAGGGTGAAAGACAGCATTGTCTTGATAACACTGCCTGATTGTCCACGCTGTTTTCTTGCCTTCAAACTCCCTGCATCTGCCAGTGCCAAGGCTTGTTTTGCTGTCCGGAGTTCAGACTCTGACAACATTGATGGTTTCAGCTTGAACAAAACTTCTAGAGCGCTTCTCTCCCCTGCTTGTACAGCACCACTCATGTAACCGGACCATACGGTGGCAGTTTCAGTTCCAGCAAAGTACACTCTGAGAATCATATTATAAGGGAAGTAAGGCCTCCAATTTTCATTGGCTTTTAACCGATGAGCCTTAAAAAATTCTAAAATATATCATATTATGCAAGGAAAGACGTAAAAGTGTACGTTGGCATACTTTAGGTCTTGAAGTTTGCTGTGCTTTTAATACTTTTGTTGATTTTGAGTCACAACTGAGTTGAACAAAAAAAGTCTTCCAACATTTTGAGCCAGAAGAAAATGGCACTTTTTCTTCCACTACAATTAAAAACTACGACACAAAATTTTTCATTTTGTGCCCCAATTCACACACTGGTGATCAAAGCTCAACTTTGAAAATCACATCTGTGTTCTCCCCGAGTTAGCGGGCCAACTACTGTACCATTAGAGAAACTACAATTGCATGCATACTAAATTCTGTAGGAATGCACCATTTTTTTTGTTGTCTCATAAGCTAAGCCCTCCTTCTAAATCAACATATCGTTGGAAAATATGCAACATCAAATGTATGGATGTCATAAAGGATTCATGCAAAACTGTATAATTCATTCCTGCTACTCTGGACATAAAATTCTTGCATATCAAACTCATCAAGAATTAGCACAATTTGTTTACGTTCTCTATCCTTAACCCCTGGTCACAATAATCTCTCCCATAAAAATAATCCTACTCTGGAGCCAAGAACTGGCAACAGTTTGTACCAGATCAGAGGAGCAGCTATCTGGTCTGTTTATCAAATACACGTTCTCATGTCGACCACCATAAAGACAATTTGCATACCTCCCCTCTGGTCGTCTAATGGCTTGAGAAAAACTTTTCATTCCTCCGGTTGTGACATATGAAACTGGACCTCCCCAACTGAAAGTTTCATGGTTCCAATCTTTCTCAATGTAGTCCAGGAAATTGTGAATGTCAGCACCAAAAAAAGTGGCCAACTGGTCCAAAACAGACTTCTGTCTGACTTTTGCCTGAGAGGGACAAATATATATATATATATATCAGTACAGATGCAGATCTGTCTGTCTGTCAGCCAAAAACACAGCCAGTTAGTCTCAATCAACATTATAATTATTAGCTGCATTTGACAAAGTTGAGGGTAAATTTCTTGGTTTTCAAAGGAGCCTAGCAGCTGCCAAGGTGAAGAAACTGGAATAAAAAAGATCATATTAAGTAACAAACTCTGAATCATGATGCCCAGCATTTCATTCCATAGCAAATGCTACCTTTTCTCTCTTCCGTAAGTTTTACTGACCCTTTATAAGACGAAAAACAATGGCAAATGACACTAATATTGATGAAAGCAGCCTCTTTTCAGATGTGACAATTTACTCTCCTATTTAAAATTCATTGGGTGTGCCCTAAGTACAAGTTTTGCAGATGGCTCAATCTATATGTAATAACTGTGCAATACCTAATCTTCAAGATATTTAAAATCTGAAGTTACCATGGCCTTGTTCCCACCTTTCTGTGACAGTCAGCCAAAAAAAAAAAAAAAAAAGGTAAAAAACTGTCCTTCAACAGGTAATTAAACAAGCCTCTTCGTCTACTGATCACAAAATCTTCCATAGCTTAGTCATCACAACAAAAAACATTTCTGTGATCATAGACTCAGATACTTGACTCTCATGTTTTGTGCATTTTCTTCACTTTGCTTCCATTTTATATGAGAAGATACGTTCATCTATTACAGTTTCAGAGAAAACAACAACAAGAACAAAAACAAAGCAAAAACATACATGCAAAGTACGGTGGAACACACTTAAACCAAAATTTTAGAGACCAGACATATTACTTTGGTTTAAACATATTTTGGTTTATCCAAACTGGGCATGGTGGAAGTTGTCAGAAGAGGGGAACAAACTCCATAATGTCAAATTTCACTGATAAAATAATGAGTTACTTCCGGGCGCATGGCAATGTAACTAACCATGTGGGTCATCTGGGTAACGGTGTTGTAACATCACGCCGCATCAGACAACGCGCAATACGATGCTTGGATGACATGTTTTCATGCTCACCTCGCGTGTTGCCTGCCTCGCATAATTTAGATTCCACAGACAATGCGCACTCGCTTCACTGACGCAATTCCCCCGTCCCCTACCCCTCTCCGTCTTCGACACCTGCTGGTGGCCTCAGGCCTGAAGATGAGAGAACGGCGTGTCGGTACTAAGCGTGCTTGATAAAGAATAGGTCGCTGGCTTCCATTAAAATCAAGGTCATTGTTTTTGGTTCAACCATGTTCCCACGAATGTTGACTTTGGTTTATCACTAGTCCATTAACAAAGAGTAAAAGAGAAAGAAAACAGGGATTAATTTTTCTTTTGGTTCAGCCATGTTTTCGGTTTAGCCGATTTTGGTTTAAGTATGTTCCACTGTATCTGATCAGCTTGTGAAATACTACAATTATCCAGATATGTAACAAAGTTTTACATTTCTCACATCTAAACTGTCCATTCCATTTGTGCCTATCTTGGTATCTCTGACCTTTTTCAGTAAAATAACTGAGATCTTCCCTAGTAAAGCCTGTAGCCACTTTACTCACTGTTTGTCTTGCCCAGTCCACTGCTGGGTCACCACCTATGAAGGCCACCAGAGCAGGGCAACCATTGGCTGATGTAGCATCATATGTCAAAGCCACAGGACCAGCAGCACACCCGGGTACCATTGTCTCTCCTCCATCTGATACTGCATGACCTGATAGGTTTTTGGCTCTCCAAAATGCCTGTCCGAAACACATTAATTCATTTTTGCATAAAACTCTACTAGATCAAAAGAAGATTACTGCTTGATATAAAATGCATATCAAGTCATGTGAGCTTATATGCAAACACACAAAAAAAATTCATGAAGAAAATTAAGGAGATAAAAAGTGCGAGTGTGCTTAAATAAAGACCCACATGGCACTGGTTATATTTCCAAAATAATGTATGAGAGACAGAAGAGAAGACATCATTTTGTATCAGAGTGTTGACCTTATTAATTCTTGGGTGACTGATATCACCGCCTATTAATAATATGATGAACAATATTTGTTCTTCACCTTTGTTTGACACAAAATAGATCACAAAACCTTTTGGTATGCTGCTCTCTAGCCTATTCCGCACAGAAGAAAGCCAAAATCGAGCGAATGCGCTTTGTGGATCATCCTTTACCTTATCATATGTGATGAGGATTTTAATCATGCTGCCCATTGGCATGTGCTTAGTGGCATCCACTCTATCATCAGATAATCTTGGCGAAAACTGGATCCTCTCTGGTCAAAATAAACAAAACGATAAACTCTGTTACAGGAGAGTCAACAACCAACCTCAGAATCATATCATGACAATGAATGAGAGTAAGAACTAACTACTGTTGCCTGGTTCCATTTTTTAGACTCTTTCATCCTAATGAGGGGCCATTCTTAAAGTGCATACATATGAAAAAGGGAAAAAGGGGACTGGAGAAGTGGGGTTGCTGCCAATGTACAATAAGCATACATAGGGGGAGGTGAATGGTCTAGGAAGCTTGTACATTATGCTTTTTAATTTTGGTATTGAATTATAAGAGGGACAGCAAAGAATACATCTGAAGTGATACTGCGTGTCGTAAGAGGCGACTAAAGGTGCAAAGGTCCTGGTCTCCCGAGAAGAGCCAGTTGGCGGTGGGCCAACTACCCACCCTGTAAAAATAAACCAGTTACAGAAACACAAGCAAATACTTTAAATCAGTCTTTTATTTTGGGAGAAGGGGGAGCATCTGCACCTGTAGATTCAATGAAGGACAATGGACAAAGCCGAAAGGACTCCACTGGCCCGACTGCTCCTTCATCAAACAAGTCACTCCGGATTGCGTCGTGGAATGTCCGCTCCATGTATGAAGCAGGAAAGAGTGCCCAGGTTACAATGGAGATGAGGCGATACAGACTGCACATACTTGGAGTTAGCGAGACCCGCTGGATACAGTCCGGACTGAAACAACTTAATTCTGGGGAAAAGATTTTGTATTCTGGAAGGGAGGACAAAAAGCATACAGAAGGGGTAGCGATCATCTTGAGCAAGCACGCCCAGAGGTCACTGAGGGGATGGGAACCCTACGGAAGGAGAATTATATTGGCATCATTTACTACAAAGAACAAGAACATCAACATGAACATTGTGCAGATGTACGCCCCAACAAATGAAGCAACCGATGAGGACAAGGACGATTTCTACAACCAGCTTCAGGAAATAGTTGACACATTGCCAAGAAAAGATGTGAACATTATAATGGGAGACGCCAATGCCAAGATAGGACAGGACAATACAGGGTATGAGGACATTATGGGGCGCAATGGTTTGGGACAAATGAATGAGAATGGAGAGCGGTTTGCAAGTTTCTGCGCATTTAACAGCTATGTGATTGGAGGTTCAGTATTCCCACACAAGAGGATCCATAAGGCCACTTGGATTTCACCGGATGGAGTAACTGAAAACCAGATTGACCACTTTTGCATCACCCGACGATTCAGACGCTCACTGGAGGATGTCATAGTACAGAGAGGAGCTGATGTTGGATCTGACCATCACATGCTGCTGGCAAGACTCAAACTCCGCCTCAAGAAACAAGGTACCAGAGCAGGAACAAAGAGGAGAAAGTTTCAAGTGAGCCTTCTGGATGGAGACAAGAAGGAAGAGTTCCAGCTGACACTGAGGAATAGATTCAAACCCCTTGTTGACCTCGAAGAGACAGTAGATTTGGAGACTCACTGGGCTAAGGTAAAAGGAGTATTTACATCGACATGTCAGGATGTTCTTGGGGAAAAGAAAGTGGAACACAAGGAATGGATCAGTCAAAAATCACTGGACTTGATAAGGATAAGAAGAGACCTAAAAGAACAGGTAAATGCAAGTCGTACAAGAAGCTCAAGAGTTGGTAACCAGGAAGAGTACCGAGCATCAGCTAAAGAGGTCAAAAAATCAATTAAAAAAGACAAAGAGGAGTTCATAGGAATGTTAGCAGAGAAAGCAGAGAAGGCAGCAACAGGAGGACACATGAGGATCCTCTACCAGACTACAAAGACTCTTGCTGGAAAATATGGAAAACCGGAAGTTCCTGTCAAGGATTGCAACAGGAAGGCTATTTTTGGAAAGGAAGCTCAGGCAAAAAGATGGATAGAACATTTTAGTAGCCTCTTGAACAGACCTCCACCAAGCAACCCACCCGACATTCTACCCGCAAGAAATGATTTACCGATCAGTTGCGACCCTCCGACTAAAGCAGAGATTAATGATGCCATAAAGCAGTTAAATCGAGGCAAGGCAGCTGGACCAGACCAGATCCCACCAGAGGCGCTGAAGGCAGATGCTGCTGGGGCTGCAGAGGATCTGCACTCACTATTCTCGAGGATTTGGATCGGAGGCAAGTTTCCAAAGGACTGGAAGGAAGGACACCTCGTGAAGCTTCCAAAAAAAGGGGACCTCAGCAATTGTAGTAACTACAGAGGAATCACACTTCTCTCCATCCCAGGAAAGGTTTTCAATCGGATTATTCTCAAGCGAATACAGAATGCAACAGACCCAAAACTTCGTGAGGAGCAAGCTGGTTTCAGGAGTAATCGATCAACCACCGACCAGATCGCCACGCTGAGAATTATAGTAGAGCAGTCGCTAGAGTGGAACTCCCAACTGATAGTGAACTTCCTTGACTACGAGAAGGCCTTTGATAGCATCGATAGAGAAACACTGTGGAGAATATTGAGACATTATGGAATCCCAGAGAAGATGGTGAACCTTATCAAGAGCATGTACGACGGGACAAGTTGCAGAGTCGTACACGATGGCGAGCTTACTGACAGCTTTGATATCAAGACTGGTGTTAGGCAGGGTTGTTTGCTGTCCCCATTTCTGTTTGTCCTGGTGATTGATTGGCTTATGAAAGAAACCACCAGTGGAGGAAGAAATGGCATACAATGGACCCCATGGACACAGCTGGACGATCTAGATTTTGCAGATGACTTGGCACTATTGTCGCACACACACGACCAGATGCAAGCAAAGACTACAGCTCTAAACAAAATTTCAGAATCTATTGGATTGAGGATACATCCTGCGAAGTCGAAGGTCCTAAAAATTGTTGCACTCCCAAGCGCACAAGTCAGAGTAGGAGATCAACCACTGGAAGATGTAGAGTCCTTCTGCTATCTTGGTAGTATCATTGACAATAAGGGAGGAACAGAGGCAGAAGTCAAAGCACGAATTGGAAAGGCACAGGCAGCTTTCACGTCCTTAAGCAAGATTTGGAGAACCAAGGATATATCTCTAAAAACAAAGCTGAGGATATTCAACTCGAACGTGAAGTCAGTCCTGTTGTATGGATGTGAGACTTGGAATGCGTCTCAGGCCTGCATAAAGAGAATCCAAGTTTTCATCAACAGATGTTTGAGGAAGCTACTTAAGATCAGATGGACAGACAAGGTCAGCAATGAAATTGTTTGGAAAAGAACAAGACAGAGCCCAGTCAGAGAGGAAATTGGTAGGAGGCGATGGAGATGGATCGGCCACACTCTCAGGAGGCCAGGAAACAGCATCACGAAGAAGGTATTGGATTGGAATCCCCAGGGCAAGAGATCAAGAGGAAGGCCGCGCGGAACGTGGAGAAGAGCCAGAGAAAATGATGTGCAACGAAGCGGAAAGACTTGGAATAATGTAAAGAGGCTGGCCCATGATAGAGAGGGATGGAAAGTGTTTGTTGGTGGCCTATACCCTGATCCAGGGTGAGAAAGGCAATGATGATGATGAAGGATATATCTCTAAAAACAAAGCTGAGGATATTCAACTCGAACGTGAAGTCAGTCCTGTTGTATGGATGTGAGACTTGGAATGCGTCCCAGGCCTGCATAAAGAGAATCCAAGTTTTCATCAACAGATGTTTGAGGAAGCTACTTAAGATCAGATGGACAGACAAGGTCAGCAATGAAATTGTTTGGAAAAGAACAAGACAGAGCCCAGTCAGAGAGGAAATTGGTAGGAGGCGATGGAGATGGATCGGCCACACTCTCAGGAGGCCAGGAAACAGCATCGCGAAGAAGGTATTGGATTGGAATCCCCAGGGCAAGAGATCAAGAGGAAGGCCGCGCGGAACGTGGAGAAGAGCCAGAGAAAATGATGTGCAACGAAGCGGAAAGACTTGGAATAATGTAAAGAGGCTGGCCCATGATAGAGAGGGATGGAAAGTGTTTGTTGGTGGCCTATACCCTGGTCCAGGGTGAGAAAGGCAATGATGATGATGATGATGATTGAATTATAAAGGTTGGTTTAAACTTATTTTTTTTTATCAGCAATTTAAGTTGTTTGATTACGTAAAAATCATGTTTCTAAAGAATCAGTCAAACAATTCAAGCAAATGCCACTTTAAGCTTTCAAACATCAAGGCCTTTTCATCAATGTTCAACATTTTAATGACTGTCTGCTTGCAGCCTCAGCTGGTTCTGCGTAGATACAGATAAGTTTGCTTAGATCATTTAGCAATATTCAAATAAAATAGTGAGGTGGCTATTAAGAATATGAGGTCAAATTGGGTTTTGTTTGCACACCGAATGTTTCGGAAAATGTTAAAGAGGATTGTATAACTGTGAAAATTTGATCTTCGTGAAATTCTTTCAGAGAAATTTACCTCACCCATGGAAAAAAACAACAAATCTTCCCTGACAACACCAAATGAGAAAGAACACAACAGTGGACATCTCCACCACACACTTAGGTTTTAAATTTAGAGAAAAAGTATCTCACCTACAGCCACTGGTGGCATTGCAGCAATAATGTAAGGTGCAGTGATCCTCTTACCACTAGCTGTTGTCACATTCACATCTGTTTCAGTCTGCAGAAAATAATGCACAGTTTTCACCAGTTCTGATGGCCACAAACAAGTGGATCTGGCTTTGCTTCATGCAGTTTGATCTATGATCATTTTCTTCAAGTAGCAACTCACAGAGAGAACATACAGCTGGTCTATTTTCTTTAACATCTCATACAAATCAGCCCACAAATTTTTTTACCCCCCATTTGTGACATCACCAACATCCAGTTCTGAAATTTTTTTTTTACAACATATCACTGTGCCCCTTAGGGGCATCGTTTTCTTGCCTGGAGTTGAACATTAATTATAGTAGCGGGTGGCGCAGACTCAACTGCACCTGGATTTTTTTACACAATCTTTAATTTATGACATTTTAGAATTTAAAAATTGTTGCGCTATTGTGCATTGTTTCAGCTAATTTGAGTGAAAAAATAACTGACAAACAGATTAATAGAATGGTAATTTTAGCAGCAAACATATTAATTTTCACTCCCACAGAATGACTGGAGAACCTCGAAGGGCTTGAAATTATTGACCTCTACCTGAAATTCACAATGGCCTTGACAAGAGTAGATTCTTCCCCCCCCCCCCCCCCCTCCCTAAATTTCTCCATGTTAAAACCCACCTAGATTTTAATTCCGGAATCTCATCTGTTTTCTGGTGCAAGGGAAATGATAAATGTATTTAAATAAAACTAGTACATGAAACTGTGACCCTAAACTGAACTGCCCAAGCAGCATCACACGTGTCTACCTGTTGTACAGAGACAACTGCATCTCCCAGCAGTACAGCATCTTGCCCCACACACTCAGCCAGTCTCTCAGATATCTGTTGGGCTCCACCCTGGGATGGTAACATTTTGTCATAGTTTAAAAAAAGACCAGTGGAGTGACTGTTTGTGTCATTGGGTCAAACCGCATTATGTTATTGAACAGTGAATTTTTTGTAAAGTTTCAGAGCAAGGGACAGGGTTGCAGTTAGGATTAGGTTTGGCTAATAAGCCACAAAAATATTTTCACTGGTGACACAGCCATGACTACTTCATTGGACATTGGTTGTCAGTTGGTAACAAAACCCCTATTGGAAGTATTGTTGCTACATAGCCCAAACAGCCATTACATAAAAGAATTCAGTGGTTTCATTTCTCAACTAAAAAAAATGATCTCAGTTGAGGTCATTACTATTTTCAGTATTACTATTTCCAGCAGTTAATACCACATTGTGGAGACTAACATTGTCATCAGCCACGTGATTCAATGGTGAGTTCCATGATGAGTTCCCTTCAGCTTAGTCTTACAAAGTAGTTTAGACCGTATATTTTGCACTATTCTGCTGAAGTTACATTTCATCAGAAGTTCACAAATACAAGTTTAGGTATCACTGTACCGGTCTAAATCCAGAAATAAAGTTAACAAAATGTAAACATTTGATACATTTAGTGATGGGCTCAGAGTTCTATTTGGCTCTGATATATATATGGAAATGTTTATTGGGGCTATATGTAGCCTTTACAAGGTCACCCGTTCATTGGGGCTACATGATCAATATTACCGTAGCGATTCAATATTACCGTAGGCTTAGGCTTAGGGTTGGGGTTAGGGTTAGGTAGGGTTAGGGTTGGGCTAACTGATCAATATATATCTGCGAGATTTTATCATTACTACTAACAGACAGAACAATGATATCCTGACATAGAATTTTGAGGAGTACAAAAATATAATAATTGGCAATTTGATAAAATTAGCCATTTGTGACCCTACAGATAGTCACTATTAAATACCGTCTACCGCTTCAAAAATTTTGAAATTCAGAGATATCTGCCTAATTGTAAAAAAAAAATACAGATGAAATTCACATTTATCTAACTCACTTTAAGTAACCATTTTTCTCAAAGTATGAATTTTGCACTCAGCACTTTTTGATTTCCTCCTCTTTATTTCTTACAACCCTGCAAAACACTCACCAGCACACCTTTTGATTTTCTGCTCTTTATTTCTTACAACCCTGCAAAACACTCACCAGCACACATTTTGATTTTCTGCTCTTTATTTCTAATAATCCTGCGTAACACTCACCAGCACTGTGTCATTACTAAGATGAGGCCACTTACCTTTATTTTCCACTCCTGGGCAGTGTATTCTGTAGCTTCAACTAGATTTTTGACCCCTCCAGCCATGCGGATGTACAGCAGGTAGTAGAGCAAGGACAGCTGACTGGCTTCACAGCCAAACATAGACCTGATGACTACTTCATTGACTTGCTTGGCTCCTGAGTTGAGAAACATGATGCTTTAACTATGTGTACATGTTTCAGTTGCATTGATAAAATACTGAGCAGTTTTCTGAAAATATGTGAAAGCAAATGGTCCTCACTATCGCTGAGCTAAATTTAAACTAAAAATGGAATTACTTTGTCCAGGATTGGCTGTTGCCAATATCACAATTGACAGATCCCATAGAGAAGGACAGAATATTAATCTCCTACATGTGTGCTGTTCCACCTATGAAATCCCATTCTCTTAATAATGCATGCTTTTATATCTGAACGGTGTTTTGTGTGCTTTCTAAAGTGAAATAATGATTGACAACATATTAGCTGATGCAT
This sequence comes from Onchidella celtica, assembly GCA_963931925.1. Classification (NCBI taxonomy): domain Eukaryota; kingdom Metazoa; phylum Mollusca; class Gastropoda; order Systellommatophora; family Onchidiidae; genus Onchidella; species Onchidella celtica. The sequence continues at coordinate 45,068,754 of OZ007568.1, read as the reverse complement.
TCCCTCTCATAATTTCTCTACTTGCAGCAAACTTACTCTAGTATAAAGGTGAGAACTGACTCTTTATGTTTCTTCCATTAGGCCATCATTGTGGTACAATAAAATCAATTAATTTTTTCTTAATCTCTTAAAACAAATGAATCCAATATGCTAAAAGTAAAACATAGCAGTATCATCTGCTAACTTGCAAACTGATCAAAATTTAATAAATCAAAAGCTGAAAATGCAGAGAAATTTTCCTACTCTACACAACGACAGTCATAAAAAGGGTTTGGCATGTAAGAAGCCATGTTGAGAAAATCCCACTCAACTTACCACGAGTATATAGAGATTTATCAAGGTATGCTGCTACACTGATAGAATCCCATTCTGCTGCATAGGGATGAGCCATGGGATCTTCTAGTGACAGCTGGGCTTGGTAGCGATCCAACTGCACATATACACAGTTTAGTCAGCATCACAGGAGCATGAATTTGAATTAGTCATCACTATCAAGTCTGTATAATGTGCCTCAGAATTAAACACAACAAAAGCAGCAATACTCAAACAAAAAACATGGTCTTTGCTGCAAGAAATTCAAGAAATTTTGAAGTACAACTGCTGTTAAACATAAAACTCATCTGAAGTTCTTGACATGAAGACAATCCCTGTCGGATGATACAAGTCTTCATCTGTCATCTAAGTCACTCAATCAATTGACTTTGCTTGTCTTGCTCATAAACTGGATGCTCAGGTTCTTCATAGCTAATCTATTCACAGAAAGTTTGATGGTCAATGTCTTAATAAAAACAGCTCATCCATTTTCCATTTCTGGAAGTTTTTCTCAAGCAGAGGAGCCTGTTTCTCCCCTGTTCCGGGAATGTATTACTACACTTGCTACCACATTATAATTTGTTACTTCTGTTCCCTCTCTACTCCTTCCTCTACATAATCACCACCAAGAGTTGTTGAACAGGACTTTGTAGGTTTTCATTTAGGATATATGGGAAAAAGTTATGTTGGGAGTGAGTGAGCTTAATGAATTCAAAGTATGAATATTTGGGACTGTTGAATCCTAATTATCCAGAAATTTATTGAGAGACAAAGAAGGCAAAAAAAACCCAAAAAACCTCAGACTTTTAAGATTACTTCGCTTTAATATAAATTCAAATTACCAGAGTTTAAATGAAATGGATTACACAACTTAATTGTGAAAATTAGTGGGACTCATTAACTCTGATTACTAAATGAAGTTAGAGCCTCTGATTTGCCTTTATGCAATCCTTCCCATTCCACACTAATACTCACTTTAGTGATGCACCAGTGTAGATCCAGCAAAGAGAGTACAGACAAGTTTGGAATTTCTGATGTGTATGACCTGATTTTGGTCTCTCCTAATTGCTGAAGACGTAAACCATCCATATACTGTGGATATGTATGCAAGGCTAGCTCTTCCAGTAGCCTGATAACATGGATTTGGCACCTGGGGCAATAAATGTACAAAGAGATGCTAAATTGCTGCCTAAAAGAATTGAAGATGACAGAGCTGCAAAAAAAAAAAAAAAGTAAAAAAAATCTTATCCTAACAAATCTAATAGTTGTCAGTAATAATAATAGGTCATATCAAAATACAGGTTATGATATGAGGTGCTGAAGTTTGTTTCACATCAAAAGTATTGTTTCCTTATCGCCTAAAGATTCTTTCTCTAAAAATTGTGGAAGCCTTTGCCCCAGGACACAGTCATCCATAGAAAAGAAAGACAGATCTTTAGGTAGACTGGGTTCTTATTCAAATTTTAACAGAATAAAAAATGATTTTTTGTACAAATATTCTCATTACAGAACCAAAATATAATGAAAGGATAGATGCTCGTGAATATGCAGTGAATTCTTTGACTTTACAGAAAGAATGCCTTGTGCAGCTGCTGCATTCTCTGGAATGTCAGTTTCAAAGAATAACATTGGTGTTTCATTCTCTTAGGTGAAGGATATTCTGTCCAAAGTAAATTCTCATGTAAAAATTGCTGTGCAACATCTTCATTACCAGTTGAAAGAACAGCGGAAAAGAGGCAGTGTCAAAAACAGGTCCAAAGAATATGGGCTGAACGTGATTAGGGAAAAAAAAACCAGAAGTAGTGAGCGGAAAAACAGAGAGAAAGAGATAGGAGAAGAAAGTAAGTGTAAGAGTGAGGAGAGGAAAACCGGGGTATGTGTATAACTAAGAGAATTACAAAGGGGAGAAAAGAGTAGAAAGAGGAAAGAATGAACTCAAAACGAAAGGGAGAGAAGGCAAAGAAACAAGATTTTTGCTAGACCTACCTGCCCACCCACTGACCCCCCACATCCCAGTAGTCGGAGCCCTTGGAAGCCACCAGTGGTACTGTCTGAGTTCTGCCCCCAACACGATCTGCAATAAAGACATTTTTTCCCAGTCTGCAACCCCATGGAAATCCAACCCATAGGACTGACATCAACTTTGCACAAAGGAATGACATCACTGCCAAGTGGATCTGCTGGTTATGACATTCTGCGGACATCGGTGTCTTGTAAGGAACCTGTCTCTAATTTAATCCTATCAATCCTATATTAATCCTATGCAAATCTACATCGGACTAACATAGGATTAGGAATGCTAGTCGGGTTTGTATCTCAGAATATTATGATACAATTATGCATTGCTTGGATTACTTTCACAATGTGGAGCATCAAAAATGGTGAAACTTTGAACTGGACATTTTTCCCCCCTCTTTATCATTGTGCATTTATTATAGGTCAACAAAAATCATTGATCCTAATGTCTTTACAACTATGTGCAAACTGGATAAATCAAACAGGAAGCAATTAGGATAATTTATCCTTTCCCTCCCCTTGTTTCAAGGACTTGGGACTTAAGAAATTTTTCTATTGTAACATTTCTAAGTTTGCTGCTCTGATAGTCTAGTTCAGTCTCAGCTGGCTCTGAACTTGCAATACCAAATGGTAGGCAGAATTTTGAGAGAGTACAGGAAAATCTGCAGAATTTTCAGTCAATACAGAAAAATACAGCTTAAAAGTAAATTAAAATATCAGTACTCAAATTGTGATGCATCGATCTGCTTCAGAATTTGGGAAATGCCTGCTGACAGTGAGCATTCATTCAATGTCATAGAATTCCCAGTTTAGGTACAATTCTATTCATCATGTGTGCATTCAGATTTAGCATTTCAACCACTGTCTCCTGTACCTTTGGCCTCCAACACAACAATATCTGCACTTGGATCTCTCTTTTTGATATTGTAGGCGGCTGTCAAGCCTGATATGCCAGCTCCTAGAACAATCACGTCATATTTTCTCTCAGCCATGACTTCTGTGAACAGATCATCAATGTCAAACAGCGATAGGTTTCTCTGGCAACATCATATGAATGTCAGTTGCATCATAATATTCTTTCTCAAGACTGTTATCAGTCCAGTTTCAGGCACTGACAGAAACTCATTACAGTACACATAGCTATTCCTTCTTAGAGTAAAAAAAACAGTGTGTCTTTTCAAAATTTGTGAGTGTGCATGGGAAAACCCGGCATAAGTCGGCAGAGCTGATTTTGAGAAAAACGGCTTTGAAGTGAAAATATGGGTCCGACACAAACTTCCAACTTGGCTGTTAGGGGACCGTGGCATGTTACAGGGTAAACTGTAGACGAGCAGTGAACACTACTCACTATGATCTCTATAACGGCTTTGTAATTAGACTACGGTCTCCTAACAATATCCAAAAACTTCCGACTTGGCTGTTGCTAGGGGACCGTGGCATGTTACAGGGTAAACTGTAGATGAACAGTGAACACTACTCACTATGATCTCTATAACTGCTTAGTTATTAGACTGCGGTCTCCTAACAGCAATCACTCCAATATTAATTGGTCAATTAGCTATTGCCACTTATAGGATTAAATGCCGTTTTCTCAAAATCTTGTTTTAGGGAGGTCACTGACTTCAATTTATCAATTTATTATATGTACAGAACTAAAAATGTCATGTTGCCGACTTATGCCGGGTTTTCCCATGCACACTCACATTTACTGACATTATCTCAGTTACTTCATGAAAGCATTAATTGTTTTTTAATATCAGATTTTCATACATCTGAATTTGTATGTAACAGAAGTGAAACTGATCAACGAGAACATTTCTTTCCACAAGCAAAAATTGAGGTAAAGCTGCAATGATAAGTATCAACAGCCCAGCTAACCTTATATCTTTTTTTTAATTCTATGTTATGATAGTATTACATATTTAGTGATGATGGAATATGACACAATACAAATACCTTCTTTTTCTCTCTCTAAAATCTTTCTGCCTCACTCACTCACATATACCCCTCACTAATACATCTCCCCACTGATGGTCTATTAAGACAATTTGTTGCTAGAGAACTGTAGTTAAGAATCCTACATACATAAAAATCAATGACCAAACTTGACATGTTATTAGAGTCACAAGTTCTATTTTAGTAAAATTGGGATTTCCTCCATACATATTATATTCTAACCTACCTGTGCAATACTTTTTCATTTTAAGTAATAACGAGATTTTATTATGTTGATTTTTCTAGTGGAATGCTCAATAAAAAGCTATACTGGGAACAATGAAAGCCCTTAATTCATACCCTCTGCTAACACACAAAACTCATTTTGCTTTGTTGTTACATGCCCAAATAATTAAGATCCTTTTAAGCATTTGCATCCAAACAGCGTTCTTCCAAACCTTCACTTCAGATCTAAATTGTTTTGCAAACAGAGATCATCACCCAAGCCTTATGTTCTTTATATTATTTTCTTATAAAAATTTATGAATTTTACAGAAAATATAATTTGCTTTTGCTCTGGACTTACACTAGTTTCACTGCTCTTTCCAGATTTTGTCAACCACGTCAAGAGCACAGCTGGAGCCTCGAGTCTGACCTAGAGAAGTACTTCCTGGAAAGGAAGGGGAGGAGTGGAGGAAAACAGATGATAATAAATACATAAATTAAACAGAAAACAAACAAACAGAAGCTCGCTCTATGAATTAACAGTGCACCTCCCGCCTTGGGCCGCTCCACAACAAAACACCATAGAGCACTAAAAATTGATAAAACAACAGAGATGTTGGACTCATAACATAAGAAAATAAACAAGAAAGCAAAACCAGATCAACATTCACGGCCAGAAAGCTACATATCCAAGGAAGGCAATTTACAATACACTACTAATATAGGCATTTCTATATTTTAGTGTAGAGTTATTGCCCTTGAGACAATGTGGGATGGCATGAACTGTGGATTACTGGTGACCACCATTTGTGATGATTTCACTGAATAGAATGGTAATTGAAGATCTGAATTAAACTCTTTACATTTAGAGTAAAGTTGATTTTCCTGTTTAATTTTACATTTAAAAGCAGTCATTCTGCTAAGTCCTGAACAAAAGTCTGAGAGTGTACATCCCACCTAGCAACCCCATGTCAAATGACTCAATCTGACGGGAGGAGTTCCGTACTCGAGCGCCACTTTTTGATAAAAAACCCTATATATTTTTTCGGTACTTATTAATTTTGTTGGTTTATCCAATTGTCATTGGAAAAAAAGCAATGAAACATAAAAATTACCAATTCTAAATACATAATCCATTAAGAAAATAATGAGTCGATGCCCACCGTTCACAAGGCGCAGCCATGTTTTCTTTACAAAGATACACAGGACAGGTTTCGCAAAAGAGATGCCAAAATTCGTATAAAGTGTGGCCAAAATAAAAAACTCGAGCGCCGTGAGGTCTAGTCAGTTTGTATTTGTCAGATTGATAAGTAACGACGTGAGGGCCTAGTCAGTTTGTATAATCGAGGCCGTAGGCCGAAATTCGTATAAAGTGTGGCCAAAATAAAAAACTCGAGCGCCACTTTGCTGGGCAGTAGTCAGATTGATAAGTAACGACGTGAGGGTCTAGTCAGTTTGTATCATCGAGGCCGTAGGCCGATGTTCGTCTGGGCAGTAGTCAGATTGATATATCAGGGAAAGCCCCCAGGGTAGCTATGTATCATCTCTTTTAGTACGGAACTCCTTGATAAGTAACGACGTGAGGGTCTAGTCAGTTTGTATCATCGAGGCCGTAGGCCGAAATTCGTATAAAGTGTGGCCAAAATAAAAAACTCGAGCGCCACTTTGTCAGGGCAGTAGTCAGATTGATAAGTAACGACGTGAGGGTCTAGTCAGTTTGTATCATCAAGGCCGTAGGCCGATGTTCGTCTGGGCAGTAGTCAGATTGACATATCAGGGAAAGCCCCCAGGGTAGCTATGTATCATCTCTTTTAGTACGGAACTCCGGGCAGTAGTCAGATTGACATATCAGGGAAAGCCCCCAGGGTAGCTATGTATCATCTCTTTTAGTACGGAACTCCTTCAATTTCGACACGATCTTTTGTGACATCTAAACTCGAACTTAACACCTCTTTTACACGAACTTGAAGACAATAACACTTTCCCGCACTTTGTACAAAATGCAGTCTTAGGTACTAACTTCAGTTCTTGTGCTAATTCTACAGAAGACTCTTCAGTAACAGTACGTCTCGATAAATAGCTTAAATTTATAAATGTGGAAGATGAGTTTGTTGCAGAGGCATTAACTTCACAAGGAATATCACTAGATATAGTAGTAGTAACACTAGTAGTAGTAGAGGTAGAGCTGGTGGGAACAGTAACTAGTAGTAGTAGAGGTAGAGCTGGTGGGAACAGTAACTAGTTTTCGTCTCTTGGCACACGGTTGAAAGTCCTGAAAGTCATCTAAGTCTAAGTCTAAATCTTCTTGTTTTAGTGCCCCCTCCATTAAACACAATCATGATAAAGGCACCAAAATAGCACAAATTAAAACACAAAAGAATGCAAGTAGATATAGTCCTATAGTATGTAAGTAACAACAAAATCAAAGGATGAATTGAACTCAAATCACATAAACTGTCAAAATGGATGTACAAGTACGATGGTCATCCAAAATTTAGAAGTGGGCTGATTTTTCCACCCAAAAAATTAGATATAGATCTAAATCTAGATGAAGGAGAAATAAAATGTACAAAGTAGAACGTTACGATACAGCTAGCAAAATAAATTTGACCACTGGCACAAAGTCAAAGTGCAAAGTGGCATATCAAAACAAAGACAACAATGACGTAGGAGGAATGGTCGATGAGCATTTAGTTGTTTTAAATTATTTTTTCAATAGACAAAATTAATAAATTTTACATGCACAGGATTTTATAAAATTCCAAAAGAGACATGTTGGTGGCATCAAACATGAAAAATATGTTAGAATTATTTTGTTAGTTTCAAAAAGTCCCCTCTTTTAGTCAGTTTCTGGTCTTTGGCGCTCGAGTACGGAACTCCTTTAGGAATGACAGTATTCTTACGTGTGTCCGCTGGTTAGAATACTGTCATTCCTATGTGCAAACTTCACACCAATCCAACACATCAGATTTCTGTAGGGTTGCTGGCTGGGAAGATTTAAAGCTGTCAACTTCAGAGTGTTGGCTATTAGCATTACTATAACTAGATCTATAAAATTTTGCCATATATAATAATAATTTAATAGGAAATGCATGGATATAGTATAGCTTTAAATGAAATAAACTGATGATTATCACACTGTTCTTTAGAATTTGGTTGTTATTTGGTTCCTAAATTGGCTACATTGTTCATACAGGGTTTTCCAAGGTGATACATCATCTCTACGATATAATGCAGCAGCTAAAAATGCTGACATTAGTAACTGATTCGGTGTTAAATTCCTTCTTCAGAAGTAAACGATTAAATAACACTGTCATTTTCATAAACACTACTTCAACATTATTTCTTTTTTTTGAGACATCTAATCTAGATTTCTAGATCTAGACTAGATCTAGAGTCTAGATTAGTCATTTCCTGGTGGAATTTTCAGGAAATGTCCCCCAAGTCTCAATCAATGTAGGCCTACTTCATTGTTGCCGGAACAACGGTCATACAAGAAGATATTTCCTGCACGTGCTAAATGTGGAGCAGGCTAGAAAGCCGCATACCAAAGGATTTCGTGATGTCCGGATTTGCAGATGTTGGTTCATTCACGGCAGGCTAGGTCCAGACTAATAGAATCTAGACTAGTCTGTTAACTGTAACAAAAATAGATCTCGATCTAGATCTATAGGCCTATCTAGAATCTAGATCTATATGGTGGAAGCTTCCTCTGCGCCGTCACTTCACTCCAATTATCGTATTAGATTTCATCATCTCTTTTGATAATTATATGTGCACCATGAGTACCAGGCTATAAATACATCGGACTGTATCTTGAATTCGCTTATTATCACTATATCAGTGATAATTGCGACGATGGCTCGCTGTTGACGTTAACTGCGATGAGCCAGGGGAAGCTACGCTCATCCAAGAAGCAAAACTTTTGCAGTGACTTCCCCTGTTATAAGACTGCTTCATGCTTCCTTGTAATCCTTCTTAGCGACATGGACCTAAATGTTGTTGTTGCCTACAAACTGTACTAACAGATTTAGATCTATCATTGTGTGAAAATTGTCATTGCTTTCGCACATGCTGCCATAGATCTCTATTTTTGCTGCCCAAGTGTTGAGGATGAACAAGCAGATTCCACTGGTAATTTTATAACATTAACAAGCTGCTTTTGTTAAAATGTCATATTATCATAATTATGGACAAGGCCAGATCTCTAGAACTAGATTCCTAGATCTAGTTCTAGAGGTCTAGGTCTAGGCTGTTTGAGTGTTGCTTTCCATAATTGAATAGTTGCTCAGTTTCGTATCACGCGGGTGTGATTTAGAGTAAATTAGAGTGTTAGAATAGATCTAGTCATTTTCTAGATATAAATGACTGGAAGAAGTTAAGTAGGATGAGGTACACAACTTCAGATACACACTTAGGCTAGTCAACATGTTCTGAGTGTTGATTGCCGAGCTGACAACCATGCATTTATTATATTATAAAAACATCCAACCAGAGGACTAACTCACCTGGAGACCTCTGCCCCTTGTGGCCCTCCGGCACATGGATATATGCCCTTAACCCTCGTCCCACATTGTTGAGTGAACTGGTCCACGTAACGCCCTGTGCGGGGATAACCAGCAGCCAGTCAGTCAATCGTTCGCATGTTGCCGATAATCTCGGTGGTTGGGTCAGTCGGGTCTACCAACAATAGTGGTGGATAGATCGTAAGTGACCCTTATGAAAGTATGATATTTGGATAAAGTACTTGTGGTGATATGCAGTAAGTTCTGTCGTTAAATAGAAGGCCCATAATCAAGAATTTCTGCATTACATGAGGTTTAACACACATTTTATTCTTTTCCCAAGACCCCTACGCTGTTTAAATCTTTGTGCCTAAGTCAGGCCATTCAGGTGAACAAATTATTTTTTAAGTCAGGCCACGCTTAATTTACTAACCACATGTATCATGGCATTGCCTTCTCCCCCCTCCACTATGTAAAGCTTCCACACTATCATGTTAGTTTTAGCAAAGATTTGATTTCCAGCTCGTAGACTACATAGACCTCTACAATACATGTACTGAAAAGCGGTTTTTAAAATCAAGAACACAATTTTTCTCTAAGTAATTACCACATCAAATAAAGACAACGACCAACAACAAAGTCGGTCATTTTCTCCTAGTTTTCCCTGATGAAAAACCTACAGACAGATGCCCTAATGCAGCAGGCCCCAGTATTACATCGGAATTCATCATTACAGACATATAGGCACGGTTTCTCAAATATGCACATGGCCCCTTTCTTCTCATTTCACATGTAGACGACAACCAGCATCAAAGTAAAAGTTTCCCCAAGATTTTCCTCAGTTCGAACTTCAGATTGTCAGTACTATTACATGAGTATGACGAATAGTTGCATTGTAATAAACGTAATTGGACAATACCACTTTGTTAGGTATAGTACTAGTAAGGGTGACAAGATAGATAAATACGCGAAAACAGTGTGGAAAAAAAAAACATGAAAAAAACGATAGTCGTTGTAGAGGAAGTAGCAGGCTTACGTTCTTGAATAAGATGACTGGCTTGATTGGTGTAAACTTGGGAGATTTGATAAAGGCACTAAGCCACAGGCATCACTGTGGAGACAAGATACACATCATCTCCCCTGCAGGGCTGGGCGGTGACAATGGGTTGAATGACTCCTGCTTCACAACATCTGTAGTGGACCTGGCACTGGTGCTTGATTGAATGTATAAGTGATGGTTCATCCGATTCCTTCGGAAAACTGGATTGACATAGTGGTTCATCCGATTCCTTCGGAGAACTGGATTAACATAATGGTTCATCCGATTCCTTCGGAGAACTGGATTAACATAAGTAGCAGTCCGCCGAACTTGGGAGGCTCATTAACATATTTACACCATTTCTATTTACAGTTTATAGCATGGGTGACTCAAACTACTCCCCTGAGCGCAAGCGAGAAGGTAGCTCGCTCGCACTTTCCTTATGGCCTTTCTTGTTATAGTCGGCCAAGCGTTGGAGTGCTCTCAATTTGTTTTGGGTTTGAGTCTGTGTCTGTGTTTCATTGGACTCCTCCCTTAGGGGTGGTCGAGAAGGATCAGTGTTGACTGGGCCTGGGTCCAGATCAGGTTGGGGGGTTGTTTCATTATTAGGGAGGGATGGTGGGGTAGAATCACTCGGTACGCTCGGTGAAGGGATAGGGGCCGGCAGTATGTTCTTGCTCATGGGCATGGGTTTGAGGAATCGTCTCTCAGTGACAGCCTACCAGATCCATCCATGCGGACTTGGTACTGCCGATTGGGAAGGATCTCGATGATGCGACCCGACTTGTTCCATTTCCCCTTCTCTTGGACTCGTACCTGCGTGCGGACCGGGAGGGGCGATAAGGGTCGGGTGTGTACATCATAGGTCGTTTGGAGGGACTTGTTTCGGGATGCATACATCCGCTCCCTCTGCTCTGCAGAGATTATCCATTTATCCATTCTTTGTGGAGCTGATAGTGCTTGGGATGAGATGGTATACAGTCTCTCAGATGTCTGTGGAGAAGCAGCTGGGCAGGGCTGAACCCCAACTCTGGAAGGGGGGTATTTCTATACTGGAGTATAGCTCTGGCGGCCTCGTTGTTGTTCAGCGAGCCGTTAGGCTGAGTATTGTTCAGGATGATTCTTTTGGCTGATTTCACTCCTAATTCTGCCCTACCATTAGACTGTGGATAGCTGGCCGATGAGAGGCGGTGTTTGACACCCCGATCTTGCAGGAAATTCTGAAATTCAGAAGAGGTGAACTGAGGTCCTCCATCTGAACTGATTTCTTCTGATACTCCATATGCTGTGAAAAGATTCCTGCATTTTGAGATAAGTTTAGAACTCGTGGCTTTTTGTGGGAAATGGTACACTATTATCCATCCACTGAATCTGTCCACACATGACAGATAGGAATGATGACCTACCTCGAAGTAGTCCATGCATATTTGCTGAAATGGGTACAGTGGAGGAGGTGGCATGCAATATGGTTCCCTTGGTTGGCTAGGGGCACGTTCATTGCAAGACCGACAGTTATATCTGATGTTCCTAATATCTGTAGCCATGCCAGGCCAGTATATGGTCTCATTGGCTCTTCTAAGCATGCCGCTGACTCCCTGATGAGCTGCATATGTAAGGATCGGAGGATCTTGGCTCTGCAGGCAAGGGGTACTACCAGTTTGTCATCCATCATGACAATGTTCCCATGTGGAGAAAGGCGATCTCGAACGTTCCAATACGGCTTGAGGCTTGAGCCCAGTGGTCCTCGAGACTTGGGGAAGCCTGACTGTGTAGCCGACATGAGTGTTTTATAGCTGGGGTCGGTCAGGGCGGCACGTTCAAGGTCAGAAAGTGACAATGTCATGTGTGAATCATGGTTGGGATCTATGGAGGAACAAAGAGTTTGGATGACGTTTCTACTCGATCTGGCATCCAATCCTGTAGGTCAGGTTGTGTTGCTTCATCCGCAACGGCGTACAAGGCATGTACTGTCGATGTGCTGGCCGGATTGCGCGAGAATGCATCTGGTGCTCTGTGCCATTTACCTGGGTTGAAATGGATGCTGAAACGATATGGAAATGTGCACTGTTTGAGATTGGCGATGCGAGGATTGGTAATCGAGCCTAGGTTGCGGTCCTTTAAGATTCCCAGCAATGGCTTGTGATCAGTGGACACTGACAGTTTCATGCAGCCTAGTACGAACATTTTTGAGTGTTCAAGGGCCCAGGTCACAGCTAGAGCCTCTTCTTCCGTTGGTGAGTACCGAGCTTCAGCTCCTTTACTAGTGAATCTAGATCCAGCGAAGACCAACTTCCAGCCATTCCTGCAGCAGGTCGGGGCCTTAGAGTTGCCACAACTGCAATACTGTTGGAGGAGTAGGTACCCGATTCCATCTCTGCTCCAGTCCGTTTGGAGACAAGTGTTTCGATCTGTGTCAAAGGTCTTGATACCTTCGATAGACTGCAGAATGAGCTTTCTCTTCGATTCTTCGAAGAGTTTGTCTAGTGTTTCATTCCAATAGAATGTTGAGTTGGGCTTAACCAAATCCCTGAATGGCTGCATTACGGCAGTATTTGCATAGGCCCAGGCCACCTGGTTAATAAGGCCGAACCAAGAACGAGCCCCAGTGATGTCTTTGGGGACCGGGAAGTTCTGGATGGCAGAAATCACTTTGTCAGATGGGCAGATGCTGGATGGGGTAAGTTTCAGTTCCGCAAATTCAACAGTGTCTTGGCAAAATTGAAATTTGCTACAGTTCAGCGTGATGCCATTCTTGGCACACAGTGTCAGATACTCCCACGTATGGTAGAATGAGGTTGTAATGTCTTTGTCATAGAGCAACGTGTCATCGATACACTTGATCTTGTTCTTCACGTCCTTGGTGATCTCATCATATCGTCGGGTATAGGCATCACCAGCTGCCACAAATCCTTGTGGCAGTCTCAGATACCTGTATCGACCCCATTCGGTTATGAAGGTCGTGAGAGGCCTGCTAGTTTCATCGTGCAAGATTGAGTGATATCCATCAGATGCATCAATGACAGTCTTTTTGGTATTGGGTGGGATGTGACAGGCTAACTTGAAAGGGCTTTCGCAATGATGGGTTTCACGGAGACACGTGTGCATTAAGTTTTTGCAAGTTTACTGTTCGTCTGGGCTGTCCATTCTTTTTGGGCATCACCACCATGGGACTACACCATGTAACGGGTTCACCTACGGGCACTGGCTCAATTACACCATTCTCCACATCCTTGTCAAGTTGAGCTTTGATTTCGTCTTTCCAATGGATGGGGATTGGTATGGGAACGTGAGTTGCAGATGGTGGCGCATCTTCTTTGAGGTGGATGTGTACCGGTCTGCAGTGCATTGCCTGGAAGGGTGTGGATTTGGTAAACACCGATGGGAAGCTCTTGATGAGGTGTAGCTTCAGCTTTGGGACATTTTCTTCTGTTGCAGGATAGGGCAGTATTGTGGGACATGTGGGAATGCCAGATGGTGAACAGACGGCATTGATAAAGGGTTGCAGCATGTCTTCTTCAGTCAACGGATACGGGAACGATGGTGGGAGAATGTTGACTTCAGTGCAGCCATCGCGACTGAAATAGATGCGATCGATTTTGTCACATACGTACAGAGGCTGATGAGTGATCATGCTGCCTACTTTGAATTGCATCTCTATCCATCCATGGCAGGTGAGGGTGGATCCGCCAACAGCTTTAACCTTTTTACTGCAGGGAGTGAGGTGTTTTTCATGAATGCTGATGGTCCTAAGATGTTGAGGTCCAGCGAGGCAAATGCTGGCTCCACTATCGGGGAAGATAAGGTCTGAGCATGGTTTGAGAGGGTGTTGAAGGTTTGGCAATATTGGAGTGAGTTCAGCTGGTATCAACTGCACATTGCTGACTGCAGAGACTGTAGTATATGAATTATCGATGAGGTGGACATGAGCTATGATGTCATCTTCGCCTGTGATTTCCATCACAGCAGTTTGTTTCTGGCGACACACTTTGGCAAAATGGTTTGGGGTGTTGCAGTGAAGGCACGTTTTCCCCCATGCTGGGCAAATGGAGGCACGGTTCAAGCGACCATGTGAAGTAGAGCCACATCCAGGGCATGTATTTGAGCGTTGTGACGGGTTCTGACGTGACATTGAGTTTCGCTCCTGCTGCTGGGGATGTGATGATCTGGCATTCGATGGGTTTTGATGCTGTACATTTTGCTGATAGACGAATTTGTTCTGTCGCTTGTAATCAGACAAACGTGCTTTCATGACCTCACCAATATTGGAGTCACGAAGTATTGATTGGTCACGGAGAGCAGTTTCGAAGGCTTCTGCATGCCTGACAATGGCTTCTAGAGACTGCAGAGTAGAGGATTTAGCAAGAATGTCAGTTTGCAATGTGGTGTTAGATAGTCCCCTGATGAATTGATCTTTGATATTGATAGGGGAGAGGTCATGGTGGCAGTTAGGGCATTCAAACTCACAATCCTTTGCTGCCGATTTCAAGTGGATGAGAAAATCTTGAATGGGTTCATTGTCTGTTTGTGAAAGATTGCTGAAAGTAAGTCGATGAATTGCGGGGTTGGAGCGTCGAGTGACTATCTTCTCCAGCAAGGCCATGATGGCCGTTTCATCTAGGGTAAAGAACTTGTCAGATGAATTGATGATGGCGGTTTGAACAGTGCTATCACAGGCCGTGTATAGTTGTGCTGCTATTTGTTCTGTTGGTACCTGTGAGATTTTCTTATAGACATCCCAATCTATCTTGAACTTCCTGAATTCCGGATGTGTGACATCTGCTTTGAGTCGAGGGAGGTCAACTTTTGGCCTGTGGTGTGTGGTGGGTACTGCCTGTGGCTTTCGTTCTTGTGCCTGTTTTAAGATGGCGATAATGTCCCCTATGATCTTCACCCCGAGGTCCTTGAGAGGTTCCCGAGTGAGGTCCAAGGGGTCTTTGATCCTGTTTTCGATGAAGATGGTTGCATAGTTCTTTGCTTCGGCAGAGGGTATTCCAGCTTTGGTGAGGAAGGCAACCCATGAAGCTTGATCCGACAACGCCATGTAGAGGAAGTAGTAGGCTTACGTTCTTGAATAAGATTACTGGCTTGATTGGTGTAAACTTGGGAGATTTGATAAAGGCACTAAGCCACAGGCATCACTGTGGAGACAAGATATACATCAGCCGTGGCAACCGAATAAACAAAAGACAAGGAGCAGCGTTGCTATACAATATATTGGCCTCCCGCAGGACTCGGTTTGCAGTATGTAGGCCACAATATTGGCCTTGCGTGTTGTGCGAGGAGGCCAATATAGTGGCCTCCCCCATGACGAGGGTTAAAGTCGTGTCCTTGTATTGTAATATCCCTATATTGTGTGGCTCGAATGGACCTCTTTCCGAATGATTGAAATCAGTATGAGGTTTAGATCTATACTAGTACTTAGGTTAACTAGGCATAGGGATTAGGCCTAGATTCAGAATCTGCCCATATTCATAATCTTTCAGCTCAGTAGATAATGAGTGGTAGGAGAGCGGAGCTCTGTCCCCTGGCGAGTTAGTCCTCTATTGTGATGTTTTTATAGTTAACGTGCGGCTCAGCAATTTACTACTGAGTACATAAAAGGTGCAATCTGTCGCATTTGGAAGTCTTTCCTCCCGTTCAGTTTTGCCGCTTATAATTTTAGTAAATAAAAACTTGTGGATAATACTTACTGACATGCAGTTGTTGCTACTGAATAATTATAACCACATCAAGTATACTCTTGAAAAGTTTAAAATTGCATTGGTGATTTGGAACATACGGTTCACCATCTAAATAGTCAAAGAATATATAATAACTAGGGATTTGCCCCACTGGCCTGAACATGGCAAAATAGTGCTGCTGTCTAGCAGCATTAGACGTTAAGTACAAATAATTATTATTATATATCAGGAGTGTTTTATGAAGCAAGGGTTTCTGGAAAGTTTCGTCCCTGAATAATCAAGAAACCTCAGGTATCTATGTCAATTGTTCACGCTTATTCGCAGACGTCTGCGGATCTTATTCGCAGATGGATTTTTGGTTTTTGTAATTTTTATTTAGGAAGAACCCCTTTAAATCACAATTCTGGCTTGTTTTGTTGAATAATTAGGCTCATCACTCGATAAGAATACTAAGATGGCTCAATTCCGAGTAACACATGGTGTTTCTTACGGTAATGGTGCATTAGGTCGTCTTATTTTTAGCGATACTTATCATGTCCTTGGTAGCATTAGAGAGACCCTGCTTGGTAATGCTTTTACTCAGGTTCCCCGGTGGCATGCTAATATAAGTAATAAGTAAACTTGCCTGCGGAATTGGTAAGGGGAGTTTGAATCTTCGCAAGATCTTTTTTTTTGGTTACTTTTTTTTTCTGCTTTTTCCCCCCAATGATCATTGTTGCTTTGCTCCTGAGTATAAACTTGTGACTAGGATTTTTTTTTTTAGATGAATTATTAGTTAATTTTGTCATGTGTGAAATCACAGTCAGGCAGAGCAAATAAAAATGAACTAAACTTCCATGTAAAAGAAAAAGTAATAAAACAAAACATGACAAATAGCAGAAGCAGAAGACCCCCAAAAATGTATTTTCAGTAAATACGCAATTGATCCAGGTTGCCATAGAGAGAGGTGAGCTGTTCAGTTCACACTGACTAGAAGTAACCATTTTTACATGTTTAAAATTTGATTTACATTTTTTATTTCTAATTAGCAACTGTCCTGTTCAATGAACAGGAATAAATAAAAGAGGTAATCTGGAGCACAAATGATCAGTTTCCCCATGACATCGATTTTGAAAATCCTTAGGGAAAAAAACGATTCCTAACAATGAGCAGTACTAGATTAAAAAAAAAAAAAAAGCTCTGGCGTGGAATTGAACTAGAGAGTATAGATGTCTAGAGAGGTTTCACTATTGGTCGATTTGCACTGCGAGACACGGGAGGCTCTGCGAAACCATTGTTAGCATGGAGCGGAAAGTAGGTCGCTGCTGTAAACATTACCCGTTTGTGCATTTCCATGCGGCGTAAGAGCTTACAAACGGCTCTAAATAGTTTCAGTCAGCCCAAAAATATGACTAAACCACACTGAACAGATATATGTGTGTGCGCCTAAAGAAAGGTACCAGTTGTCGGTACAGCTTTTTTTGAGCTAGGGGGTGAAAAGGTAGAAAAAGTCGTGACTAGTCGAAAATGTACTTCTAGCAGTAAACACAAGTTCAAGCATTTCTAAATAGGATATGAAAAGGATTTTGGAATATTTTATGTTTAAATATTATTTGATTAATTATTTGTACAACATGTGACTCTTCAAGAAGTAATATTGAAGTGATTGTTGCTAGGGGACCGTGGACTAATTACAAAGCTGTTATAGAGATAATACTGAGCAGTGTTCACTGCTCATCTATAGTTTACCGTGTAACATGCCACAGTCCCCTAAAAACCGCCAAGTTGGAAGTTTTTTGGATCTTGTTAGGAGAGGGCAGTATTTTACATAGAAAGCTAGAGCTGAGCAGTGAACACAACTCAGTAGTTTCCCTATTTGCCTTTATAATAAAACTACGTTCCCCCCAACAATATCCAAAAAGTCTGTCACGGGAGTGAGCTGTTAAAGCTGTTTTTCTCAAAAGTTTGTTTTTGCCCCCTGTCTTACAAAATGTGCCATATCTTCAAAACTACTTAAGATATTGTTAAAATTTTAAAAGCAGCCTGTTCAGCATTGAATTTTCTAGGAGAATATGCCCTTATCTCAAAATCCAAAATTTGCGACAACTGGTACCTTTCTCCAGGCACACACCCATATATATATGCACACTATCTTTGGTAAAGTCGATCTCTTCCATTTCTTCAATTTCTTGTTTACCGCAGCAACCTAGTTTCGCAATTTGGCGGAAGTGAGATCTCTCTATACATCTATACTCTCTAATTGAACCCAAGACAGATTGAACCCATAGTCTTCGACTGATAACGGTAGATGCTTGTCATAGAGCCACTGCAGACCACGATAGGCTGGAGGAACTTTTTCCATAGTAGACATCATGAAACCAAGAAACCTTCAGCTGCAAATAAGATCGGGCTCTTAGTCTTATTTGCAGACGTCTGTGTCACAAATCCCAGACTGGGAGATGTAATAATTATAACAAGACAACAATCACGAACGAACAAGTATAACACTTAACAGAACAACCCATCAGACTCACACATTTATTATACATAAAGATAAAGATAAAAGTGCAATTACACACATTATATTATAGAATTTACTACCGTTCAACGGCCTTATTCCCACATGCACTCTTCCTCGGGTCCACAACCCGGTAGTTACTTTCTTAAGACACTTCGGCCTCAGCCTCTCCTCTCAGGGTCTTAATAGCACATTAATATTTCACTGGCACCGCAGTCTCTCAATAGCCCCTTCCTATTGCCATAACACATTAGCATTCCAATAGCACCTCAACATGGCAATAGCACATTAGCATTTCAATAGCACATCAACATGGCAATAGCACATTATCATTTCAATAGCACATTCACGATCATATATATACATCCCTGTCTGTGGCCAGACTGCCACGACCCATGTGCTGCGACTGTCCTACACGACAGCGTCACTCCTGGCCTATGTGTGGCCTTCGGCCCTATGCTGGCCTATCCCCTGTGCTCACCGTAGGCGGCTCTTCGGCCCGTCCCCGGCACCTACAAAAATAACATTACATTGGTATAATACCATACCATTTCTAATCACTTCACCCCTCATTACAACTCATGAAGCGTACACACAATAGTTCACATTTCACTCACCAAACATCTTACGGTAACACCTCCACCGTATTACACCCTACTCACTCTCGCTACAAATCCATGAAGCTAACTTCCATCTATCGCTCATGGCGCACATTGCTATATACAGTCTCAAGGACTTCCACATTCCTCACATATACTTATTTACATCATGGTCATAGACGAATATAATACATCAATCATAACTATTATCAATCATCGTTTCACCTACCAGTCATCACTGGAAAAACACTACTCCCAAGTCTTCCGACTGCTCTCCTTATGTTCGCCCTCTGGGGCTTTCTCCTGCGTCCGTTCTCTAGGACGTCTTAGTGTGCAGTGATAGTCATACAGCGCTCTCGC
Source organism: Onchidella celtica (assembly GCA_963931925.1). NCBI lineage: Eukaryota > Metazoa > Mollusca > Gastropoda > Systellommatophora > Onchidiidae > Onchidella > Onchidella celtica. The sequence continues at coordinate 45,049,585 of OZ007568.1, read as the reverse complement.
CTCATTCAGACCCCCCCCCCCCACTCACAACATGCACGCTTTCCCTTACCCCGTGGCCCGTGGGTTAACTTTATTCTAACCCTCTTCTCGTAACTACTGATCCTCGCTCACTCGCTCGTGACATCATCCCCCACCCCAAAAAAATTAATGCAATTAATTTCAAATCGCATCAAGATGACTGTCAACGAGTGAGCGTGAGCAATACTTACATAAAAATGACCTACCAATGCCCCTAGCACATAAAATACCTGAATCAGGGAAAAATATGGGGATCAATATGCCCTGCACTATGCATATATGTATCACATCATCAATAGCTAACTAAACACAATATCTAATACAGAATCAGAACCAATCAACATATCAACCATTCTTCATTTAATATTTATAATGTCAATATTTTAAAGTCGACGACTCGTTCACACAGATCCTGTCAATGTTCCTGTCCTCCGATGTATAAGCTCCTGAACTCTTCCCTTAGGCTCGACTAAGGTAGTCGGCGATATGATTGCTGGTTCCTGGAATTGGTTGAATAACGAAGGTATACGGCTGTAAAGCCAATGCCCATCTAGACAAGCGTGGGCTGGACGAACGATTCTTCGACAAAAATGTTAGTGGCTTGTGGTCTGTCTGGATACAGAATTCTCGTCCCATGAGATAACGTCCTAATTTCTGGACGGACCACACAATGGCAAGACACTCCCGCTCTATCACAGAATACTTTCTTTCTCTCTGCAATAACTTCCTACTGACATAACATACAGGATGTAAACATTCGTTCTTCTCCTGTAGAAGACAAGCGCCGACACCAGGGTCCGACGCATCCGTTCTGAGGATAAAATTAGATCGAAAATCGGGTAATATCAGAATGGGTGACGATGATAATGCTGTCACCAAATTATCAAATGCTGTCTGACATTCAGACGTCCACTGGACCTTATCGGGTTGTCCCTTCTTAGTAAGGTCAGTAAGAGAAGATGACAAGGAGGAAAAATTTGGAATGAACTTTCTGTAATAATTCAAAATTCCCACTAAGCTTCTGACTTGTTTCTTTGTTTTAGGGATCTGCAACCCTACTAATTTGTCAATTTTTGTTACTTCAGGTCTCTGAACACCTCTACCCACGATATGTCCTAAGAATACTATCTCTGGACATGCCAAATCCATCTTTGCGGGTTTAGCAGTTAACCCAAAATGACGTAATCGTTTAAAAATTGCTGTTAGTGTCTGAATATGATCAGACCATGTCGACGTATGACATGCTATATCGTCAAAGAATGACACGACATTAGGTATGTCTTTCAATACCAGTCTCATTAATCGTGCAAACGTTGCTGCCGCGTTTACCAACCCAAATGGCATGACCTTAAATTGGAATAATCCAATGGGCGTTTGGAACGCCGTGTATTGTTTAGACTCCTCAGTAAGAGGGATTTCCCAATAACCTTTCGTTAAATCTATCTTGGAAAACCACGTGGACCGGCCAATGAAGCTATTAGTTCCTCCTGAAACGGAATAGGCTCCCTATCGCCTACCGTAATAGTGTTCAATTTTCGAAAATCAATACAGAACCGCACCGATCCATCAAGTTTTTTCACGAGGACGATGGGTGATGAATACGGCGATGTTGATGGTTCTATCACATCTAACTTCAACATTGACTCAACTTCTTTTATAACTCTATCTCTCGAAGAAAAAGGCAGCGGATAAGGTCTAAGAGATACTGGCTTATCCGAAGTCAACTTTATTTGGTGCTGGATCACCGTAGTGCGACCCGGCAAATCCGTAATAACATCCGGGAATGACGCTAACAGGGTCTTAAGTTCCCTACTCATTGAACTCGTAAGGTCAGGGTTAGATTTTACGTCCCTGTAACCTTGTGTCGGAGTTAACTCCGGCAATTGAATTTGTATCTCTTCCTGCGCCTCGGTGTCGCTTACGTCACTGTCTAACTGGTCTACGACCCCCGTACAAGCAATAGAGAAGACACTCTCCTCTGGTTTTGTCTGTGCACACAGATACTGTGGTCTCTCATAAAATCTCTGTAGCATATTAACATGGAAAACCTTACTCGATCCATCAATGTGGATAGCGTAATCTACCTTTGAAACAACTCGCTCAATAACATAAGGACCTTTCCATGTCATCAATAACTTATTATGGTCCGTAGGTAATAACAATAGGACCTTGTCTCCTGGCTTAAAAATTCTCAGTTTGGATCCTCTATCTTTATAGTCTTTTGCTCTTTTTGAAGCGATACTAGACGCTTCTTCCGCAATATTCTGAAGAGGAGCCTGGGGTGTACGACCCTTATGCGTCGTCTTTTGGCACGCACTGCACGTCTTACAATACACTCGTACATCTTTGTGGATGGATGGCCAGTAAAAATTCTTAAGAACCCTTTCTTTGGTTCTAGCTATACCCATATGACCCGCTAATGGGACATCATGTGCCAAATGCAATACTGTTGCAATTAGCAACGCTGGCACAACGACCTGCTTTAAAATGGAGGCCACCGTTACATACTTACGGAACAGAATGCCCGCCTGAACAACAAAGGAAGACGACCCCTTCTTATATTTCCTCGTTTTCTCCGTTCGCGCCTCCTCAAAACATGGACTCAATGATGGGTCCTCCTTTTGCAATGTCGCCAAGCGCCCTGGCGTGATATCCAGGTTGACCGCTGGCGTTGCCAAAGGTCTAATCTTACTCCTATCACGTACCTGTCGACGTGTCTCGACTGCGGCACAAAAGTCAATACCTTGCCTGCACATTCTCCTCGGAAGGGGAAACCACCCGCGATACATTACCAATGATGAGCTGGGCGCCTGGAAAGCAACCAACGACTGCTTCGACTTCCCCGCTAAGGAAAGGCGTATCTATCACTATCTTTGCCATGGGTAATTTCTCTATGGCCCCTGAAAATTGGATGCACGGGACAGTCTCACCTGTAAGCTGTGAATCCCGAATGCAGTCCCTATGCACTCCCACAACGGTAGATCCTGTATCTCGTAAAACCGAGACCGGTTCGTCCCCAACAAACCCCGGATAAACCCTAAGACCACCTCCTGTATGACATGAATTTATAACGGGGATCTTTCTCCCACAAGGTAAAACACCGGAAGATAATAACTTCTCACAACTGGGACACTTAGAATACTGTCCGCCTCCGTTGTCCGATGTAACACACGCGGCCGCATGATGAAATTTATTAGGGGAACATGGACTGGAGCCACCGTGATTACCATCCACGTTCGCCGCTATCCTACCTGCAGGGCAATTCACGCTGATGTGATGTGCTCTTCCGCAGTTCCAACACTTCGCGGCCCTACAATCGCGTGAAAAATGACCTACGTGTCCGCAAGTCCAACATTCCGCTCCCTGTGCTCCGCTAAACCTGGGTCCCCGTGACCCATCGCGACCGGAACTAAAGTCCCTATGCCGTCGGTCATCGGCAAAGGTCACAAATCGCATTCGGCCATTACCGCGACCTAGCCCTCCTGCTCGGTCAAACTTACCGGATCCATATGCAGGTGATTGGTGATACCCCTACGTTGCCCCTGGGCTTGCCCATTATAGGCACCACGCTGACGCGACCTGTCTTTATGTCCTGTCGGCGACCCCTCAACAACAGCGACGTAACCAGCATCCTGTACGTACGCCCTCGCGACTGGTTTGGACGGATGTGCCGTACGGTATGCTTCCGCCAACTTAGACGCCTCCTGCACCGTCGCGGGTTCGTTTTCTTTCAGAAAAGCCACCAGATCTTTATGGCACGACGCGTACAGCTGGTCACGGATCATTAGGTCTTTCAATTTAGCAAAATCCGCGCCCACATGCGCCAAGTCCACCCAGTTCGTGAAATATTCTGCTAGTCTCGCGACGAAGGCAGCAAAGTCCTCCCTGGTATCCGCACGTGCTCGCCTAAACTGCTCCCGGAAATATTCCTCCGTACGCGCAAATCGGCGAAGCAGCAAAGACTTCAGCTTATCGTAATCATGTACGTCTTCGCGCTGTAGCTCTTTAAAGTAGGTTAACGCTCGCCCCTGCAACAAGGAAGCCAGGTACGTGGACCATAATTGTTTATTCTCCCCCCATTGCAGTTGTGCATTCAGTTCGAACCTGTAAAGGAAGGCGTCTATGTCGTCCTTCCGGTCGTCGAGCGTAGGCAGCTTAATCCTAACACCACTTTTGTTTTGCCCCTGCCGCTCAACTGTTTCTGTTGGCGCATTCTTCTTGAGTTCCAATTCCGCGATTCTTATTCGCGTCTCTCTCTCCTGTTGGTTATCCCTAGCTTCTATCTCCTTTAACTTTAACTCCCTTTCCTGCTGCTGAGCCTCTTTTTCCTTTAACTTTAACTCCCTTTCCTGCTGCCGCTCTTGAGCCTCTTTTTCTCTCTGCCGCTCTTGAGCCTCATTTTCTCTCTGCCGCTCTTGAGCCTCTTTTTCTCTCTGCCGCTCTTGAGCCTCTTTTTCTCGCTCTCTATCCTTAGCACGCTCGTCGCGCAATTCCGCCTGCTGCTCTGTAATCCAGCCGCGTAGCTCTACGCCTTCAAGACCAAGTTCCGTCCCTAACTTCATTAGTTGCTGGAGCTCCGCCATTTCACGGATTTATTCCTATACAATTTGCAATACAATATACTGTCTATGTACTTACTATACACGACGTATCCCGAGACCTGAAATTATGCCACTACAATAACAAGCACTATTTTCAAATGCAAATCAAAAACACACCTAACTGAACCTTCTATAGCATACTCTCTAACTAATTCTATGTTCATACAATGTATAGCACTATTAAATAACAAAAGCGAAAAGAAAAGACAAGAATGAGAAAATTCAGAAGAAGGACCACAAGGACATCAAGGACAACGAACCAGACTAAGACAAAGACTTCTAAAGAAAAATATAATGGGAAAAAAATGCAACCTAACTACGCCGAATACACTACAAGGTACGAACAAGAACAGAGTCTGAAAAAAAAGAACGTATCTACAGATAGGTCAGAGAGGGGACAAGAGAATACGTCTTCCTGCAGAACAGAGAAGATACGACGCTACAACTAAACAGTAACAAAGCCCTAAAGAACTGTTCACTGTGATGAGCGTGGCTCCAAATTTAGCCCACCTCCCGAAGAGGATAAACTACGTTCACCACAGCAAACCCGCGCCACCGCCCGTATAATCTATGACAACAAAAACAGCAAAAACAGGGAAAAGGACAGATGAAAAGACAGCCCTCAATCCAGGGCACAAAAATTTTGACTTTTACTTAACTTTCACTTTGACTTTTTATTTAACTTGACGTATGCCGGAGCTCTGGCTGCTTGACTTCTCAGGCTGGCACACACACTCTCTCTGTGAAAGTTCAAATACACATTAGTACATATTCATAACAGTACATGCATCAATACATATTCATAGATATACATAAATCATATTATCATGAAAATCCCATTCATGCAACGAACAAAAGACAACAGCACAAATTCTTACCACAACAGAATTACAACTAACTATGACGAAATTGGACGAGCCCCCAGTGTCACAAATCCCAGACTGGGAGATGTAATAATTATAACAAGACAACAATCACGAACGAACAAGTATAACACTTAACAGAACAACCCATCAGACTCACACATTTATTATACATAAAGATAAAGATAAAAGTGCAATTACACACATTATATTATAGAATTTACTACCGTTCAACGGCCTTATTCCCACATGCACTCTTCCTCGGGTCCACAACCCGGTAGTTACTTTCTAAAGACACTTCGGCCTCAGCCTCTCCTCTCAGGGTCTTAATAGCACATTAATATTTCACTGGCACCGCAGTCTTTCAATAGCCCCTTCCTATTGCCATAACACATTAGCATTCCAATAGCACCTCAACATGGCAATAGCACATTAGCATTTCAATAGCACATCAACATGGCAATAGCACATTATCATTTCAATAGCACATTCACGATCATATATACATCCCTGTCTGTGGCCAGACTGCCACGACCCATGTGCTGCGACTGTCCTACACGACAGCGTCACTCCTGGCCTATGTGTGGCCTTCGGCCCTATGCTGGCCTATCCCCTGTGCTCACTGTAGGCGGCTCTTCGGCCCGTCCCCGGCACCTACAAAAATAACATTACATTGGTATAATACCATACCATTTCTAATCACTTCACCCCTCATTACAACTCATGAAGCGTACACACAATAGTTCACATTTCACTCACCAAACATCTTACGGTAACACCTCCACCGTATTACACCCTACTCACTCTCGCTACAAATCCATGAAGCTAACTTCCATCTATCGCTCATGGCGCACGTTGCTATATACAGTATCAAGGACTTCCACATTCCTCACATATACTTATTTACATCATGGTCATAGACGAATATAATACATCAATCATAACTATTATCAATCATCGTTTCACCTACCAGTCATCACTGGAAAAACACTACTCCCAAGTCTTCCGACTGCTCTCCTTATGTTCGCCCTCTGGGGCTTTCTCCTGCGTCCGTTCTCTAGGACGTCTTAGTGTGCAGTGATAGTCATACAGCGCTCTTGCCTCATTCAGACCCCCCCCCCCCCACTCACAACATGCACGCTTTCCCTTACCCCGTGGCCCGTGGGTTAACTTTATTCTAACCCTCTTCTCGTAACTACTGATCCTCGCTCACTCGCTCGTGACAGTCTGCGAATAAGCACTTCGATGTCAATTTGTCCAATGAACAGCAAAGAAGACAGGTTATTTCAAATGAGCAGAGGCATTTGTTAGTGTACCGGGCACAGTCTTTTAATTCATCACTTTGAATAGACAGATATACACAGGGAGGTAAGAGAACGTTCAGAACGGCCATTTCTTGCCACAGTAATGGTGTTGGAGGTGTTTCATTTCATTTTTTAAAAAAAACAAGTAACTTGAATTCTTAACCTTTTTTCTTCATATTTGTTTGATTTTTAGGTGGTTTGTGTGTGCCATTGTTATCATTTTATGTATCTGTTTTTGATCTTTATTTTTGTCTTTTCTTTGGTCAACAGTGAGTGGTCCTTTTGACTACCATAGAATGCGTATACGCAGATGGCAGCGCTGGCTGCGCTGGTCTTTCATTCTGGTTAGCACATGGGTAGTCATTTTGTTGCTGCGTAATGTCCTGATAGCTGTTGGTAGCCTCAGTGGTTTTGAGTCTGCCAGAAATGATAAACTTTCATTTGATCACTGGGGGGTAGGTCCAGAGGACATTGAGTGGCTGCCAAATCTGATCAAGCAACGAACAGGGGAAATTCCTGTCGTAGTAGTGGAGGAACATTATGAAGGTGAGCTGCACATTAATTGACCATTGTTTGAATGATTGAAATATTACTAAATCTTTCATAAAATGACACAAAGAACACCATTTACATGTTGAACATGGAAACACAAAAGGAATTCCTGTCAGCAGCAGAAGGGATGGGAAAAGAAAAATGAAAAAAATTTTTAAATGCCACATGTCTGACCGCTATTGACTCCATCGCCATATCTACTGATCTAGACATTGCTTAACCATGACTTCATTTTGTAGAATTCTGCATAAATTGTGAATCTGCAGACACTTTTTTCAGTACTGGTACATGCATGTCAAACTTCGGTTTGTTGTTCAGCTGTTGTTTCCTAAGTTTGTACCTTGTCTCTACCTTGTCTTTATACCCTTGCCTGTCACAGCTTGCTGGACTTTTTTTTTTTTCTTTTTCCATCCCTCCTCTGTTACAATTGTGATTTGATGGACTCAGAACTCTCAAATCTCTCCTGATGATTGATTTTTGTTTTCTTCTTAGTGATCAAGTACTGGTTCCAGGCATCAGACCATGGTGCTCTTCCTATGTCGAGGAACACTTTGGTAAGAGATGTGCACATTAAAAATTTACATCAAGTCCTTTGGACTTATTTCATTTCAGTGGTCCCAGCCATACCCATAATTTGCACAAGTCAAGTCACAGTCAAGAGAATATTAGGCTTTTACATTTTACTTTTAGCCACATGTGGTTTGAGGTGATAAAAGATTGATGGCAGTTGATTTACTATTTTGGGCATTTCAAGGAAGCCCCTTCAATAGTTGTCATCATACCTTTTGCAGCATATCTGTTTAACATGGCGGCAACATTTTTTGTGTCTGTGCATATTTGTGTAAGGGCAAAATCACGTAATTGGTTCACATGAAATTGCCTAGGAAGCAAGAAAACCTTCATGTTCTGAGTCTTCTAAAAGACAAATGATTATTATTATTTTTACCTGTTGTTCTAAAGCAGACAGTGTCTAATTATGATCAGTAATTAATATTGATCTATAACTGTCCATGAAAACAAGTCACGAGTCAAAATGGCTGTTTTTTGGGTTTTTTTTTAATTGTGACACCAGGTTTAATCATTTGTTGTTTGCTGATAGATAGTCCCCATTTTCCACACACAGACTCACATCTGCGCTTTCCTTGGGCATATCTTTTCAGTGAGGAAATGCATCATTACAAAGGTGGAGAAATTTTAATGCAAGTTGACATATCCAGTCTCCATGAGTGAAAAAAAAAAAAGTCGCATTTTGTAAAACATTCTGCAGTTTGAGAGCCTCATCAGGCGTCTGTTGCATCCTTGAAGATATTTACAAAAGAAATCCAGAAGTTAATCCTTGGGGTGGTATTTTGGATGGTATCCGTCTAGAAAGACGGGGGTTCACAGGGCAAAAAAAGATAATATGTTTACAACAGCAGGAAGATTGGCCATTGAAATGTACAGATCCATAGATTTGATGAAACAAACATTCTGAGAGGCTTCAAGACTATGACACCGGCTCCATCTTCTTTTTTCCTTTGGACATAATTGAGCCGATTATCGGTCCTGTCGTCTTCTAAGGGTTAAGAAAGTGTGTAGCCCTGCAGTATGTTGTTCTGAGTTAAAACTTCTGCATGTTTTTTTCATATTTTTGTTTCAGGGGGAATTTGGGCTCTAGAAGGTTATTGAATTTGACATGGGAGGGCATGCATTGATAAATGAGCTACTGGGCCAAATCCATGGTGATGATCTCAGTATAGTATGATGATCTGGTAGCTGCTGCTGAAAACTAGCAGTGGTTGGCCAAACTGTGGATCTTGTCACCGGGTTGAAGTACTCAACAAAGGAAGCCACTGGAAATGGAAATTTAGATATAGAAGGCATTTTGTAGATATTTTGACATTGTGGTATTGAATTCTACAGTTGTTATCCATTGAATTTATTTCTGTGCTGGTATATTGTTTTTTATAAACCAGTGTTATGTTAATAAAGATTTAATGTTTGATGTACAGATTCATATCGATGGCCACGTCGATGGAGCTGTCCCTTATGATACAGCAAGTCTTCCGTGGTTCCGGTATCCAGTGACCAGGAAGCAGATCTACAACATGATGCAACGTAATGATATGTTCATTGTGGTGAGTTAAAGAATGGCTGTTTGTCTTTGAAGCAGTTGGAAGACTGGCTTAGCATATGTTTGCAGAGTAATCAGCAGAGACCAGTATGCAAAGATATAGTCCAATATCTCATGTAGTAATGATACTGTGTCATGAATAGAATTCAGTACTGAACAGATAATGCGACATACTGGCATAAGCAATGTTAACCACATTATTAAATTACATGCAAAATAAGAATGTGGTAGAGAAAAGAACAAGTTTTGTTATGCAAACCCCTTCTTTAGGAACAAACAAGAGGTAATGATAAAATTCTGAAAGAATGAAAATGAAAGAACTTGGGCAAGCCTTCGGAATATAAATCCTTCGTCAGGCTGGAAGAAGAACTGTAACAGATAAAATAATTTTTGTTAAATATTTGCCAAAATGAGCAAAAGAACATGAATCAGTTAACAGATTTGTTGTCCCTGCTGATTCATTATCCTCAAATTCTTTTTTTACCTGACAAAAGAGGACAGAATGTATGGAAATTTTCTTCATTTATCAGAACTGAAATTAAATATATCAAGGATTATCAAGCAAAATGTGTTATTTTAATTTTATTCATTGCCTTCATATGCTTGTATATATCCAAGACACAAGGTGTGATACTTTGTTTCATAACCCAAAAAATCTTTTCATGTGGCCGTGTGGAAGTTATTGCAGTTATTTGAATTCTCTTTAAGGGTACCAGTTTCAAACTCGTTTTTCTAAATTTGACCATTTCGGACTCAAAACATTCTGGTTGTTAACCATCGATATATTACAAGTTTTGCTAGTACTTTTTTTCAGCATGGTTTCGCATGTTTCTACTTGTTTTGGATTTTTTTTTCGTAGGGAGTGGTGGTTTCAGATCAATAGTTTTACATGTTCTCTTGAACTTAGCAGTATGTAAACTTCCATTTTTTCCTCATCAGCAGTTACAATTATCAGTGTCCCATTTGTAAATGCTGTGGCATGAACACAGTGAACAGGAGAACAAAACAGGGAAACTAAGATACATGCTTAAACTATCAAAAAGCTTTAAAGTTATTTTTTTTACTTATTTTTGTTTTTAGGAGTTTCTGATTGATGAAAGGCAGGTAGAGTCTAGTTGTGACATTCACACTGTTCCTGTGAAATTGTTGTTGAATTATAATAATAGTTGTTTATTCTTCCTTTTCAGATTGCAGCATTGACAGGCTTGATAGATCATGTTGTGTGGGTGTGGCCACTATGGGATTTGGGCAATCATGAAGAGGCTGATACACATGTGGTGATTAAGATCGAAATGGGATACACCAGGGTCAAAGTGGAAACAGAGTTAGGTACCCATCAGATGGACCTCTGTGCATGTTGGAGAGTGCTAGAGGAATATGAGAGGTTGGATGGATATGACCCCGGCGATGCCTCCTGGGAATGTCACCGTCAGAATTTCTATGAAGTGGATGCAGAGAACGGTCCGACTATTGCACGGGCGGCTTGTCAGATTCAAGCTCATGGTGTGCTGGAAGTGATGAGTGAAGCCACAGCATTAGTAGAGTTACCCAAATTGAAAGCCTCCAGGGGAATCTTACTTGATATTGATGAAGATTTCTTTGGATGCTGGAGTGATATGATTCCACTGCAGTCTGTAGGAGTTTCTTACAAACAAGTTAAGCTTTTGTCAGATTTGGTATCAGATTTGCTTTGTGCTGAAACAGCCATGGAAGAGAGAGACGCTGACATGTTCTACACGGCACTCATCAGCCTGGTAGTCCGATTGAAGTCTCGGGGCTGTGAAGTCAGAGATCAGCAGAGTGCGCTCAACACAGGCAAATGTCTCACCAACTTGGAGATCAGCAACTATATTATTGAACAAATTCCATTCATGCTTGACTTTCTAGAAGATGCCAAGCATGACAACATACATTGTCATCCAGACCCAAAACTGAGGGGCTTATTTTTACAAAGTTTACTTCAGTATCTGCAAAACTTTACCATTAAGCAGCTCAAACTGCTTCTGGATCTAGGCATTTGTTTTAAAACATCACCATCCTCAAGTTATTTTGAGACAGATGGGAGCTTACACGTCTGTATGGGTGATAATATGCCAAACAGAACACAAGTGACATTTTATTTACCCACAAAAGAAGATGTTGCCTTAAGAACAGTGAGTCTTCGTAAAATATTGGGTTCAGTGTCCCAGAAACCAGATTTGATAACAGTGTGTCGGTCTGTTCGAGACGGTTACACACCCAAGCAGCTGTTTCCAGTTATAGAGTCAAACATACTGCAAAGTTTAGGGGCAGTTTATCGTGCTGCACATTTAGATAAAGTTCACTATGATACAAATTTATTGGGAGGCAAACCTGGTTGGTCATCTCACCCTCAAACTTGGAGTCGCGAGTTGATGGAGTACCTATCATCCGATTTGTGAGAATCACTTCTTGCATAGTATGACTGTTGGTGTGTGAGGTTTCTGCCAGTTGAGGTCAGAATTATGTTTTGTGAAAATGAAGAGTTTCTGTATCTGAGTTGTTCTGTAAACAAATATCTGCCTGTCATTGTCAAAATAGAATAGGTATTATTGCAAATAATCAATTTTTAGTAAAAACACAAAGCTGGAGATAACAGGGACTAGACCATATTTTTTGTCTTCAAAACATCTCTCAAAGCAAAGATACATACCATGCGTTTTAAGTTTTATTTGGAGTGCTTCTGTATTTACCATATAAACAGATAAAAGACCCTGAGTTAAGTGCTATTTATCTTACGACCATGATACCAATAAATGAGAAGGGTAAACATACAACACGAAACTTGCTGATACTGTGCCCAAAGTAATTATTTTCAATGGCCCCACTAAATACTTCAAGTACATTGGGTCTTTGCTCGCTACCAAGCACCAGCTTTTCAGGATATTACTGGCACGAGTGACTTTTAGAAACATTCGGACAAATGAGAAATGACAGAGTGATGAATGATGAGGAGATGGGAAGGAGGTTTAGTCTGCATTATCAAGCCATCATGGTATGAAATTTAATGTTGCATGGAACTGGAAGAGAACTCTAAGTGAGAATTGTGAGTTTGCCATAGATTTTGGTGTCTACACAAAAATTTATGATTACATGTACATGTACCTTTTTTTGTAGAACTGTATGCTTAATCAGATCAAGCTTAACAGATGTATGAGCCTAGCTGTAGGACCCAGCAGTAACCATGTTTCAGGGCTTCTTTCTTGTTTCCTGATTGCTCGTGAAAATCTCTTCAAACTTGCCCATTTCTTTAATGTTGTGCTAAAGCTGTTAAGGTTTCTGAAAGTGCTAGAAAACAGTACCGCATTCTTTCCCACTGTTTTGCTTTTCCTGTAATAATTTGATATCATGGGGGCAATTTCTATGTTGCAGCAAATGATAATGGAACTGATTTTTCAATTCTATATTGGAGGCTTGTCAAAGTCAAGTGTTTTTTGTAGATCATCCCTACCTTAATTGTCTTATGTACTTCTTTTTTAAATTTTATACTTTTATTGCTGGGCATTATGTGAAATCATTTATTCATGTGAAAAGGCCAGACAGACAGATGAATTTGCTGCTTCTGTGTAGATCTTCTCCATTCCAAATGTAACAACTTTGGGTCATTTCAATTTGCATACATGTACATAAAGGACAGATAGATGGGACACGTCCACATTTTTATTTATATAAATTAATTAATGCTGTGGGGGAGAACACTTCTAAACAAAAGAGATAAAAACGAAGAAAAAGAAAATAATAATGGTTGGAAATATCCAGCATTTTTGCCCAGCCTAGATTCTCTGTGATATTTGGCCTGTGGCAGTTGAAGAAGACGGTCTGTTGATTTGCCACTGATAGGGTCTCCATTTATACGAATTTTCATCCATGAAAAGAAACATATATTTACATAATTATATGATTATTTGTTTGCTGTACTTTGCAATATGAATGATTTTGATGGAAGTCATATCCACACTTATATGAAAAGTGCATTCTTAAGTGACACTGCAGGTATATTAAATGGTCTTCAGTCAAAGATCCCTTCCACAAATCAGATTCAAAATATATGTCAGCCTCTCCAAGGAAATGGTCCAGAGTGCCATTTTTAAAAAAAATTGAGTTAAGAGTATAATGTGAAAGTGCAAACTGTCCTGAGAAGGGTGCAATTTGTTTCGTGTGAAAATGTTGAAAATTGACCAAGCTATGGCTGTTTCGAGGTGGCAAGGTAGAGAGTCACTTTTGAGGGAAACACACTGAAGTCTACGTAAATTTAAAGGGGCCAATAGACTGGATCAGAAAAAATGGAAAAAAAACCATATTAACAGTCAACTCCACTTAAAATGAAGTCGCTTAATTTCTTTTTGTATGATGTTTTTCTTTTATCTCTTCCCCAATGCCTCATTTCCGTGGGAAAAAAACGCTTAGTATGACATCTTTCTATCCGTTTTTACTCTTTGCATGATCTTATTTTGAAGTCCCAAAGAGGAAAAAAAAAATGCTTAGTATGATTTTCCTAAACCGTGTCATGGTCAAAATACATGCCGTCATCTTTCGTCATCGTCGTTTCGCTACAGCTTGTCCCTGCCTTCTGTGTCTGCCTCGCCATGCTGACACCTGTTATGTCACCTACCAGCGTGCGCCAGAGGCGCCACGCGTACAACTGGATGTGGTCGCTTTGTCCATGAGTGTAGGATTTCACAAATTGTATTCTGCTGGCATCACTGATCCCTCGCACTCATCCGAGCTCAAATAATTATGTTGCCATGTGTTATTCATCAGGTAGATCGATAATGCAGTGTAATAGTAAATGATGCATCAGATGTCGTAAGATTCACAGGGCCACTGATTTTACTCAGGTCGGGCATTGAGAGCCGAGGTTACGATAGGGAGAAAGAGCAAAGGGTTACCCACGTGGAGGTACCGTAACACGCGTGGCCAGAATTTGTTTACTTTTTTTTTTTGAAACTACACAATAGAGATTAAATCGTTTTCACGGGACACGGAACAAAGACAGTCGGCGCCAGCAAGCCCACGAAGGTGTCAAATATCATGCTCACTCAGTCACCGCAGATGGGCGATGTTTATTGTGTTAGTTTAGGCTCGGTGCTACAAGATGCGAGTGTTGCCAGCGGGAGGGTCTTGTATGATATTAACATTTAAATAAATCGATCTAATGTAGGAAAATGCAAGCTATGTTTGTTTTGTTAGTGATCTTGCATGCTGCCAGTCATATAAAAACATAATGTTAAGTTAACTGACAGGTAATATTGTGTGCTAATTTTTGCCCTTTGGTTATAATGGAAACAGAACATTTTACTTAGAAATGTTCAGACACCATCGCTTTGTGTGAATTTTTTTTTTAAACAATATTCCCTCACACACCCATACACATATGCCTACACACAAAAAATACTCCCGCCATAGAAAAAAACAACAAAAGGTCACCTATATAACAATACTGCTTCCGTCCTTTATCAACATAGTTTATCTAAGGTAGATAACTCAATAAATGCTTATTAAGATGATTTAACAGATAGTGTGATGTTAAATTTTATGTCCCCTGGACATCATCTTAAGCAATGTCGACTGTAGGCGGAATTCATTCAAGTCTGTTTGCTTGGGCATGAAGAAATTACTGAGGAATTTATTTATGCCAGAAATTGATATAAGACAGGGAAGTCCCTATCCATCTATTTTTGGCTCTGTCTCGAAAGTGCCGAAAGTGACATGTGGACCAGTTACCTAGAGCACCTCACATATCATACTATAATGGAACTAAGGGTGAAAGTTCTGCCCCCAAAGGCCCTTTTTCGGAGGGCTCCAAAACTCTGGAAGCATTCTCATCGCCTATAACTCGACTTATTTTGATGTAATGGGATAATATAAACATGCTGCAAACCCTGGGTAATTTGTTCGTTTTGCATAATTCACATGTAAAATTCGCAACAAAAACTTCCGATTCCATGCTTTTAGAACAGAGACACGCTATTATGATCTGTTCTTAGTACCATGACGCAGTTTCCCTCATCGTTCATTTGCTGAAGGAAGCAAATTGTGGATTAACGAAAACATGGATCGCCTGTAAACTTTAGCAAAAAAGGGTTAACAAACTCCAGAGTTGGCGCGGAATCCAGGTCGATACTGATTCTGTCATTGTCTATCTTTGTCTGTGGAAGGAACTTTACTTTGTGTCCTAGATCTAGATCATTATAAGTAATGAAGATATAATTTCTCCCGGGCAAGGCGGGGTAACTCAGCTAGTATTAATTATTATACATGTGTATATGAAGACCTGCCAACGGTCCTTTATTTTATGGGACTGACCTGTACATGTGTACCCGTAATTGCATTGATGCCCACAACTATTATAAAGTTAGCAAGAGGTCACAAAGTGTTGTTTCATCAATGAAGCCTGTAATGTTTCCAATGAAGACTTAGACACTCCATCTCCTCCCTGCAGATGATGTGCTTTCTGTGATATTAGCACTGGGTGAGTTGTTGAAACTCACATTCCTTCCCAGTATTTTCTTGCACACTGACAGTGACTGAACAGCCATCTGAATCCTGTTTGTTGTTTAAATTTCAGGTTTATACCATCATTTTTTTTGTTGTTGTACAGAATGTGATTTATTATGGGTTGATTCCTCTGACCCGAGGTGGGGTGTTCCTTTACAGGGTGATTCCTCTGACCAGATGGCGGATGTTCTTTTGCAAGGTGATTCCTCTGGCTAAATCAAAAAATCGTTTCTCTGACCAGGTTTTTAATTTTGACCAATCATTGCGTTTCTCACTTACCGGTCTGGGTGCTTTCAAGTTAGGTCTGAAACTGATGAGCACCAACACAATGAAATGAAGTTTGATTGCTGGGACAAGTTTGTTCACCAGCTTGAGTTATTATTCATTTGTGGCTGTTACAGATTCAAGGAAGGGTGTGCACTCCAATTGTAATGAATGGATTTCCTTGTTATCGTAATGGTGTGTTGGGGGTGTTGTTCGACTGCATATTCTTAATAGTAATATTGAATTTAATTCTTAACTTGCAGACCCATGCCAATTACTAAGGAACAAGTGGATAAATTCAACAACAGGGCCTGCAGGGCCACATTTTATTTACGTTAAGTTTACTAACAATTTCGACTAGAGATCTAATATGTAGTAATGATAAATATCAGCAGCATCAATTTCATAATCAATAAATACGTCATTACAAGTCTAGCTCTAGGTTTCCTACAAAATCATTTAACTTCTGTTCTTGCTAATTATCTAAATACTAATTAGACTCTATATAGAATTCTATCTCTAAAATCTGGTCTGCTTATTGTATGGCAATCAATATACTAGACTAGTATAGAGTCCAGTCTCTGGAGACATAAGGTCATCTCAGATATTTAGATCCAAAGTTACAGGTCTAGATCTTGCCCGTCGAAGTGACGTCGGCACAGTTAAATATTATATAGACTCTAGATAGGCCTATATATAATCTAGATCAAGGATGGACTGGCAACTCCCAGCCTCACCCAGACAATTCAATTACAATTAGACTCTAGATCTATATGATTCACACATTAGTACGAGTTGCAATTCTAGAATTCACAGCTAGATCTAGTCTATGTATTTAGCATCTTGCAATGTTCAGCAAGCACTCCGGGTAGATCTATGCACCAAGTGATCAATACTCCTACTGGATAACTGTCATGCTTTCACCTC
Source organism: Onchidella celtica (assembly GCA_963931925.1). Classification (NCBI taxonomy): domain Eukaryota; kingdom Metazoa; phylum Mollusca; class Gastropoda; order Systellommatophora; family Onchidiidae; genus Onchidella; species Onchidella celtica. The sequence continues at coordinate 45,032,427 of OZ007568.1, read as the reverse complement.
CTATTCACTGTCAAAACATCACGAGCCTCGGTCAGATCTTACTTACGATTGTTCTGGCGCTAAGGCCAGAAACAGTAGATAAAGGCGGTGTCATATTCAATGAGCCATGGATTAGTGACAAGACATTCGTCGAGCCATGTTCATAATAAATGGATTCATTCAAGCAGAATCGACGCTGAGACCATCACCCACGGAAGTCTGGCATGGAATGAATAACTAGTGCCGCCAGCCCGCTCTGCAAGCAGCACGATTTACTACGCGTTGAAGCAAGAGGAAATATAATCCCCTTGGGAAAGTGAAACTGGGGCGCTAATCTTTCGTCTAAGCCCTACTGGTTTTTATTTAACTCTTTCCTACTTCCTAATATGTATGTTTTCTTATTCTTATCAATCCACGAAGATTTCTAGACGTGGATGTTAACTTGGTCTATGCAAATTAGTTAAAAGTTAAAATTTGACACAGCAGACGACAATTCTTTAAGGCCACTCTAATAGATATTTTGGGTTTTCACAAAAGTTAAATTTTACTCCAAGGCAAGGGAAATTAATCTTGATATCCTACTCTAGGTTATATTAAATTAAGTTATTTCCCCTTGACCGTATTTGATTCTGACATCCCCCACCCCAGTGGAAATTTTGAGAAAAATTTACACGATAGGATCGCAGAAACTCAACAGTCATGAAAATGACACTGATACTGAGGTGGGGGCTTAAGTACCAAATTAGAAAAGTAAGCCCTAAGATGGATAAAAATTTAACTAAGAACGTGCATAGTGGATGGACAAATAAAAAATTACACAATTATTTATGCAACGTTCTGTAGAATTTTATCTATGACGTATATTCTCATTTCATACAATCACACTTCTCATAAACATTTATAATAATAATGATTACTTAACTGTATACTCTTGAATTAAAGTATAACTATATTCACACAGTCACGCCTCACTGAAGAACCATACTCATAAGTATTATGTCAACACATATATTGATACATGTATGCACATTCACAAATAATATATTATTAAGTAAAGTATTGTGGCATCCTATGGCAGCAGTAGCTCTGGTTGCTTGGTTTGCCATGACTCCATCTCATTGACCCGCAGACAAGGGCGTCAGGTTTGTCAGTAGCTCAGGTCACAGTCCGGAATGACGCTGGTGGAAAGAGGATATTCACAAGAAAGAATGTAAAAATTGTTCATAAATTAGTGAACAATATAATGTGAATCCATCCACCGTCCAGAAATGAGGTGGAGAAGCGCCATCCAACCCCAATACAAGACAGACTAACAGAGTAATGAAAATTTTGGTCTGTCTTACTTTTTTTGCAACAAATTTCCATATAATGAAGCCGAAACAACAAAAACGGCGAAAAGTTAATTGGCTTAACGTTTACATTCCAAATTCGCGTAGTGCTGCCTCAAATGCAACAATAGTATAGAACTTTCTCAATTCCATTAACAATATGATTTAATTTATTTAATATCCGTATCGAATCCGGTATAGATGAGATGGCACGAGGCGATAGCTAGTTAATCTAATGCGCTTTACGCAAGCCATGCACACGTCAAGTGTCACAGTCATCTCGGTATATAATCATATCTGGTATTACGATAGCTGGTCCACGGGACGCGGACAGCCTAAGACATAATCGGTTGTATAAAAAAAAACTCCACTCTTCTTCACAACTTCTTAAAACGCGACCACGCAGTGTCCTCTGTTACCACTGCAAAATATCTCTCAACGCGACAAATCAGTGTCCTCTGTTAGCACTGGAAAAACTCTCAAAACGCGAAAATTCCCTTTCTTACCGGTCGGTCTTACACTGCCTGCGGCCTTACATTGCCCATAGGTCTTACACTGCATCTCCGCGTCTTACACTGCCTGCGGCCTTACACTGCCCTTAGGCCTTACACTGCCTGTAAGAAGGTTCAACTCTCTCTCTCTCAATATACCACGTGTCTTTTATAATGACATTACCTCAATACTGATACGAACAAGTCCCATGAGACAATAAACTCTTTGCTCCTCGGGCGGCCGCACAGCCGAAAATAATACCAATATTCACCACACATCACTTATCTCTCACTTCACATAAATCACTTCCCATACAACAGTCTTTTACTGTCCTCTCGGGAGCTCATCAATTTAAAGACGAATCGGTTATATCACTCTAACCCAGAACTGGCAGTATTAACTGCACGGGTCCTAATAATTCACTTAATGTCAATAATCCAGATTAAAATTCAACGTGGTTTTAGCACGTGAAATACCTCAGGCAATATTGTAAAACATAGCAATGTCAATATAATAGTTTAAACTTTATAAGGAAGAAAAAAAAATACACTGAACAGTACACTAGACCCACAAGCAAGACGAACGATAACAGACCCTACAGCCCTAACTTATTTACAAGATAGTTTTAAGAAAAAGGACAGGAGAGACATCTTCCTAAAGAAAGGGAGGAAGCAAAGAACGCCACAATCTATACGAATAAACGGATCCCTATAGAACTATTCATAGTAAAGCAAATCCCCCCGAGTTATCTATAGCCAACGATGCACGTTCTGCACCCGATTGGCAAAGAAGATTAGCTAAACTACGATCCCATCCAACCACCCGCTAAACTAAACTGAACATGCAAAAAGATAAAAAGCCTGTAAAATGATGAGGAAGGAAAACACCTCAACCTCCCCAAAAATCGACACTCGGATGGTTCACTTAACTTTTTTTTTTTTTAAAGGAATTTAGATGGTGGGTTCCTCAATCCATAGCTCGCATTCCCAAGTCCAAAGGTCTCGTTTTCTGTCACAGGTAGATAGATGTCTGATGGATGTTGTCCCTCGCCGTGATCGTCGGGTCAATGGGATTGACAGAACATCATATGAAATTCAAGCAAAAAATGTATATTAATATACAATGTATATCATCGACATGTCTCTAGATCTAGATCTAGATTTGAAATCACAATCCTACAAAGTTACATCATGACATACTCAAATAGCTAACAAATCTCCAACTAGAATCTAGATAGATCTAAATCTCTCCATATATGTTAAGAAATAGTGTCCCTTTTATTAGATCTAGATTCCAGATCCAGATCATCTTATTAGATCCAGATTCTATATTATATTATTTCTTCTCTCAATAATAGCTAGAGTCTATCTCCTTACTAACTTAATTTTTTTAAGAGTGCCCCTATCTAATTGTTAAGTTATGATAATAAATGTTCTTTAGGGGGTCCCTCTCCAGTGTTACAGATTCAAGGAAGGGTGTGCACTCCAATTGTAATGAATGGATTTCCTTGTTATCGTAATGGTGTGTTGGGGGTGTTGTTCGACTGCATATTCTTAATAGTAATATTGAATTTAATTCTTAACTTGCAGACCCATGCCAATTACTAAGGAACAAGTGGATAAATTCAACAACAGGGCCTGCAGGGCCACATTTTATTTACGTTAAGTTTACTAACAATTTCGACTAGAGATCTAATATGTAGTAATGATAAATATCAGCAGCATCAATTTCATAATCAATAAATACGTCATTACAAGTCTAGCTCTAGGTTTCCTACAAAATCATTTAACTTCTGTTCTTGCTAATTATCTAAATACTAATTAGACTCTATATAGAATTCTATCTCTAAAATCTGGTCTGCTTATTGTATGGCAATCAATATACTAGACTAGTATAGAGTCCAGTCTCTGGAGACATAAGGTCATCTCAGATATTTAGATCCAAAGTTACAGGTCTAGATCTTGCCCGTCGAAGTGACGTCGGCACAGTTAAATATTATATAGACTCTAGATAGGCCTATATATAATCTAGATCAAGGATGGACTGGCAACTCCCAGCCTCACCCAGACAATTCAATTACAATTAGACTCTAGATCTATATGATTCACACATTAGTACGAGTTGCAATTCTAGAATTCACAGCTAGATCTAGTCTATGTATTTAGCATCTTGCAATGTTCAGCAAGCACTCCGGGTAGATCTATGCACCAAGTGATCAATACTCCTACTGGATAACTGTCATGCTTTCACCTCCTATTCACTGTCAAAACATCACGAGCCTCGGTCAGATCTTACTTACGATTGTTCTGGCGCTAAGGCCAGAAACAGTAGATAAAGGCGGTGTCATATTCAATGAGCCATGGATTAGTGACAAGACATTCGTCGAGCCATGTTCATAATAAATGGATTCATTCAAGCAGAATCGACGCTGAGACCATCACCCACGGAAGTCTGGCATGGAATGAATAACTAGTGCCGCCAGCCCGCTCTGCAAGCAGCACGATTTACTACGCGTTGAAGCAAGAGGAAATATAATCCCCTTGGGAAAGTGAAACTGGGGCGCTAATCTTTCGTCTAAGCCCTACTGGTTTTTATTTAACTCTTTCCTACTTCCTAATATGTATGTTTTCTTATTCTTATCAATCCACGAAGATTTCTAGACGTGGATGTTAACTTGGTCTATGCAAATTAGTTAAAAGTTAAAATTTGACACAGCAGACGACAATTCTTTAAGGCCACTCTAATAGATATTTTGGGTTTTCACAAAAGTTAAATTTTACTCCAAGGCAAGGGAAATTAATCTTGATATCCTACTCTAGGTTATATTAAATTAAGTTATTTCCCCTTGACCGTATTTGATTCTGACAGTGGCCTTATGCATGACTAGTGCGTAACTGGTTATGTGGTGGTGTAGCCCATGTGTGCCACTGTAAATAGATGCCTGGTATGCGTGAACCTTGCATAGACCTACACCTATGTGTAAAGTAGTTTATAACTTTACACTTTCTCCAAGGATGAGACTAGATCAGCTACCCGATGCGTAACTAGCATGGGAAAGTGGCGTCGGCTAGAAAGACAGTAACTGATATTTTATTCTAACACATGACTTCATGGGCCAATAAAACAATTTGGATTTCTACTCACCCTCGATCTCTTAGTTTTGTTTTAATCTAAGTTGTTTTCTCATGGCGGGGATAGACTTATACAAATTTTGTTTATGTGCTATGTCAACTTTTGTTACAGCAGTTAGCAGCAATTGATGCCTAGGGAAGTGTAGAGCAGGTCTGTAACTTCAGTTCATGCATACCAACCAAATTGGAGTTTACACCTAGGTGGCCATAAGCACTACTGAGCCTGCACCATGGTGTAAAACGGGTGGATTTACACCAAGTTCATGCATACGGCCACTAGTCAGAGGAACCTCATCCTTTTTATTATTATTATTAATGTTAGCTCTTCTGAAACAGAACTGCCATTTTGGCACACATGTCATTGTCAACATAGTTGCACATTCTTAATTCTTAATGTGATTTTCGTATGCAGGGTTTTACCATTTTAATTGTCATCGTTGCTGGCAGTTTCTGCATGTCAGTATGTTAAAAATTGTTTCGTGCATAGTTGTCAAGTAATTTGTTGAGAGGACTAATTCAGTAATTACTAAAGAATCGGAAGCGCTCAGAAAATGGAGGAGAGAAAAACAAGTGGATTGCCAAGACACCCCCTCCCCCTCTCGAAAAAAACAACAAAGAAACAAAAGCACATGACATGCGTGCAAGAGATATGCCTAAATCTCATTCCATTTACCCATTGGTTTAAAATCTGGGTCAGGAACATTGCTTAAGGCAACGTGAAAAAAAAAACCCAACAAAAAAGACCTGAATCTCATTCCATTTACTAATTGGTTTATGTTGAATCTCACTCAGGTATTGGGGTAAATCTCTTTTTTCATGAGTGTTTATCTATTTCAAGTTTTTAATTGAGTCTTCATGTAATGTATGTCACAATGTATTAGATAAGGATAATCATTTAACAATGTATTTTTCATTATTTTCATACCACTAGAATAAAAAATAAAAAAAATTCTTTTGTCTTCTTTTTTACTGCCCGGGATAAATCGATTTATTAGTTTCAGTTCTGGGTGATTATTATGGACCTGCTTCATTTTGCCTGTTCCTTTGGCTTTATTTTATTTTTGTTTGTTTGTTTTTAGATATTAAGTTTTACTGCTCTCCCTTTGCGCGTTGACATCCTGCGCGTCCCGCCAGCGTCCGTCAAATGGCTATGATTTGCGCACGGGTTAGTTTGTTTGTTAGTGAACACATCGCAGGAAGAGATAACGTCATGTGGATGCGGAAGTGTGCTATTATTAGAAACATACATCAATATCTTATTGGTCGTAAATTTCGGATCAAACGCTCTCGTGAATTTAGTCTTTAATTATAACCGCATTTACCGATTAACTCAGAAATAATAAACGGGTTTGTTTGTGTATAGCGATAGGAACAATGTTCGCTATCACATAATTCTTTGTGCCAAATTTCAGGTTGGTGCGTTGTGTAGTTTCCGAGTCCATAGGACTATTAGGGGTTTTGTTGTAGCTTTATTATATAGATATTAGTTTCTTTTTTTGGATTTTAGCTTTAGATTTATGCTATCCAAATGGTGATTTCCTAACTCCTAATGGAGGTTGTGGGCCTATCATGTTACGTCACATGTTGATTTGATGTTCATATGAATTTAAAATTCTCTATATTCTTTATAAGCTTGTGATTTCCAGGTGATTTTTATACAAGTACATGTACATGGAGTTGGGTTTGGAAATTTTAAACAGATTTTAAACATAATTTATTTTTTTATTTTTGCAAAGATTGCACGATGATTGTACCCTACACTTTGCTTTTTTTTTTTCATTAAGGATTAGGGTTCAGTTACCACTAGCACTAGTGGGGTGATTTTTGTGTCGGACACCATTGGAAACTTCCTACTAGGGATTAATTTTTTTTTAAAAATGGGTATCTTCCCATAACTGGCCAGAATAATGGTTTGGGATTACAAAGACTAGTTGGCTAGAATTCTAATTCTCTTTCACCTTTTATTTTTTTTATTGTGCCTTTCATCATAATTTTTCCTTTTTTTTTTTTTTAAATGAACTCTGAATGTCTTTGGCTGTGATGTACTGCTTGTGTTTTTTTATCATTTACAGATATTGTATTTTAAATTCAAAGATTAATAACCCATTAAATTTATTTTTTTTTAAATTTTAAATGGCCAGATGAACACCATGGTATCAAGCATACAATGCTTAAGTCTTGAAAGGCCAATGTAAGAGGTGTGAAGGAAATCTAGAGAGTTTGATCTGAGATAGATCGTTTCATTGCAACGTATTATTGTCACAATCGTAACACAAATGCCTAAGTCATTTTTTGATATTTTTTAGATAGGGCCTAACATCCTAGATAAAGTAAAGTAAAGTTTGTTTTGTTTCCTGAAAAGCACAATGTTTTGTATCGAGCGTTCAAAGTCTAAATTTGGACATGAAACTACTTTTATGCAAACCACAAGATTTGCAAAACAATAATATTTTTCACTGAAAATGTTGTAAAAATGACGTAGGCAAATGTGTTATGACCCTGGCATTATTTTGTAGAAAAAGATTATTTCTGTTGTGTTTTAGGACATGATATTTTTACATGTGATGTAGTTTGAGGCCTCTTTTGTTTCCACCAAAAAGAAAAAAACCTGAAAAATTAGTGATTTGTGCCTGTGACTGTCGAACGAATTCTTCTATCCTTTCTGGGAGGGAGGTCTCACTGTTGTTAAATTTAACATGAAAATGTACCATGTATCGAGTACCCTGCCCAAAATTCAGACACAGCACCCTCAGTTTTTGTCTCCAGCATATGAAAAGTGCACATTTGGGTGGTGATAGGAAGTTCTGGGGAAAGAACATAAATTATGCTTTTCAATTATGACAGTGAATCAATTAAAAGTTCAATTAAATGTCAAATTTTTCAACAAAGTAAGTAGTGGGATGAAGTGAAAATCGAAAATATAAAAAGATATATTGTCACCATTCCTTAAAACTCTGGGAATCTGTTTTTGCTGCTTTTCACGAGAAGCAAAAACTGTTTTTTTTTAGCATGCCTGGTCTAGTTACAATGAAAATTTGAAAGTTTGTTTCGATATTATATTTCAGCTTAGAGTCTATAACTAAGACCATTGGATGCGGCTTTGAATATTTTTGAATAGTACATGTACAGTGACGATATAAATGTAATGTCCATGGAAAATGCCACTTGGAGTTTTAACACATCGTGGCCTTGTCATAGACATTCATCATTCTAATGGCAGTAAGCTTTATGGGGTGGGGTGTAGAGCCAAGGGTACGAAAAGTGTATATTGGGGGGTGGAGGGGGTCAGACACGCCAAAATCGTGCATACTTACTTTATGGATGGTGGCCCCTAACTAACTTGGAAGACTGTTGTAAAGATCAAACTGTGCTAATTTGTACTGTCATTCTACACATCATTTTGAATATCACTGAAAAATTACAGATCAGATGAATTGCCAGTAAGTATTACCTTCAAATGAACTTGTTGACGCAAGCAAACGCACAATGAAAGTTCTGTCCCAGGGTAGAGTGACCCAGTATTTGAGTGGGTGTAACTTTTAATTGTCCAAGTGGGACACACCAGTTCCTACCCGCACCTGGAAGTTCCTTGTTTTTCATATAATATGCAAGCATATCGTAAAATAATATATTACATGTATTTTACTGTTATAACGATGTAATGCAGTAACACGTTTAATAGATTCTTTCTTTAAATTTTGATATAGATCATTTAACTTTTTTATTGTCATACCCCTGACACAGTATTCCTACACAACAGGTTACACTTGCTCGTTCGTTAGTTATAGTTTTTAATTCACACTCTCAATCTGTTGTGATGATTTTCTTCTTTTTTTTTTTCCTCATGTTTTTTTTTTTTTTTAAGTTCTTTTTGACCGTGGATCTATCGCTCATTCCTGTCCAATAAACACGAAAGGAAAATGATAAATTCCTGCGTTGCTTTTGTTGTTGTTGTTATCGTCACGATCATAACATAATTGCCTAAGTCATATTTTGATGTTGTTTCAAAATCAAAGAAAGCTGTTTACTTCAAATATAGTGGTGGCTGTTGTTAGGGAAGAGTAGTATTTTACATAGAAAGCTGTAGCTGAAATGTGAACACAACTCAGTATTTTCTCTATTTGGCTTTGTCATTAGACCAAGCATCCCTAACAACAGTCTAAATTGCGGTTTAGGTGGATGTGGGTTTTCATTTAAAAACCCATAAGTCAACGAAACAAAACAATGTAACTGTTCAATGGTGCCACGTGATTACCTTTTGAAAGCGAGCATTTCATCTTAAAACACCGAAAAAATGACTTAGGCAATTGTATGTTATGACCATAACGTTATTGTTATCGCTTGGCGTTAGTCGTCCTTTTCTTCAAATGGATGAATTGTTGTAGCTGGTATATTTTGGTTTTTCTGAACCAATGTGAAAATAGATGGTGGAGTTTGACCGAATGCCAGGCATGAGAGATGGAGATTCTCATTTCAAGACTAGCTAAGACTCCCGTTGTTGTTGTTAAGGATAAACCTTCTTCCGCCTTCCACCTCTCTCTGTATAACCCCACCCCTCCTTTTTTTCTCCATACCTCTTCCACTCCCTCACCCTCTCTTTATTTCTCTCTCTCTCATTTACATGACGTAGTCTCCCATGCCCAATAATGCCCTCTACACATGCTTATCCACAGACTAATAAAATACCCAGACTGGATGATCCCATTGTGTGACGTCACAAAACAGCGAAAGGTCATGAACCATCCGCCACATTAGGTTTACGGTAACGACCGACGCATCAGCATAGCTACAATTTTGAATGACACCATTTTGACGCGCCTACTGAACGCGGAAGTTTGGTTCCGCACCAAAAAATTAATACATGTACAAGTACAACCAATCTTGACAAATAAAAAGAAATTTCTAGTGCAGATAGAACTAGAATCGGAATTTCCCGAGCGGCGGCCATGTTTGTTATACGGCCGCCGCTCGGGAAATTCCGTAAAAAAACGACACAGCCCGAAGCCCGTGTTTCCAGTCTGGTTAAATTATTAAGCCCCCCACACACGTTCAAGCCCGGCTTACGGCCTCGCCCAGATTCTGTAAAACTTATAAAAAACTGAACGTGTGTGGGCGATTTCATACAGCCGGGCTCCGAGTCAGGACTTAAGCCAAAATATCAGGAGGCGCCTGAAAAATTATGTAAAGCCAATGGCTTGACGCGGTAAACTCAAAATTAAAACGTACATGAAAATCTTTTTTTGGCCATTTTGATGACAAAATCGGGAAAAGTAGTAAATTTACCATCGATTTGATACCAAACACCATTCTCGTACGATAGATAGAACTGTTTTTTATAAATTACTGACTTTTCATCAGTTCTCGCACCTAACCCCGTTCCTCTCTCAGTCTGTCTCTCTCTCTCTCTCTCTGTGTATCTCCCTCTCTCTCTCTCTCTCTCTCTCTCGTTCTGCTTGTCTGTGTTTGGTGGGGATAAAAAGAGAGATAGATATAAACAGAGAGAGATTTTTTTCTCTTAACCTGTGCGTCCCCGCGAAAACGACCGTGAAACCGTGCCTATAAACAAAGTAAACTCATTGTATTGTTGTTACCTTTGCATTCTACTCATACCTAATCCTCGTCACATACATGTGACATGTATCGATAATTTTATGTTTAAATAAGTCAGTGAATTTGTTAAGTGAATGATTCAATCCGGTTAATAAAGTGTGATTTTAAAAATCTTGCCTTGTCTCATTAAAAAAAAAACAACAATAGAAACTCTATTAAAGACACCAATGAAATATAGCTGATAGATACAATGTACTCAACCGGCTAGATCAGGGGTCGCCAACTCCCTGTCCTTGGGCTGGTACCACCGGTCCGTGGATCACTTGGTACCAGGGTGCAAAGAAAAAATTTTGTGATTTAAAATGTTATTTTTCTTTCATTAGTAGTGTCTACCCAGTCTGCAGAAAAATTTCATGTATGAAACCGGTCCCTGGGACAAAAAAAGTTGGGGACTGCTGGGCTAGATGATCCAACGGTTAGGGCCGCTATGTAAAAGAAATTTCTAAAATTAAATTAATCGAAACGTATCAGAGACCTACAAATGCGCCAAGAAAGACTGAGTAAACAAGCAATACTATCAATTAAAAGAGATTTCAATACTGTTATGGAAAAAGTTACACAAACTAAAACCAGGCGATTTTAAATAAATTTCGATATATTAGCATTAAATGCATTTTACTTTAATTATATCAGTGTTTTCCTAAAATACAATGCAGCTGCTTGTGAAGGGGGTGGGGGGGGGGGGGATTCAATGCCGATCTGGAGGGAAAAAAACTAGCGGAATGCTAACAGTCCACGAGAAGGAAGAGGGGGGAGCTGGCAATGCCTGCCTTGCCCGTGCGCTGGCAACCCACGCGACACCGCTGTGCCCTTGTGTTTGTGAGTACTTGTGAATAAGTGAGGAAGTGACAGCATGAGGGTGAAGAGAAGTTAGTGAAGGTCGTGGTTGAGGGGAGGACTTTTGTTTCCTCCACTGTTGCCAGTTCATCGTTACCACTGTAAAATGTCTAGTAAAAATCTTTGGTATCGCAGGAAATGCACTGTCATGGTTTCAGTCCTATTTAAATAGAAATCAGTGTGTGAGAGTCACTGATAGTTGTTCTGATTTCCAAACACTCAATTTTGGGGTACCTCAAGGTTCTGTTTTGGGCCCAATTCTTTTCACATTATACACCCAACCTCTTGCTGATATCTTCAGAAAATATTATCTTCAATACCACCAATATGCTGATGATAGCCAAATATATAAGGCATGTGACCTGATCTTGAAAACCTAGATGATATGATAAAAACAACTGAACATTGTATACAAGAAGTTAAGAAATGGATGGATAATAATAAACTAAAACTAAATGATGAAAAAACAGAAGTTATGCTGATAATGAATCCAAAACAAAAAGATCAATCCACCAGATCTCAATGTAAATGGCCATCTTATTAAAATGACAAATAAAGTAAAAATCTGGGCACAATCTTAGATGCAGAGATGTCAATGTCACCATTTATTAGTCAGCTGTATAAGAGCCTTAATTTCCAGTTACCGAAAATCAGCAATATACGGCACTGCCCAGCTACCGAAGTAACAAAACAGCTTGTAACATCGCTGTTTCTCTCTAGGCTGGATTATTGTAACATACTGCTAAGTGGTCTTCCAAAAAGTAAAATCAATAAACTTCAGTTAATCCAAAATAATGCTGCAAGACTAATAACAAGAACAAAAAGGATACATCATATAACACCAATATTTAAGGAGCTCCACTGGCTACCTATTGAGCAGCGAATAAAATATAAATTGGCTTTATTTTGTTATAAATGTGTCAACAACATGTCGCCAGAGTATATTTCAGAACTTATAGAATTACATCGCCCTGCCAGAGCATTAAGATCATCTACTGACAACCTTAGTCTAAAAGTACCTGTAGTGAACCTGAAGTTTTGGTGAAAGGGCATTCAGCCATGTCGGACCCAGGGTCTGGAATGAGATTCCTTTAGATGTCCGCAGATTGCAAACATTGTCACAGTTTAAAAGGATGTTAAAATGTCATTTGTAAAAGGTTCTAGATCTGGATCTAGTTGAGTGATTGTAAAGCGCATAGAGAAAACCGTAAAGGAATGTGATATGCGCTATATAAAAGCTATCTATTATTATTATTATTAATTAAAATGTCACAATGTTTTATATTTTTCACAACCGGTTCATATACATGTAGGCCTATGCATGTCTAAATAATAAAACATTCTCTCTGTTATGTTTTTCAATCGTTCCTGTTTAAACAATACTAAACCTTTAGAATATATTTGACCCCGAGCATGGATGTGTGTAGTACTAATTAAGATTTGAATTCATGTCAAGAAACACTAAAGCTTCATAAAAAATAATTATATCTTGTTCTTAGATAATTTAGAAGTTAGACTATCTGCATCATAATCATAAGGAGACAGACAGTCGGACAGACAAGCAGACAGGCAGACAGACAGACAGACAGGCAGACAGGCAGGCGGGCAGACAGACAGACAGGCAGGCAGACAGGCAGGCGGGCAGACACACAGGCAGACAGACAGGTAAATAGATAGATAAGCGGACGGAGGGGAAAGACTGGCAAACAGTCTGGGGGGGGGGGGAAGACAAACAGACAGTGAGATGGGTAGACAGACATGCACAGAGACGGGCGGACGGAGGGAATTGACTTTGTTTAATTTATCATGCGGATAGGATCAACACAGTGTTCTTTTCTTCTTCCTGTCGTCTAGGTCTTATCTCCTTGAATCACTTCTTCCTCCGCAGTGTGATTTGATGAGGCAATGTGATAGTGATAGAGATATTGGACCCACATTAGTTTAGTCCTTGCCCCAAACAAACTGTAATTATTGTAATGCTGTGTTTTCTCAGTCTTCACTTGTGTAGTCCAACTGACCCTGACTCGTTGTTGCAGTACAACGGGAAGTGCTTGTAACTGGAAGTGACCAAAAAAAAAAAATAATAATGTAGCTTTCTTACCACACTGCGCTCATCAGCAAATGTCAAGGACATAGGTCACACCATGTAGCATAGTTTCAGACGGAATACAGGTAGCACAATAACGCAGTCTTTTAGAGAAAAAACATTGAAAACAGCATAGGGTGAAGCCCGGGGCAATTAGATAGTTACCGAAGAAAAAAAAATCTGAGTTGGGATGTGGAAGGTGGGAAGAAGACCGGTAGTTTAATTTTGGTCACGGATTGATTACGGAACTGATTGATTATGAAACTGAGGCGATTTGCACAGCAAAAAACATAATTTGGTTTCTTCAAGTGGTCTAGGCCATTTGCACTCCAGCGTTAACTTTTTTTGTTGTTTATTTTTGGTTTAATTGGATTGCTTTGTAATCGAAACAAGCTTATCTGCCTGCCTACTGACAGTGACAATGAATTAATTTGTTAAGTTAAGTGTACGATTCAATTTATATGTTTCATTTTTATAAACAGGTATATTTTATTTTTGTATGATACATTGTCTAGATTTTTATTGAAACTAAATTCTACTTTTTGATGTTACTAACGTAGAGCTTTACAAAATACAAATTTTGTTCTTGGCCGCATTTTAACTCTACAACTTTATAATATGGATCTAGAAAATATTCAGAACACACTGAAGGTGACATTTTCACACAATACTCAATACGAACCAACGCTACCCAGTATATTTGGTGTGGGTTTTTTTTTTGGGGAGGGGGGGGGGGGAGGAGGAGGATGAATAATGTTTATTTGTAAACAAAGCAAAGTATCACAAAAGCTGTTGCCGGACAGTCCAAACTCCTAAGCAATATATATTTCAACAACAACAATGTAATAATAATAATAATATCTATATTTGTGTTTGTTGTTGTTGAAAAAAAAAATTGACGCCTGAGGGCGTATTTGTAATTACCAGTGGTCCGTTATGATCTGAGTATCAATAACAGCCTGCACTAAAATTTTGAAGCTTCTTCTATTCGGAGATGGGGCCGTAACTGGAGCCAAGTAACGGAAAGTTATGTATACCGTAACAGTATTGATGATCGCAGAATGTAATGTAATGTAATATCTAACTCGTATAGCGCTCAACCACACACACACACACACACGCAAGCACACACACACACACACACACAAATGATGTGCTCGAAGGAACTGAACTAAAATAAAAACAGGATTAACATAGGATCAATCCATCATGTTCCCACTCACACACATTAACCCTCGCCGTACGTCGGGGGTCATTAGAGACCCCACGCCCTCTAAAATGTGCTCTCATTAATTCAATTTTAGTTCCAGGAGCTCGATACTCCATGTATTCCTCAATGACGTCATCGCCCATCGACTCACATATTCAAAATTAAAAAGCATTGGAATCTTTGCTCACCATTGCACGTGCATTTCTACTACCCTTTCCCGTACATTGCGGGGTCTGTCCCGACCCCATGTTTTATATAGCAAAATATTCTTCATTCCTTCCCGTACGTCGTGGGGTTTGACACGACCGCACATTTTATACAGCATTTTATTTTCACCACTCGATGCCACGACGCAGTTCTATGCCGAGCTGTATGCTGCTCGCTCAACGGGGCTGACCATACACGTGACCCCTCAGTCAATGACAACTTTGCAGGACTGATGGACATGATATAACAGGTCAACGAAAGTGTCGAGGCCCAGAATGTCTGATATCATTGACTGAGTGATTGCTACAAAAAAAAAAAAAAAAACTGTCAAAAGTGTGTCAACTTCTAGTTCTGGGGAAACAGAATTTCACAACTCCACAGCAAGTTCAAGGTGAGTAGGCCTACCACATAATAAAAGTAATAAAGCTCATTATTGTATAAACATCCATATTTTATAGGTTTGTTTTTTTCAAATGTACAATGTAGTTAGTTTTTATTGTATTGGGCCTATTGTAAAACGCTTTGAGATGCCCTTTTCGACATTTCAAGCGCTGTACAAATTTTTTTGTTATTATTATATATTATATATATGGGTGAGGTACGAGAAAAAGGCATTGCGCTGTGACGGCTGTGCACAGAGTTTAGGAACCGGCCTGGTGATAATATAAGAACTGTAGCCTATACTGGTATGTAGTATTGTGGCGCCGGTGACCTAGTGGCTAGGCTGCCGGACATGAGATCGTGGGGTCCGGGGTTCAAATCCTTACCGGGGCTGACGACGTTGTGTTTTTGGGAAAGGCACTTGACACGATTTTTCACCCCCCACTCTGGTGTAAAAGTAGTACCGGTACTCTGGATAAATGCGTGCTGCTTGAGAGCAGAGAAAAGCTCGTAAGTTCTGATTGTAGCATACATCTTTAAAATGAACGCACTGCTTGATCTTGTCAAGGAGTGATGTGTGTCTATTATTATTATTATGTGTGAGTTTGTGCGCGTGCCTGAGTATAAATGGGGAGGGGTGTACGTGCCAAAAATGGCTGCTGCCTTGAACATTGAGACGGATTTTGGAATGGTTTGGCCTGCCGGGGGAGATAAATATTGTAAAGGGCTTTGAGCCTGCTAAATAAGCAGGGCGGGGGAGCTCTATACATACAATCATCTTTATCCTTATATTGATATAATTAATACTTTTCTCTTTTACTACATCTTGTAGATAGACCGTAAGAACATCTTTCGCCAGCTAATGGATCAAGACCCTGATGTGTCAACTGTCAGTGAAGAAGAAAATGTTTTCATTACAGAAATCCCAGAATGGTCAGAAAGTGACGCTGATGATGAGGGTGGGAAGGAGGAGGGGCAGGAGGAGGAGGAGCAGGGGCAGGAGCAGGGAGAGCCTATGAGATAGAAGGAAGAAAACTCCCTCACTGACCTGGAACCAGCAAAAGATGTTGGTACATCATCAGGGGACATCATAATGGAGGGGAATGACAAAACAAGTGGAGTAAAAACCCGCCGGCAGTTACAAAAAGCCCAGCCAGGAACATATTCAGACCTCCACTGACCAAGGCCATCAACTGTTTATCCGTCCATTCCCCTGTGACTGCATTCCGTCTCTTCTTGACCAGAATGCTGGGATTTCCATCATAGTGAAATGCACTAACTTGGAAGGAAGCAGGAGCAAAGGTGCAACGTGGGTGGAGACCGATGAGACAGAAACTGAGGCGCTGATTGGATGTTTCGTCAACCTCGGTCGGTGCCATGGGCTAAAACCTGATGCCAACAACACTGATATGGGACAAGGTATATGGCAACAATTCTGTGCGATCCGTCATGGGAAGGAATCGTTTTCTGCAGTTGTCAGAACATCTACGATCTTATAACAAAGAAACAAGATCAGCTAGGAGGGCAAGAGACATTTTTGCTCCATCCCGTGAAGTGTGGGACATTTTCAATTCAAATTTGAAACGGCACTACTTGCCATGACCATGCATCACCATAGATCAACAGTTTGTGCCGTGGAGAGGGCGTTCTAAGTTTCTACAGTACATGCCTTCCAAACCAGGAAAGTATGGCATTAAGATTTTCTGATCAGCTTAGAAGGCGAACCTTATCTTGGGAAGAAGGGCAGGGAAATTGGGAAATATTTAGGCCGGAACGTTGCAACAAGATTGTGTCACCCTTCTTTGGTTTAGGTAGAAACATGACGGACATGTGACAATTTTTCACTGACTAGTGGATTGTTTAACAAAAAATTGAATGACACTAGTAGGCACTGTTAGGAGAAACAAAAGGTTTTTACCTCCTGAAATCCCAAACAAGAACACCCCAAAATATGATTCAATTTTTGGATTTCAGAAGAAAGCTTCTCTTGGTTAGCTACAAGTCAGGCAGCAAGAAGAATGCAATACTTCTCAGCACCATGCATCACACATTATCGGTGGATGGCAGCGGAAAGAAAGTTTCTGAAATTGTCTCCTGCTACAACGCCACCAAAGGCGGCGTTGATGTTATGGACATAATGGCTGCTCTCCTGTCTACTCGGAGATCTACAAAACCTTGGCCAATGCGACTTTTCTACAACATGCTAGATGTGGCCGCATTGCTGCACTTGTAATATTCAGGTGCAGGATGCCAGAGGACTCCACAGCCCACAAGGACTCCCGTAGAAGGTTTCAAATATCGATTGCACAGGCTCTGGTTGAAGGTCAGGTTCGGTGTCGAAGCCTCCAAGCAAATCTTTCAAAGTCCTTTCTATTGAGGATCATGTTTTTGACTCTACCAACAATTTTCCTGCCTCAGTTGTACTATATAAAGTGCTGGAGAGTGGAGTAAGGTATCCACTGAAGTCCTTATGTTTGTTGATTGGACACAAAATGTATTCATAGTGCACTGTGAAATCCTGAGTGGTCAGTTGGTTTGATGTTGAGTGTGTATAATGGTCTTAATATTGGATCAAAAAAATATTGCAAAAAAAAAAAAATAAGATAACTCCATTATAATTAAGCACACACACACACACGCAGGCACGTGCGCGCGCGCGCACACACACACACACAGACAACACACCCCTTTAATAAAAAAAAAAAAAAATTATAAAAAGACAGTTTGTCACTGCAACTATGTACATATATAACATATTGTTTACATGTGCATGTGGTCGCAATGACATTTAACTGTCTTTTTAAAGTATTTTTTTTCTACTCAGTTGCTATTAGTAGTACATTCATTAGGAACACACCACAGTAAACACCATGTGTGTCAGTAAAATGCTATTACATGTACTGTTATATGGGGTAGTATCAGACCCCACGTCGTATGGGAAGGTGAGATGAAAAAACGCTATGTAAAATGTGGGGTCGTGACAGACCCATCAACGTACAGGAATGGTAGTAAAAAGGCGACGTACGGCGAGGGTCAACAAACACAAACTTGATTTACTCTCATCTTCAAACCTCTGAATAAGCTTATATGTATACATGACTCCCTTTCTTGTTGTTCTGCCGTTTCTTTTTGTTTCTTTCTGGCCTTCTTCTTATTATTCTTCGTTCTTTCTTTTTCTCCTTGGTCCTAAAAAGGGCTGTTTGTGGCCTTGAAAAGGGTTGTTGGCCGCTCGGAAGAGAAAATGAAGCTATCTGCGATTCACGTCTTCTTTCGAGCCAGACGGCAACTAGCGGCTTATTTGAATTTTTTTTTCTTTTTTCCTCTTTTACATTTTAGTTTCGCTGGCAAATGGTCATGGCATGATCGGGAGCTTCGCCGTAAACATACACCCGAATTTTAACTGGGTAGACCAGCGGTTCTCAACCCCTTTCAACTCCTTAGTCTCCGAATTTTCTGTCATCGCCCCCCCCCCCCCCGCGCCCCCAATTTTTTCCCTCTTCTCACCCCCAAGAAAAATCCTTCTCAAGACCCAAAACATACACTTAAAAAAAGACGGACAGCACACAAATTGTAATGTTACGTTTTTCTAAACCTTACCCATGACAATACGCGCGTGTTCGTTATTCATTTTAAAACAGAAAACATTCCTTATCAAATTGTGCAAAAAAAAAAAAAGGGGGGGGGGGGGGGCTTTTCTGTACAGAAAACCCACCTACACGTACTGTTGAACAAGTCAGTGGCTGCCCTGTATTTGCCCCCCAAAACGTCCGCCATTCATGTTTTCGCCCCCTTCCATTCTCACCCCCGTGGCGCCCTTTCCTTCATTTTGGGCCTTCTCCCCCGAATCAAAATCGGCCCCCTGGGCCCTCGCCCGCGTGGAGAACCATTGCGGTAGATTATTTAGCATGGTTTGGCTTGGACCCATTTTGCAGCAAGAGGGTTGGATCATCCAGTTCCTGTTGAATGTATTTACATCCCCCCTCCTACTGAATTCCAAACCCTTGGGCTCCAGTTGAACCACTGACAAAGATTTATTGGACAACGGACAATAGAACAGAACGAACGCCCGAGCTTACTAAGATGTTTATGAAGACGACTACATTGACCGGCCGAGCGCGAGGCATCAATGAAATACAGGTAGCTATGGATCAGTGGATATAGAGAGAAGCATACTCTTGGATAATGTAATCTTTTTCAGAAAATATTTCTTTAATTTTGAAGAATTTTGAAGTCCGCGGACCAAGCAGTCATTCTATAGAACAAAATACGGTTGCGTTTTCTGTGCATTTTCAGTGTCTTTGGAAGTTCGGCCAATCTCACAACAAATTTGGATCGGAGAACTAATTACTGGTGCTTCAAATCTGATTTATAAACGTTGTCTTACCCCGGCATTTTTCGTGTATGAACGCCAAAAGAACAAATGTGATCGTATTTGGTGTGATCTTTGTAGCTGTCTGTCTGTTTGTCCGCCCGCCCGCCCGTCCGCCCGCCCGTCAGCCCGCCCATCCATCCATACATCAATCCGTCCGTCCGTCCATCGTCTGTCTGTCTGCATGTCTGTCTGTCTGTCTGTCTGTCTGTCTGCCTGCCTGCCTATCTATCTATCTATCTATCTATCTATCTATCTATCTATCTATCTATCTATCTATCTATCTATCTATCTATACCTTCTCCCCATCCATCACTCTCTCTTTCCCTCCCTCCCTCATTCTGTGTCTACACACATGCACAGGCTAAATCTGTCGACACAAATGCACAGGCAAACTAGCCGCAAACAGACAATGTCAGTCAGATACGCTCTCGTGCCAGCACTATTGGACCGAATGTCAACAGCTTCGCACCCACACCACCGTCATCAGCTGTTACTGTAACAATCCCGAAAATCTAGATACCCCTGTTACTGTGTTAGTGACTAGTTTGGCACAAACCCCAAAATACCATAGACGTCAGCGCTGATTGATTTTCACGCCTGTTGCATCAGTTCAGTATTGTATCCACCCATGTTGCTGTGTTACACAGACAATACACTGTATACATGCCAATCTAGGTCAAATTCAGTTTTTAACATTAACTTGTGTCTGTGTGTGTGTATTGCCACAACGCACCTTGAGAAACACTTGCCTAGGTTAATGATCTTGTGCCATTTTTTTTTTTAAGTCATCACAAAAATCAAGTCTGAACAAAGAATAAAGCTGGACCCCCATATGCAAAACATTTTTGTAAAATTTAGTTTTTTGAAGCATACAGTCTTTTTCCGTAACAGGCGGCCTGGCTCACCTTCTACTGTCCAGCCTGAACACAACAGTTACTGGTGCTAGCCTGCGCCCAACCACTCCCACGCCCCCATACCCCTCAGCTAATACATACAAGCGTCACTCGCTGCTAACTGCTTTGGGCCAATTATTGTAGTACTCGCTGACGCAGGGAGTCACCCCACTCCCCCAAAAATTTTACCAACCCCTCTCCCATTCCTATACTGCGATTCATGAGAAAACACAGTAAATAATTATAAAAAAAAAAGCTTTACAGATGACGCAAAACAATTTTTTTTCTTTAACCTTTGTTCAATTTCTATTTTGTGATATTCAAAATAAAAATTAGTCGAATACAGTTATAATCCATTTAGAGAGATAAGCACATTTCATTCTATAAAATCACGCTAACAAGTGAATTTGACCTAGTTTGGCACATAATAAATAGATCTAGTCTTTTTCCGTAATACATCAGTATTGTAAACCTTCTCCCGCACCCATACAAGTTGTAAGAGCAGGGATTTCAATTTTTTTTTTGTTATCCCCTTTATCCCTGGTAACTTTTTCTGAAGTAAATTTACCCCCATCCTGTTTTGCTCAGTAATTTGAGTTTACACTTCTACCATTCTAAAAACTGCCAACAAAAGAGAAATTTTAAGATAATTGTTTTTAACATTATTATTTTAAATTTAAATAACAGTAACAATGATAACAAAAACATTTTCTTATCAACTTTGGGAACGGATCATACTAAGCCCGGTCAGACACAGCCAGATGCTGGCAGACAAGAAGTGCACAACGTGATTTCCTTTTTTTGTTTTGTTGTTGTTGTTGTAAATCTGGGGAGACCCTACCATACTAAGCCCGGTCAGGCACAGCCAGCTTCTGCCACTATTTCTTTGTGTATATTTTGCTGGCAGCATCTGACTGTGCCTGGCCAGGCCTAGCATGATACCCTCCCCCCCCCCCCCTTAGATTTTGGAAATACGTACAAACCCACAATCAGCATTTTACCCCCAGTGCAGGCGACAATTTTTGGCGTATCGGGTTGAGAAACCCTGTGTAAGAGGTACCACCGCAGCTGAGGTCAGAGGTACTCACGGATAGTATCGATCCCCGTGGTCCGGAGTTGGGTGTTAAATTCCGCAAGTACCAGCCTCAGTATTTCCTTGTGTAACATTCACGCCCGGGAGACAAGCGGCCCCATTTAGACAAGTTGTTGTCTTTGAGTTAGTTGCCATCTGGAAAATATTCCTGTCTTCCTTGGTCACAACATAGGTAAGTTTTTTGTTGTTGTCGTCGATCTGGATTTTTCTTTTGATAACAACTAAAGTAGGGTGGAAAATCCTACAAAATTAAAACTTATCTCAAGCAGAAAGCAGGGCCGTCTTAACAAACATCATTATGAACCCGTGGGCAAAGCAATAGGCTGCGGCCCGCACCCCTATGCAGCTACTCACAAATTAGCATGCATGGGGCCCCCTAAACCCTTAGGGCCCTTGGGTAACTTGCCCAGGATGCCCGTGGGTTATAACGGCACTGGCAGAAAGGCATTAATTTTTCCCGGCATCAGGCCTTAGCAATGCTACTGTCAAGATGTAGAGTTTTGTCTACAAATAAATGTTTGCTGGTTCGATTGTTTGATCAGGTAGTTTATGATCGAGTATCAGCTACCGGAACCAAAGAACTGTGAACTTAATAGTGGAATGTATTCGTAATTAAATGATAACAATTATTGTGCCCCCAGATAAAAGGATGATCTAACTTAATATTGAATAGAAACGGGGATAACCAAGTTCAAATTCACGTTTGCTGTTAGCCCAATGGCCAATTCTAACCAGACACAAGAATAATATGGTATACATGTTCAAGATTTGAAAATGATAGCTAATTTTTAAAAAACAAAAAAACTTGGCCATTCACTCTCTCCGCTCCATGCTGCCTAGGTCAATAATTTTACACACTTATTTGTAATAATGTGTAATAAAATGTAACTTGACTGATAAATGCCAGTCATTGTTCTCCAACCTCACGAGCGTACACATGGTCTTCCAATTTTTCAACGGAATAAAGACCTAATTATAAGGACATGAAATAAACGAATTATTTCGTATCTCTTTTCTAAACTTACCATTTATTTCAAAGAAAAAAAAATTCCAAACTGAATTTTCTTCGAAAAGAAATACATGTATAATGGAGTTAGACCATGGTACAATTCTCCTACAACTGTGGCCAAAATTCAGATCAATAATAATATATTTTAAAAAAGAGACCATGTTGTTGTTATGTAATCCCCCCCCCCCTTTCAAATTATCTCAAGGTTGATGTTTAAAGTATTTAAAAAAAAAAAAAAAATTCAAGAGAGTCTCAATTTAGTCATAAGATAGAAGACAATGTCGTAATTTGCTGGTTCATGAAAGTATATTAATATTGGGTAGGGAGTGTTGCTGTGTGATTGAAACTTAAGACGTCGTCAGATATCCACTTTGGTACACGGGAGCAACACGACTGTTTTGATATTTTGTTTTTATTGTCTGAATGGCCTGGAGGGTCAAATTGAAAAAAAAAAAAAACGATTTTTTTTATTGACCCTGAGAAAATATTTTCATTGATCTCACTATTTATTTTTTTTTATCTTGCTGTTATTATTTTTGAAATCTTCGTTAATTTTATTTATTTATTATTATTCTCTTTAAAGTTTTAGTTTCTGAACTCTCAAATGCCCAGGAGTAGCCTGACTTTTCGAAAAAAAAAAAAAAAAAGAGTTCTGAAATTGACAAAACTGTTTCAACATTAAACAAACAGACATTTAATTCGAGGTACATATAATTTTGGCATTCATCTAATTATTTCAAATCAGCCTTGTAAGTTTTATAGGCTTTGGTTGATGAATTAGAAATTATCCCAAATAAAGAACTATTCGACATCAGGTGGCGTATTTCAAATATGAAACACTGGATGCTGAAGAGTTAAATGATAATACACACGCAACTGAAAGGGCATTTGTAGTGTTTGGTGCCAGAGTGTTAAGCTGGATTTTCATGCGTGGGGAAATGGAAACGGAAACGCCAGAAGCCCTTCAAATAGTGAAATAGAAAGAATGTCCTCATGTGTGAAGCTGTTTCTGCACACATGTATACACTGTTCTTTTTACTACTTGATAAATTTTTGCCGTTTCCGCTGCCGTAGACATGGAAACCCAGCCTTATCCTTGAGAATCTACCAAGAACGTAATAGCCAACTCAAAAAGCAGCGATGTACCATCACAGCAGAACGTGAGGAGACGCTCAATGTGCTGGTTTTGGTTTCTTTCTCTTATGCCATCCAAAGATGTGATGTTAACCGCACGGCATCCCTGCACCCCCTTTGTGTGGTACACTCGCGAACATTTGTTTTGGGCACGGCGGCTGAGCATGCCCACTCTCAAGGATTAGCTGGTATCCAAAAAAGGGAATTGAAACTCTCAGGAGAACAAAACATAATAATAATAATGGTCTAGGAATTTCCGCCAAAAGACAGATTAAAATTCAAAATTCCAAAGTTGCTCAAGTCCTATGACGTCAAGTGAAAGTCACTGAAAGGAGCAGCTTAGCGTGGCATAAAGTAAAGTGACCAAATAAAACTTCCTGCCTCGACAACTCGAAAAGTTATTCTAAAAATTATGGTCTTCAATCGACAACCAATATGAACAACACTGAACTGTCAAAGCAGTCATTTTTCTTGCAGGAGGGTCTACATTGGTGAAGAAATTGCACATTCCCCACAGCTCCATCATGCTAGAAATTACGTTTTGACAGAGTAGAGCAGGAGATCTGTTTTTGAAACGTTGGAGTATCGATTGGAAACAAATATTTTTTGGATTATGTAGACAAATTGGGGGTTGTTTTCACTGTGAATTTTTGGAAAGTGCAAAGGTTAGGAGTAAGTTTGGCTGGTTGGCTACAGTAACCGTTTCATTGCCAAAATAGTCGGGGCAATTTTGTTCAGAAATCGGCCAGATTCCGGTCACGAGAAAGTCATTTTGGCTGTGCCGCTCAAAACAGACATTGTTGTAAATTCGTTTGTTTTGTGCTTCTATGTTTTAAAAGCATAGCACTATGAGTGAACAGGTATAATTATCAGATCAATGAAGTCATGAACTCTCAAAGTAAAGGTCAAAATATACTTTCACTCAAATGGTCGAGTATTGTTAGAAATAGTGTCTTTTTGATTGCGATAAAGTCTTGTTCGATCAGGTGAAGATTTTTATACAAATGGCCAGGAAATTAACAATACTGTCGCCAGAAAACAGATATGCGACTCCATTGTCCAATCACAATCAAGTCCACTCGGAGTCAAGTGGTCAAGTGGTACTGATTCTTCACGGATGAAGAGAAATTAATGAATTTCAAGTGTGGCTAATGTTTGACATCAAGAAATGAACAACAGGCCAGCAGTTTGCTGTGCGTTATAAATCAGACTGCTTGTTTAACTTTTTATACTGGGGAACAAAGTGCGTGTGAACACGTTGAGAGGCGCCTTTCTTCAGTATATGAGCTTGACAACAGGCAAACATTAATAGCATTTGGATTGCTTTAGACCCTGGGCGACTGAGGTGAATGTAATGAATTCTTTCTGGGAAGGTGTCTGCATGGCAGGCCAGGTCGAACATAAAAGTCACAGACCGTCATTTGTCCAATTGTATAGCGTTAACTCATGAAGCTCAGGGGCGGGTGGGAGAGTGTGTTTGTGCAAAAATATCTTACCCTCCATTACAAATTGGAATCGTTACTTGTGTGTACAGGCCTGTTGTAACTGTTGCAAAACGTATTGACGAATTGTTCAGGTATCTCTACAAAACCTAAGAGAAGAAGTGTGTGGGTTTCGTTCTGAGTGTGAACAGAGGAATTATTGAGTTTTGGCAACTAACTATCGGGGTTTGAGATGGACCTTTCCTGCACCGACTGACGATATAATGACAACCGTTGTTATAGTTTCTGAATGTATCATGTTCACGGACT
The DNA here is from genome assembly GCA_963931925.1 of Onchidella celtica. NCBI lineage: Eukaryota > Metazoa > Mollusca > Gastropoda > Systellommatophora > Onchidiidae > Onchidella > Onchidella celtica. Next base: position 45,006,914 of record OZ007568.1, on the reverse strand, counting down.
TAAAACATAAGGTTCACGTTGTGTCCAGTGTTCACTGAAACCGACACTCTCGCACTGGGCGGTAGTGTTAGTGCTGACACTCCCAGTTATATTTTGTGACCATAACGAATTGTTTCGTTGGGCAGATCGGACTGAAAAAAAGATGTCTGAATTTTGAAGCTTATGGTAAAGTGAGTCAGAACTTTTTCTTTCTTTTTTTTTTGTTTTTGTTTGAATGGTATCTAGATACTTGAGCTGATAGAAGAAAGCAGTCGACATGGATAATAATAATATTAGTTAAAATAAAATTTATTCAAATGAAAAATATGCCCTATTGTTTTTTAATCTTCCTGCTGACAATAGCCATGAAGTGTAATAACATCAGTGTTGTTGTTGTTATAACAATATGTCCATTCTTTTTTAACAACTCTGAGCCAGCACAGTGGCGGATCTAAGTATGAAACTAATGAAACTTAAAGCTCCAGGGCTCCCAATCTCAGGGCCCTGAAGAAACGTTTTTTTTAATGAGTGACTCTTGGATGTTGCCCTATTGTTGCTGGTGACGAAGAGGCCGTATAACAGTTCAAGCTACAGGGTTCCAAAAATGTAGGTCCGCCACTGCTCTGAACCCTCATTCTGAGCAAAACTGATTCGAATATCTTTGCCCAGATTTGATCGAATAATGAGCGTCGTGAACTGCAACAAACACAAAATAAAAGCATTCATTTTACTGTCTCTATTGTTGGGACGAACTTTGGGCGAAGTGGCACCCGGAAGTAAAAGTGTTTAAGATTGAGATGTTACACAGCTGCCATTAACAGATGGGTAGAGGATGTTGTCGTTGTGTCTTTATTATTAATTGTAGTATTAGAAGTGCTGCTTTGTTTCACTTGACCTCACAGTACTAGTGCTCCTCTGAAATTTTGAATATCATTTCTTCTGTGGTGGGCAGTTCCACGGCCATATGTTTCGTTCTCTTGTCCAGCTGCAGTCCCAAGCCCTAGCGAAGTTCAAGTCTTCTTTTTGGATTACAACTAATCTTTATGAGTGCGCGTGCTCAGTCGCCGTCCTCCCCCAAAAACAAATGTTTGTAAGTGCGCAGGTTCAGCCGCCGTGCGTCGGGGTGCGGGGAGGCTTCAACAGTACAATTCTTGGTGACGCAAGCGGAACAAACGAATTTATCAAGAACACTATCAAGCGTGAGCCTATTATACTACGTCAGTGCCACTAAAATATTACATGTATTTGTTTCAGCCAATTCAGGGTGTCACCATGTCTAGCAAACATGTAAAGCGGCGCGGGAAAAAGTCCTCAGTTTTGAACGCAGATCTGTTAAATCACGAGGAGGAACTACCCAAGCGACAGGGTCTCTCCCCTGACTCCCACTGGCGAGAACTACGCTTCCGGCAGTATCTGCGCATGCGGATGAAGAACGGCTTGAAGGCGAAAAACTCGGTATGGGTAGACATACAAGGGCGTCCTGTGACTTTGGCTGAAAGAATCCTCCGGTTTAGGTTGGAAAAGGAAAAGGCAGGTGAAAGCGGCAACAATGCTGAAAAGCTGGACACATTGGTGAGTTGTAATGTCATGTAAATTTTCTTGGAGACCTGTCTTTGTGTCAGGAACAGAGGAATTGTGATAATTTCACATATGTGAATTTTTTTTTTTTTAATTCAAAGCAGTATTCAAAGTTTAATTCAAATGTATGTAGAACACCTCTCACGTTTTGATAAAAAAAATTCTTGTAATATCAATGTTACCAACCATCCATCCATCCATCCTCCTTCCATCTGTCCGTCCGTCCATCCATCCACCCATCAATCCAATTCTCCATCCACCGACCCGTCCATCCAGCTATCCGTTCATAAATAAGTCTGTTCATCCATCCATCCATCCATCCATCCATCCATCCATCCATCCATCCATCCATCCATCCACCCATCCATCCATCCATCTTTCCATCCATCCATCCATCCATCCGTCCATCCATCCATCCATCCATCCTCCATCAATCCATCCACCCACCCGTCCACCCAACCATCCGTTTATGAGTCCGTCCTTTCTTCTGTCCGTCCATTCCACCCATCCATCCATCCTTCCCTCCATCCATCCATCCATCCATCCATCCATCCATCCATCCATCCATCCATCCATCCATCCATCCATCCATCCAACTATCCATCCATCCATCCATCCATTTACCCACCCACTCACCTATCTGTCCATCCATCCATCCACCCACCCACCCATCCATCCATCCATCCACCCACCCACCCACCCACCCATCCATCCACCCATCCACCCACCCATCCATCCATCCATCCATCCATCCTCCAGTCCTTGTCGATCTCTCAGCCATTCTATAAGAGGGTATCAAATGTTTGCCTTTTGTCAATGCTGCAGCATTCACATCCTGTTGAACAAGACGGGCCAGGAAAACCGAGCTTACGAGAACTTGTAGAAGAATATAAGACAATGAGAGAAAAGGAAGGAGTACTCAGCAATGGACTCATGGAGCAGATAGACCAGGTCAAAACTGAACTACAGCACCTGGAACAAACACAGGTAATCATTTTTCGTCAGGTCCAAGAGTCCAGCGGATGCGGTTTTTATTTATTTATTTATTTACTTCTTTATTCATTCACTCCTTTTTCTCTATTTATCTGTTTTTTCATTCATCTATTTATTTCTAACTGGTTTATTTATTTATTTGGTTGTGCAAAGTTTAGCTGTGATTATGATAATGACAAATAGAATAAATTTTAGGATAATGTTGTCTCTAATGATTCACAGAATAAAATGATGATGAATAACGAGAAAAAGAAGAGACGGGAAAGGGTTAAAAGTGCAAACCATAGCAACAGGACAGTGTTTGCCGAGATCTCCATGTCGCGATGTGGGTTAGATGGGGAGAATTCGACTGACACTCTTTCGATGTCCGCTCCCACAATCGACGAACACACCAAAAAAATACTTGCACTCTAAAAACTAAATAAATCAATTGCTTTGATATTTAGCAGAACTGTAGGGCAGTTTAATTACAGGAATTAATGTAACAAATATAATTATAAATATAAATATCAATTCAAAGGCAACTGAATCTAACTAATGAAACTACAGCTTTCTATAAAGACTAACTTATTCACTCTAACTACTTGCAAGTCATATGAGTTATATGCCAAATAGAATCCGCGCACGTGGCGACGGATATAACAGTTTAAATTCTATTAATTCAATGAGACATGTTATGATATGGACATTTCCTCTAGACACGCCATGGAGAATGCTTGTACAACCATGCGTTGTCTGGCGGTAGCTCTGAAACTGTCTTCAAAAGTAAGTAGAACGGTTCACTTTCATCATTACAAATTAGTATGAACTCTCACCATTAGGCCCTCACTGGGAGTGAGAGCGCTGGATGTAAACGCTGTGGGTTCATATCAAACCAAGTAGCTTAGGCTCTGGAGCTTTAAATCATGGCGCTCCTCACAATATGGACTGCTCAACTGCGTCTCTGTGTCTCTCATCTGGCTGAGGACTATCGCCGTCCACCTCGTAAATGGATTGTCTACATGTGGCATCTATCTAAGCTCTGCACGGATTTAAATACTAAAGCTATGTCTCGACCTTCCGTCCAGATTCATACATTTGATTGGTGCAGCCGCTTCAGCTCAGCCTGCAATATTACTTTATGCTTGTCATGGCCTTGCGCCAAAATCAAGGTCAATTTTACGGTCTAGACAAAAGTTAAAATGCGAAACATTAACTACTAAAATCTTCAAACCCCGTGCTTTCTACTCTTATGCACGAATTTCCGAACGCCAACTAAGCGTCTAAATAAACTACCTTTACTCGCCCCTTATCTATGTTAATCAAAATCACGGGGTCGAGAACTGCTCTGTCATTCCTAGCTATACATTTATTCTATCTCGCCCCTCCTTCTCTCCATCCATCAGAAAAAAGGTGTTTCAAAACAAACTGTTCACGAGAACAGCTCAAGGACAAATTACGCTGGTTATAATCAACAAGATCGTAAAAATTAACTCACTGACGTCGTGACCTAGCACGGCATTTATGATCCTAATGTGATCATGACACTCCATACTGTGCGAATTGCGCTGTCCCCAGTGGTTCTAAAAACATTTGCTGTTTAAACCAAAATGTTTTTACAAAACGTACAATGTAAAAGATGCCAGACATATTTTATTTCTATGATACACACACGAATACCATAGTGGAAAGTAACGTAACTTAATTTTTTTTTTTTTTACCAAATTTTCACCTGTTTTAATGGTTTCGTCTTGTTGCAGTTGCAATCCCCAGCCCTAGGTAGGGCGAGCAGTTCCACTATAAGTCTTGGAGACAGCGCCACTCATATCAACGCAAAGGCAAGGGTCAACGCTGACGTTGTTGTGTTTACGGTTGAGGAAGGGGGCCAGTCTGGACGTCACCCCGACAAGGCTAGTGCCAGAGATGGCAGTGGTTTGACCAGTCCAGATAGCCGTGTGAAGAATGTGCATTTATCACATCTGGCAAGCGATACTAAACCTCCAATACGGTCGGGCCATACTGAACATCTCATGTCGGCAGCAAACACTGGCGAGGTCTCCACCAGCCGCCACCGCCCTGACAGCGGCTCTCATGATGTAAAAATACCAGATATCGACAAGCTAGTGGTTCCTCATCGTGTTAGTGTACTCAGTGCCAGATTTCAGCCACTCTCACCTCAGACACCTGACAATGACGTATTGGATTCTGATACAGGCATGGGAAGTCAGGAAGAGCAAGAAAATGGTGGTGAAATTGTGCGGCAAATGGAACAGGCGGCGTCCATGCAGAACGATGATCACGAGAAAAGAACGTTGCTCCCTGTTGATGAACGTCAAGCTGATCCTGTACAGAAAAGTACGGAGAGTGTCACCAATGGACAGATCACCATGCCTACAGGCAAAACCAATGCCCCAAATCCACCCTCACTTGTCATAGATGCCAAAGTCAGAGATGAAGAGAGACATCACATTGAACTGGACGATGATAACCGTGCTGTGACAGAACATGTCAAAGTTAGCTTAAGTGAGCACGATGAGGCAGAACCAGATCGTGACACAGATCACCCTCCTCATGTATCTGTGCTGGAGGCAGATTTATCCGCACCTCGGGCTACCACGGAAATACTGGGGGAATCACCAGAGGCACGCCCATTTGTAACAGATGATCGTGAAACTACTGACACGCCCGATGCAGCAACTTCCAGAGAATTAGATCACCGTATCTACGAGTTTATAGGTTACGGCTGTGAGCGCGCCTACACATTACCAGAGTTCATCTCCCACCATCGTGCAGGGCCCACCGGTCCACGTGTCAAATTCTTCATGCGCCGTAACGGAAATGTAGTGAAAGTGATGCCGGCAGTGGGTCCCAGCTACTTGCAGAGACGCCCTAAGCCAAGACAAAGCTTTCTTCCGGACATTGCTATTAACAACGGCGTAACTGGCCAATCGCGAGTGGCCAGCAACATTTCTAACCAACCACAACTGTCTGACAGCATAATTAGTCAAACACGACTCACTTCTGCAGGCTTTCTCACCCCAGCATATCTTCCACCAGTGGCCGCCACATCCATGCAGGGGACACAGAGTGTAGGAAGACAGTTGCAGGCTGTTCACAGAGCTCTAGACAATATTGCAGATATTCGTCCTACAACCCTGATGGGACAGCAGCTGGTTTCACATTGTGAGCAACTGCCGCACTTATTTGTAAGTTTTGTTCTTGCTGTTTGTTGTCTTCTGTTTGGGTCTCCTACATAAGAACCCGTACCGTGGGTCCCTCAAATGAAAAAACTGTTGAATTCTCACCATTAACGCATAAATTATCAATATCATTAATGCTTTGCTTGAAAAGGCTTTATACGCGCAGGCGTTTGGCACTTCTAAATTAAACATGGAAGGATCAACCCACTCCTTACCTCTGAGCAGTCCTAGTAAGTGCGTCAGTATTTGCTAAAATTCATTAAAAGTCACATGTGTTATGACTAGGAAAGGTCTTTTTGAATTTCTGTGTCACCCCTGTTATGTTTGAAATGTATAATAATATTGATTTCAAAGACTGTGCGGTGGCCCAGTAATGAGATCGTGAGTGGTCCTCTCCCCCCTCCCCCATCCCCCTCTCTCTCTCTCTCTCTCTCTCTCTCTCTCTCTCTCTCTCTCTCTCTCTCTCTCTCTCTCTCTCTCTCTCTCTCTCTCTCTCTCTCTCTCTCTCTCTCTCTCTCTCTCTCTCTCTCTCTCTCTCTCTCAGTTCAGTATTATGTTTACATTTTACAATCTATTATTCAAAATGATAGTAAAATTCTTGACGATAATCTTTGTTTTATCAGACTGACGGTCGCTACAGGCGAATCATCGGTCTGTACAATGAGCTTAAAGGTTACAGTGCTTTCTATAAAGGTCCCTCGGACGTCTCCATGGCTATGGCGCGCGGACGAGCACGCAATGACATGCGCATAGAATGGGGATATCTGCAGCCGGAAACACGATTCAGCTTTCACTGCAAGGATCATAAAACTAATGCGAGTCCCGAAGCAAAACAAGGAACTGCATCACAGAAAGAGAACATTATTCAGCATGATCCTGACCCTCCCAAACAGTCACATCCAAAGATAGAAACGCGAGTTGTCGAGAAACTTCCAAGAATTGGCCAAGACGCCAACTCGACTGACCATTTCTTACTTCCGTCAAAACTGACAAATAGACCTAAAGTCAACGGAGTCACCATCAAAAGGCATCAGTTTATTTATCTACGCGAGATCTCTTTGTCTCGATTTGTGAATCAAGCATCAGGCGACGATGAACAAAGAAAGTATTTGATGCCGCTGTTGGATGAGAAAAACAGCAGCAGGGACTCTGATAATGACGGCCGAGACGGGCAATGCCGGTCACGGCTGAAGAGACGCGAACATTTGCCGAGAATCGCCTACTTTCAGAGTCGTCCAAGACAAATTCATATCCACCCTCGACATGCCAGTTGTCATGGGTTGGATCTACGTCATCGAAGAATATCTGGTCGTATCCATGACAAGAACATATCCTTCCCGGGAATTCAGATCAAAGAGGAGGTAACACCGACATCGAACCGACAGGGTTTCCAAGCTCTGGACAGTTTGAGGAAACGAGCGAAGTTACCTACCTTGCAGAATTCATAGAGCAAAGTGGTAAAATCAAACGGTGATTTTCCTTTTCGCTTCAATATCTATTTCTGTTGAAATATTTATAGTGAATGGATGTATAGAGCTGTTACAGGCCCACAGAAGGTCAGTTGAAGGTGCACAAGCTATCAGTAATGTGATATTAAAAAAAGGTTCCTCTCTAAAGCCTGTGTGACGGATGATTAATTTTGCCTATCTATAAGCCACACATTTTAACGCGCATCATTCCACTGTGGTGTTTTCACTCCCATGTCTGGGTTGTTGTTTGTGATAGTAAGATAAAAGTGGGATATTATACAGAACTGGCATAAAAGTGATCCATTCAGACATCCAAATGTCTCTCATTTATTCATTCATTCATGAAATCAGTCATTCTTGGTTCAACATTAAAAACCTATACTTATTTATACATTTCGTCTTTCATTGATGGATGTCGTAATTGTCGTTTGGGGGCCATCCATAAAGTACGTAAGCTTGACTGTGACTATTTTACATTCCCTCCCCCCCCCCGCCCCCACCCATGTATGTTTTTCGTACGTTTGGGCCGACAACACCCCCCCCCCCTCCAACCTTTGTGAGAAGCTTACATGAACTGTTTCATAAAACCATGAAAAACATGATTTTTATATAATCTTACAACTTAATGTGCTGGGGAAAAAGTGAATAAAACAAAACTTTTTTTTATATATTACAATAATTAGAAAGCCTGACATACACTCCTCACGCCCACTCCTCCTCCCCCATGTACATTTCGTACGACGGAGGAGAACCCCCCCCCTCCCCCCCCCCCCCTTAACCTCATGGGAACGTACATACTTCAGTGTTGGCATCTTTGTGTAGCTAACACACGGCAATTTCTTACAATTTTTGCCGTGTTCTTAACTGTTCTATGTAGGTCTCAGGAGTGGAAGAAAGAAACTAATTGTAGATGTATTATGTATTTAAAACACATTTGAATTGGCAGTTCCAGGGTTACCTAGTGTATTCAAATTACAAAACAGGCGTGGAAAGACATGTTAACATGGGTGGGTAAAGTTTGTGGCAGGGAAAGGCACTGTTCTTTTTTGTTTGTTTGTTTGTTTATTTCTCAGAAAGGCATATTTTTGTGTGCCTGAAAAAGCGTTCCGTACATAGCATCTCGGATTCTGGAGGGCTGAAATGTCTCAAGCATAGTTCAGTCCCTAGGATGATGACGTAACGCGCAAACCTGTAATGGCGATAAGTGCGTAGCTGACTTCTGTTTTTAAATCTCAGTGTATGACTATGAAAAGTCCCTGTTTTGTTTTGTTTTTTTTCTTGTCTTTCGCAAAACTTATCAGGGTCCAAGAGAAAATTTTGTTATTTTGCGACCTTGTTTTCTGAAAAACTGGAGATCTGTTAGCATGTACAAGCGGTATAACAATTGAACACTTTGGCACTTGTTTAAAATATATTTCACAGTTCCGATTTATTATAACTCCTTATCATAATACTAAACCCGCAAACGTTGAAAGTAGAATTTTTGTGGGTAAAAAATGGGACTAGAACAAATAACAACTGGTGTCGCTATTTTGCCTGCAGTTGTCCCTTCTCACAGGTCTTGTTATGTCGAGATGGAATAGGGTTTCCATTAATGAAAACGCTAGAAATAATTTCCCTCTCTCAACAACAGCCATAAAACGTTCAGACTTTCCGAAAACTACAACCACTTCAGACAGAAATAGCGATGAGAGCTAGATTAGCGGCGTCCTGTGTGAAAAATTCTCTCAGCTTAAGAGACACTTGGACGCGATAGAAACGATAAGGCAACCCTGGAATAGGTCAGCGGTGGTGATTTCAAACACAAACTCGCAAGTTGTGGCCAAATGTTGACCGGATGTCTTTGGACGACTTATCAACTAAGAGAGGTCTTAACTCCCTTGAAACGAAGACGAAATGGGGCTGGTTGCCAGATTTAGATTGCATCTGGTTAAAACGCTTGATTTTAAGCTCAACGGCCAAAGGCTGAAGTGTCTGAGATATTGTCTAACAGGGCACTGGGCTGGACATCTTGACATTGGCCGGCTGAGGAGTTTAATGCTGTGAATGTGACAGACAATAATAATAGCTTCAATTTGTTATGAGACAAAGCAAGAACTCCGACGGTCAGATAGGCATAATAATTATATAGTGTATATAATATATCAGAGACAGAAAGACAGGCTATGGCAGAGAGATAGATAAGTTGATAGATAGATAGACAGACAGACAGACAAATAGACAGGCAGGCAAGCAGGCAGGCAGATAGATGGACAGATAGATAGATAGATAGATAGACAGGCAGATAGACAGACAGACAGACAGACAGACAGACAGATAGATAGATAGACAGATAGATAGATAGATAGATAGATAGATAGATAGATAGATAGATAGATAGATAGATAGATAGATAGATATATAGATAGATAGATAGATAGATAGATAGATAGATAGATAGATAGATAGATAGATAGATAGATAGATAGATAGATAGATAGATAGATAGATAGATAGATAGATAGATAGATAGATAGATAGATAGATAGATAGATAGATAGATATTAGAAGGTGGCATGATAAAAGGAACATGAAGCCCCTTAGTAAGTATTGCTATTCACAATTAATCTTCGTTTTTGGTAATCAAATAAAAACAACAACAACAATGACAACTACAACAACTGAGATTTGCGCTGATGTTGAGCATTTACTGGATTCTTTCTTTCTCTCCTTTTTTCCTTCGTGCTTTCGTTGTTTTTTTTTCATTGTTTATTTCCTTCTAATCCTTTCTTTCTTTCGAGGCTGGTAGTAATCATTGCTTTTCGTATCAGTCTTGGCTGTGAGCAATCAAAACCATGGCAACAGCAACAACAACAGCAACCGAGATCTACACTGGCGCTATGCATTTACTCCCTTCTTTCTTCCTGTCTTTCTTTTTCAAAATGCGAAATCTTCCCAAATTTGCCACAAGTAGAGTAAATTTCACCATAAGATCCAGTAGTCGAAAATGAAGATAGCAATATCAAATACAAACAAACAACAACAACAAATAAAATAATTTTTTAAAAAACAACTTCAGAAAATCTTATCACGCCTTACCAGACAATAATGTACATCTATCATGCACTGAATCATGATACGTTTAAGCCTGTATTTGATGGAAATATGGTGATGAAACGTGTTTCAAAAATTAGCAAGAGAGGTGATCTGATGGTAAATTGAGCGAAATGGTAAATTGAAAGATAAACATCATTATGTATCAGGGTAGCAATTTAAGTGTAATTAAAATCCTCAATTATGTCATTGCACAGTGCTTTCTACTTTTCCAATGCATGAAAACTAAATTATTTTACTCAATTATAACCGGGAAAATTCCACTGCTTTATGCAATACAAATCATTCCCTAGATTTTTATTTGTTCGTTAATAATGTAATAATTAGGATGAAAAGTTGCCCATTACGTTATTTCTAGTGAATCAGCCAAGTTTGAATGGAAATATGATATTATTAGGTTAAAAACCTTTCTTTAAAGTCAGGCCATTATACATATGATATAATGACCATCCTTTCCTTTTCCTTTGTTTTTTCTTTTCTTTTAATGTTCTTTCTTTTATGTGTAAACTGACGAAATTGAATAACAATCACCCCAGCAGCGCGGTCGGGTTCAGAACTCTTTGTAAAGCGAGGAGAGAGACGTCGATAGGAGATAACTGTCACTCCAGCAGCGCTGTGGAGTTCCAAACTCTTCTCATGCGTTTGTTTCTAGAGGTCTCCTGGTCGCCCCTGGTATAAAATAATATCATTAAATGATTCGTAAGAACTTCATCTTCCCCCTTCGCTTATTACTGTTCGGCGCCAGCCACCGCTGAACAAGACGTCCGAGGACAGAACAAAGAGACAATTAAGAACAAAACATGATTAAAGGATGGCATTTATATAGCGCATATATCCATTTGTTAAAATGCTCTATGCGCTTTACAGAAGCAACATGTCAACCACAGAGCAGAATGGAGCGCCGGCGAAGCGCTCAACACACTACACTGCTTCTTTCTCTCTCCCTGTCTCGCTCATTCTCTCTCTCTACCTCTCTCTATCTCAGAGCAAATTGTAACGCAGCCTGTTAGGCGTAGTTCAGAACTCACAACAGATCACAATCACAACTCACAACTCAAATAATATTTGAATATTTATTAATAATAATATATATTTAATAATGAATAATAAATTTTGTTGTTGCTGGTGGGGGGGATAATATGGATAAATTTTTAATCTATTAATTTCAATTTTACCCGGGCAGCCGCCTGTTTGGCCTGCTCTTTACGATTTCCAACTGCCAAGGTGTCTTTAACGTGCACACGGGCCCTCCGAATGTTTCGTCCTTATCCGAGAAGAATAGGTACTCGATCCTACCCCCCAATAGGATCAGGGACTTGGAAATATGAGAAAAATCCCAATTTCCAACATGCCTGCAGTGCCCGGGTTTTGAACCCGGGACCCTTGGCATGAGAGGCGAGCACCATGCCTCTAGACCACCTTGTCCCCAAAGATTAAGAACTAAATCTTCAGAAACACGGTAGTCTAGAGGCAAGGTGATCTCCTTTCATGCTGAAGGTACCGGGTTCGATCCCCGGACGCAGGCACGTTGAATTTTATTTTGGGGGGGGGGGGAGGGGGGGTAGGATCGAGCACACTTTTTTTTTCTTGGACAGCAGTTATTTAAAAAAAACTTTCAGATAGTGGCTTTTTATTTAAAGTTATATATGAGCTCTTATAATTTTGTGAATAATGTAGCCTCAGGAGTGAGTCCACATTATTGCAAGTGAGGTATTAGCCAAAGTGGAATTCCTGCATTATTTCATTCTTTTTTTGTTTTTCAGAATAACATAATGGCTTTCAATTCTGACATCGTTGTTACTCATAGTGAACTCATAAGCTTCATCATGACGCCATCTTTTCCTTTAAGAATTAAGTATGCCATGTCGCGAGGGCGAACTATTGTAATTATTGTTGTTATATGTGGTAGCTCCTGCTTGGTACATGCCAATGTTTGTCCTCCAAGGTCTGACAAAAACTTGGAATCCATGCACTAACTTCTCAGTCATGACGCTTCATTTCTCCCCGGGTCGAGATGACGTCCTAGCTCTGCATGACGCCGCAAATAGAATCGTGCTCAGATGTGTAACACAGGTGGTAGTGTTCATCTGTTTGGTGGTCTGCACACTACAGTTAATGGCATCCGCAAAATTTCGTCTGACATCGTCATCGATCGGAAGGACAGGTCTCACTCACTATAAAAAGTTGACCAAGGACGAACACGACAACGCAAGCTTTAACTGTTCTGAGAAGTCCCAGGCCATGCCTTCTAGCACCAACATAACCACCGGAGAGACAGGAGGAAATATGAGTTCACGGCAGGGGAAAGAAATCCGTGCAGCAAACGTGGTCAGATTCACCTCTGTTATTTTCATTGTCTGTAATACTCCACCTATCGTCTTAGCATTTGCCAGATTTTTAATTCAAGGCTTCAATCTTTATCAAAAATACCACATTGCCTTTATTTTGACCATTGGTATTAAAAATAGTTTTGAATATGTAAATGCTGCTCTGAACATGTTTGTGTACATCTGAAATTCAACACCCGATTTCGAGAGGCCTATGTTAGTATAGTGCGTAGTTCTCCTTGCAAGGGCTGAAATTTCTTCTCCCTTTCTACATTGTTGTTAAACATATTCCTCCGACTCATGATTGTATTCCAAAAACTCAAGACTCATACTTTTTCCAAGAAATTTAGGATTTTATGCTGACTCATATTATGCAAAGCAAAACTCAATAATAAAACCAATATTAAAAAAAGAAAAAGCCTCTATGAGTGTGTTGATTATTAAAAGATACCTGATTTCCGCTGCACACCTTTAAAGGTGTTTCTACTTACATATAATTATTAATTTTAAGAGCCCTTTCTATTTAGCTTCCAATCTATCTCAATTGGCTTCACACCTTTATGTATAATGCCAGATAGTCCTTTGGTTGGTTTCGCTTGGCCTCACAGATCTTGTGCTCTTAAAAAATTGTGAATTTACTTCGTTTTGCGTCGAAAGTTCGGAGGCCATTGTGTATCGTTCTCCTAGGAGTGTCAGTTCTTCTTTTTGGATTACAGCTAATCTTTGCGAGTGCTCGTGCAAGGGCGGGGGAGGGTGAGAGGGCGGAGATGCCGTGCAGTCAACATCACAGTTTGAGTTACATAAGAACGCAAACCATTAAGATAGAATTATATCCGCCCATGCTTGGGTGAGTGGTGAGGTAAACCTGCTGGCTGCGGGGCTGTACTCTTTCATTTACCCTCGTCATCTTTCCACTTTACACCTCTCACTCAACAAAATATGAAACTAACCGAATTATCAGTAACTTTCTGACAAGCACCTCATACGTGCGACGAATTGCAGGTGAGATTCTCACTTGGAAAATAGCTATTCCCTGCTTTCAGACATGAAAATGGTCAGAGGGGCCAACTGCAGACTCTGGTATATACAGTTTTATCAAACTATATGTAGGACAGTAAATAAGATTTATGGCTTTAAGTGTTCACAGTTCACTGCCCTATCATGAAGTATTTGAATGTCACCGCAACTTGCCAGGTTCCTTTCCAAGAAAAGAAAGCATCTAGTTTTTTTTATAGAATTGCAGCTGTATTATCACTGGCACTGAATGTTCCCAATTTTGTCCACATTAAAATATGGGGGTAAAAAAAAAAAAAAGCCAACTTTACACTTGTACATATTGACTTTAAACTGTGTTTGGACATTATTTGTGTATTTAATTTGTTTCTTTGTTTAGTGGATGATGATAGACATTGGAATTTTTAGTGTGGTTCATAAAAAACAGTACCAACTTATGTTTAACGATAGGATTTAGGAGACGGGGAAGGAAGGGGCCCAGACACAAGTGGCAGGGTTGATCTCAACTGGAAATTTTAAGCTAGTGAATGATAGTGCGATCAAGCCTACGACAAAACGCCGTACGGCGCTTTTCGTTTTCAACAGTCCTGTTAACGAGCAAAAGGGCTGGGGGAATTTGAACTACTGTGTTTTGTCAGCAACATATGTTCTGTCTTTGTAGTACTGAAGAGATATTATAGCCTGAGACGAGCCAATAGAGTGAATCTGGGATCTTATCTGGAAGGGGCCAGGTTCCTTATAAAGGGTGGAGAAATTGTTATCTGGTATACCTTCCCAGGTGAATCACAGAGTGATATTTGACCTTATGACCCTACCATTGTTTCAACGAACTAGTCTCGGGTGATTTCCGTATTGAATAGCCACGGTCTGAAATTTAACCACATAGCTTTTTCTTGGTGTAATTACCTGTAAATCGTCAAGCATAATTTGGCATTCATCCAAGATCCATCACAAACTGAGCGATTCTTGGGAGACACCAACATCAGTTTTGTGATTACGTGAAAAAAATAACTGTGATTTATGTCATCGTAAGGCGTGAAGTTGCTGCAGGTAACAGGTACCATTTCATTGGGAGGAGAGAACAACAGTGAATGTAAGTGTGAGAAAATAGTACAGTATATAAAAATATGTTTTAGATAATAAGGAATTATGAGGTGAATAGGACAATTTTGAATTTAAAAAGCCTTTCAAAAGGCATAATGGCTTAGGAATGAGGTAAAGCAGACAACAGGTAATTATTATGACATTGTTAGATTATTTCGCTTAGATTGAGTGGCAAGTTGTATGCACATTACGTATCCCCCCCCCCTCTCTCTCTCTCTCTCTCTCTCTCTTTCTCTCTCACTCTCACACAAACGTACATACGATTGTAATACCAATGATATTACATTACCGTACTGTACAAGCAAATACATTCATCCTAGGTCTAAATGGAGCAGGGTGGAGTCCGACAGCTTTAAAAATTAATTGAACTTCGGCAGTAGTTAAAAGTTGGAGTTGAGTGTTGTGAGCACAAAGGTCGGCGGAGGATTTTCACGAGTGGATCAGCGGCGGAGTTAGTACTAGAAGATTTGGCGTTGGAGCTAAGAAGACCAGGATGTCTCTGTCGCCGGTGTTGCTTGCTGTGATGTTGCTGTTGTTGATGGTGGTAGTGATCATCATTTCTTGGTGGAAGCGACGACAACAGACTGTTCCTCCCGGCTTCAAAGCTGTACTTATGACAGGTGTGAGAGAAGTTAAATAGATCTCGATAGATAATGAAGACAGACAGACAGGCAGGTATACTATGATAGATAGAAGTCAATATAGGTGAGCAGAAGCTCGGGGGGAGGCAGAGCACTAGGATAACAGTTTTAAGAGAAAATAAGTATTAGGCGGACGAAGGTTGTAGTGCCTAGTAAGTGCTCAAGAAAGCAAAGCGGGAGTGAAAGAAGGAAGAAAGAAAAATGATCAAGATGGGTCTAGAACCCGCGACCTCTGCTACGGCACCCGTCGCCTTGCCAAGAAGAAAACAGATCGCTTAACCGCACGGCCACTCCGTCTCTCAAAAAAGAGACGATCGTGGCCGAACTGTTTCACGGTGTTTCTTGCTGACTTGAGTATTCGTTCGCTGGGACCCTGTCCCAACCCACTTGCGTCACCCCTCCCCTCCCTGTTCTCTCTTTTTCACCCGCCTGGAACAGGGAGGGGAGGGGTGACGCAAGTGGGTTGGGTCCCAGCGAACGAATACTCAAGTCAGCAAGAAACACCGTGAAACAGTTCCGTCACGATCGTCTCTTTTTTGAGAGACGGAGTGGCCGTGCGGTTAAGCGATCTGTTTTCTTCTTGGCAAGGCGACGGGTGCCGTAGCAGAGGTCGCGGGTTCTAGTCCCATCTTGGTCATTTTTCTTTCTTCCTTCTTTCACTCCCGCTTTGCTTTCTTGAGCACTTTCTAGGCACTACAACCTTCGTCCGCCTAATACTTATGATAGATAGATAGATAGATGGATGCATAGGATAGATAGACAGATAGATAAATAGATAGATAGATACGCAGCCCAATTATTAAGGCGTAAGAGGGACCTACCAATTGATCCTATGTTAACTCCTGTCTTTTTAGAAAATGTTATTTTACAACATTTTTATTTTCATACTCATGAAGTACAAACACAAACTGAAGTTTCTGTTGTTGTTGTTTTTTTAATCAGGCTGTGATCGCGGATTTGGGCACATGCTGGCGAAACGACTAGATGGCGAGGGTTTTAAGGTGTTCGCTGGCTGTTTAGATGCGCAGGGCGAAGGTGCAAAACGTTTAGAGAGTGAAACGTCATCAAAACTTGAGCTGCTGCAGCTTGACGTCACGAATGAAGATCAAATCGAGGAGGCGCTGGCTACGATAACGGATTTACTGATGGGACATAGTGCGTCGTCTTGTTGAGTTTTTTTTTATAATTATATTTTAGTGCCATGTTAAAAAAAATTGTTGTTAATACTGAAATTAAAAGAGTAGTTATTGCAGGGATTTAGTAGCGCAACTCATTAAACCTTTGTTTTTGTGTCCAAAACTGACTCAAGTCAGTGAGGCCAGACGGCACAAACCGTGGCGCATAATAAAATGGAGAAGAAAATTCAACAATGGAATAAATAGAGCAAAACACTACGCAGGATTTAATTTTACCATCAGCCGTAATGAATATTCTACACCACTGGGTCTAAACTAAACGTATTGCACTTTAAAATCAAGGTTGTCCTATCAACTGCAACACGTCAGTGGCTAGCTGGGCAGACTGAGATTTTTTTTAATGTACAATATATATTTTCTAGTTGTCTATTTACACTGCTTAGTGTGAATGATTTAGGCTTGGTTTAGTAAAAATTCTTATTATTATCACAATAACTATGATAACATAATATCAATAATATAATATAGTAATGATATTTAATAATATAATAATAATAATATAAACAATAATAGTAATAATACAATACTGTATTATATAGTGGTAATAGTTGCTTCCATAAATTTTTGTCATTTGTTGCTGACAATAGTTTGCCAATCCAGTTTTTGATACTCATAAAGTCACCCATTGGCTCTCTCAGCGCTATGGGCAGTTGTAAACAATGCTGGAGTGGCCAGTCACGCGGAATTTGAGTGGTACCCAAAAACTGCATTCCGAGGGCTGATGGATATCAACTTTACGGGCGTGGTCAACGTCACACGAGCTTTCTTGCCATTGATCCGGGCTTCCAGAGGGCGGGTCATCAACGTGGCAAGTATGGCAGGTCAGTTTCCTCATTTTTCTTGTGAGAGGATGGTTAGTCTCGGCACGCGCTAGCTGACTTTGATTGGCCGACTAATTGGATGCGACTTCATAACATTGAGTTTTAGTGAGGCCCAATTAGTTGGCTGGTGGAGAGGTCTCATTGAAAATCATGTCACAACGTCACAATCCAACTAAGTGCAGCTGGCCAATCAAAATCGGCTAATGCACTCTGGACCTAAGTTGGGTATCATACCAAGCCCGGAACTGCACAGCCAGCTGCTGACAGACATGACGTGCGGACCATAATATCCAATATTTTCTCAGTAAATCTTTGTAAATCCGGGAGGACCCTATCATACTCAGCCTGGTAAGACACAATCAGCTTTTGCCATTATTTCGTGGGTGTACATTTTCCTGGCAGCAACTGGCTGTAACCCTCTGGGTTCATAGTGTGATACCCCACAAAGTAAGAAGATTTTCAAAGGGAACTGCTTTGGCTGGGACAGTTTCCTTGTGAAGCCGAACAGAGAAAATACTGAGTTATTTTCACCGTTCGGGGTGATTTTCTCTATGGCCCTCCCGAAGCGCTTAATTTCCAAAGAGCACACGATCGAGGTCTTCTGTTGCCTCAACACTTCCTTGCGCATTCAGTTTCAAGACGCAGTATTCCCAGACCAAATAATTATGTTCAGAAATGGGACATTGAGTGCAATGGGTATTGGAAATGTTAAAATTCATAGCAGTTAATATCTGATTACTTTTGTTTTGTTTTGTTTAAATGTAAAGTGTAAAGGGTGGAAAATAATGAAACCGAATGCCCGGCGCGCACCAGTAGATTCTGATCGGCCGATAAGTTCGATGGTGTCGTCACGACATTGTGTTACGAGGAAAAATCGTGCACGATCCAACTAATTGGATCTCATCACAGACTAATAAAATACCCAGACTGGATGATCCCATTGTGTGACGTCACAAAACAGCGAAAGGTCATGAACCATCCGCCATATTAGGTTTAAGGTAGCGACCGACGCTTCAGCATAGCTACAATTTTGAATGATGCCATTTTGACGCGCCTACTGAACGCGGAAGTTTGGTTCCGCACCAAGAAATTAATACATGTACAAGTACAACCAATCTTGACAAATAAAAAGAAATTTCTAGTGCAGATAGAACTAGAATCGGAATTTCCCGAGCGGCGGCCATGTTGGTTATACAGTCGTCGCTCGGGAAATTCCGTAAAAAACGACACAGCCTGAAGCTCGTGTTTCCAGTCTGGTTAATTTATTAGTCTGTGGATCTCATTGAAACTCAATGTGACGTCGCCGTCCAACTGGCCCGATGATCAAAATCGGTTTTTCTGAGTCGGGCCTACAACTGATCAGTGGCACTGGTCATTGTTACCCCAGAATATTATACGATTGTAATTGGTGGCATTTTAAACATTTTGAGTGCATTAAATATTAAATTTCATATTTTCCTGACGCTGAAAAACATTGGCAATAGCATTTGGACGTCAACTGCTCAATACTATCATTATATTTCCTTCAGGACGTACGGCCTTGCCAGGTTATACAGCATATTCCGCCTCAAAATTTGCTGTCATTGGTTTCTCTGAGAGTTTGAGACGTGAGATGGCCCACTTTGGAGTCAAAGTCATTACCATGGAGCCAGCACTCTACAAGTAGGTTTAGATCCTTGTCTTAAACCGGCAGTTTTGTTTTTTTTAAACTGTTGTTACAATATTAGTTTGTATTCTCAAGATTTCCAGCCCTTAGGCCAGTACCGCACCGAGTCAAGTCTGTGTTGCGTCGATTTTGACTTTCATTTCGACTTTGAATCAACTAGCCAGACAGATTTCTTTCCGTCTCACTAATTGTGCAAGGTCCCGTTCAACTCATGGGTCCACATCTCACACTAATACTGAGACAAAACAGACTTGACTCAGTGTGTTATGGACCTAAGGGTTAGGGGAACTAATTGTTATCCAGATCTCAGTGTGTCACTTGCATTTAAGCTCTCAGGCCCTACACCCATTTCTGCTTGTTGGAAAATTCTGATTTTGTGAGAATTTATTTTCAGGTGATGATTTGGTTGATTTGGTGTATGTTGTAGAAATTACTAAAAATAACTTTTCTCGCCATCAGTTCTTATGGGAATGCAGCCGTGTGATAAATTTTGTCCTTTCTAAGTCAATATAATAATTCCAGATTATGAGAAATTGTTGGGAGAGGAATATTATGATACCAAACTAAACTATCCATGCATGTTTGTACTCTTTTGCACGCGCAGAAAGTTTATGTTTTGATGGAAAGTCAGTTGGTGAACAAGTGTCTGCTGTCTGAGTCGACGCAGTTAGGACAATGTGCATTGTTGTTTTTTTTTACTACGCATGGCCCTGAACAAAAGATTGCAAAGCTAAAAAAAAAACAACTTGTTGATTTGGGCGTAGGTGTTATGAATATAATATTGTTATATGGTTTGTGTTACTATTATCCCCCCCCCCCCCACGACCACTAGGACTGATTTGGCTTGTGTTGACACCGTATTGGAAGAGAACGAGAAATTTTGGAGTACAGCTGCACCCGGCGTCAAACGAGATTACGGAGTAACTTATTTCGCGGATACGCAGGTGAGGTTTGTCGTAATAGCGACGACTGGAAAAAACCATGCGTTGGTCAGATGTCATAATAATCTTTCCTGATTAAAGCAACACTTTCACTACCACCGGCACTGGCAGGCAAGAGTCAGAGCCGTCTTAACGCATGAGTACAATGGGCAGTTGCCCAGGGGTTCCAAGGAGTTAGGTAGCTCCATGAGTATGGCTACACTCATGACTAATGTGGGAGAGTTTTTTAGCAGTTGTGTAAGGGGGGGGGGCGCAGACTATTGCTTGGCCCAGGAGCCCATAATGACCAAAATCTGGCACAATTTCTGTCAGAAATTCAAATCATGCAATGCACTGTTTTAAATGGAACACACACCCAATTTGCGTCAGTCTTTTCGGGGAAAGAGATGTCGATATAAATAGAACATCTCACAATTTTTACTTCACAGAACATACTTTTTTCCGGTCTAAGGTGTGATGCAGACCAAGGATGGTGGCTTGCCGCCCATAAATTTTGCTTCACACTAAAACAATAGACACTGCTCACACGGCCACTCATTATTGTGCGAGCCATTGGCCTGGTGCCTACACCCCTAAACATGATCTATGTGACTGCAACTAAATATTTTCTCCCTCTGCTTTTTTTTTTTTTATTTGGCTGCGGTCAGATGGCTAGGAGGAGATTACTGAGCTGGTCAAACAAAAACGTCGGAGAAGTCATAGACCGTCTGACTGATGCCGTCTCCGCCAGACATCCTCGCTGTCGCTACGTCACGCCCAGCTGTCTCTGTCTCCTCAATGATATGATGAACGTGCTGCTTGCTTCCCTCCAGGACTTTGTCATTGATGTCATCATGGGCATCAGCAGCAAACCAGACATGCTCAGTCCTCATCTCCTCAACAACTGCAGGATGGGCCGGCGTCGGAGTCATGCCACATGATCCACGGCTATACCCAGTCACTCCCTGTTGGAAATGATTGCTTTCGTATATGTGTGTGTGTGTGTGTGTGTGTGTGTGAGGGGGGTATCCTTGGTAGAGACTTAGGCTATGCGCACGCATGCGTCTCGCTATCGTGTTGTTGTCGTGTCTTCGTTCCATGATCCCGTTGATTCTGTAATGTCTCTCAATGATGCATACTGTGCCCATCATTGAACACTCATTCCCTAGATTTAATAATATACGACGTGTCTGCCATGCGACAGCAACACAACAAAGTGGCATGTGTGGGTTTAGACATAGAACTACATGTATGTGTTTTGCTTCTTTTTCCTTTGCTGAGAAACTCAGAACCTGCCCGCAAGACTCAGAGTTGTGTTTATGTATGCTGAATGAACGAGATCCGTGTGTCTGTATGCTGAATGGGTAAGAAATGTGTGTCTGAATGCTGAATGGGTAAGAAATGTGTGTCTGTATGCTGAATGGGTAAGAAGTGTGTGTCTGTACGCTGAATGGGTAAGAAATGTGTGTCTGTGTGCTGAATGGGTAAGAAATGTGTCTGTACGCTGAAGGGGTAAGAAATGTGTGTCTGTATGCTGAATGGCTAAGAAATGTGTGTCTGTATGCTGAATGGGTAAGAAATGTGTGTCTGTATGCTGAATGGGTAAGAAATGTGTGTCTGTACGCTGAATGGGTAAGAAATGTGTGTCTGTACGCTGAATGGGTAAGAAATGTGTGTCTGTATGCTGAATGGGTAAGAAATGTGTGTCTGTATGCTGAATGGGTAAGAAATGTGTGTCTGTACGCTGAATGGGTAAGAAATGTGTGTCTGTACGCTGAATGGGTAAGAAATGTGTGTCTGTACGTTGACTGGGCAAGAAATGTGTGTCTGTATGCTGAATGACTAAGAAATGTGTGCCTGGTTGCTGAATGACCAAACCGTTATCTGTATCCTGAATGACAAAGAACTATTTGTCTGTATACCGAAGACTAAAAACCGTGCATCTTTATGTTGAATGACACACGGCTATCTGTCTGCTGAATGACCGAGATTTTATTATCATTCTGTAGGCTGAGAAATTTAATCCTGACTGTCCGCTAAAACTTGCAGGCCCATACTGGGAGACTTAGAACGAGATAACGTGGACTAGAACCAAAAGGAAGGCAACGGATGAGACAAAACTCAAAATAATGTGAAGGAGGAATATTGCTTGAAATTATGGTACTGAGAGGTAGCTTTGTTGAACTTCACTTTGCCGAATCAAAGCAAATTCTTGGAGTGTAAAAAATAAATCATGTCTCAAAATAATCTTCCTCTCTATTTAATGTCCCTTCTTGAAAGACTGAATCTGATGACCCTCTTACATAGATCTGTAACTGGCCCGAACAGCCGCTGATCAGAAAAGACTGACTTTGTGAAAAAGCACATGGTTAGGCGTGTGAGTCTGTTAGCTGCGATGCATAGCTGGTGTACATACTATGTTATCACAGATTTAGAAATGTGGTCGTCTTGTGAAGAGTGGATGCGCAGTAATTGACTATATGTACCATTCTAGATGTGAAACAAAAATAGAATGCCGATTTGTCTCTTTGTGAACATCGGCCGGAATTGTCCTCCTCAGGGCGGACCTCAGCCCTAAAGAGATTTCGACCCGCCCTCAGCCTGTGTTTATTCATGTGTCATCATGTATTCATAAGGGGTGAAACAGAGCAGGGCTGGTGTACGCGCCAGACTGGTGGCTCGCCGACAATAAGTTTTGCGGGATGCAGTGGCCAATGGGCAGTGGCTATTGTGCTAATGTGAAGCAAAATATTTATTTGGTCGACGAGCCACCAGTCTGGCGCCTACACCAACCATTTTCTGTTTCACCCCTTATGAATACATGATGCCAAGGTCTTTTATACCCCTACAAGTGCGTGTGCACATTTACCGCTAGGTGCAGGCTTTTTGGGTAGTTTCGGCCCATTCTCAGCTTTATGAAGATCTTGCAGTTCCCATCTATGTCTGAAATGATATGTAATCAGAGGATATCCACTTAGCGCGTGTGGGTGTAGACGGAGTTTTCACATTTTTACATACGACCACCATTTAAGTGTTCATGTACATAGAAGACTTCATGGACAGTTGCAGTAGATGTAGATCTAGATCTGCTAGTGTGGCATTTGTTAATTTTTTTGTGTGTGATTTGTTTAATGGAGTGGTAAATATATTTTATATAATAATATTATGTATATCTCGTTTAACGGAGAATGTTAAAAGTTGCGAGCCTGACATATTACAAAGTGTGAAAACAAAAAAACATTATTGTCTTATTATATGTGTAAATAAATTTTAATCGAAATATATCGGAAAAAAAGATCATCTTGTTCCTCTGAATGTCAAATAAAAGTTGCGAAACGCGGGATTGACAGAAGTCTTATACCCCTCCTCCCCCACCTCCCAAATTCTGCTAGTTTCCACATACACACACACTCACACAAACAAGGCACATACACCTCCCCCCCCCCGTACAGTCTTCCGTTTTTGTAGAGACTGCTTCACCATAACTCAGTAACTCAATCTCGTCCGAACCTAACATTCGTATAGGAGATGATTTGGTTTCACACTATGTTATCAAGATACATAAAATGTAACTCAGTCTCGTCCGAACCTATCATTCGTAAAGGAAATGATTTGGTTTCACACTACCTTATCAGGATGCATAATTGTATACAAAACATAGCAATACATGTGCAAATATAACGAAGTATTCACACTGGACCTATATTTTTGGTACCCTGAAACTGTTATGGGACCCCTTCGCAACCGGCAACAATAGGGCAACATTCAAAATTGATCTCATTAAAAAAAGATTCTTCAGGGCCCTTTCGGGATTAGGGGCCCTGAAGCTTAAGCTTCGTTAGTTTCATGATAGATCTGCCATTGAATGTAACAAAGTATTCACAGCGCCAAACTAGACAGAACATGTCCGAATGTCGACCCTTGGATTACACTAAATTTATAACACACGCAAACCAAAAGACGTATTAAAGGGTTATCTCACCTATGAAAAAGAACCAGTAACAAAGAGTGCATGTTATGGACATTCAGTTAATATTTTATTTTGTTCGTGTAAATGTTCAGACTCATTCAAAATCATAAAAAAATTATGTAACAACAAAAATGAAAATTAATAAAAATAAATAATATAAAATAATAAATGAAATAATGTAAAATAGAATATAATAAATGTAATAAAATATAATAAAATAAAATAACAAATAAAAAATAAATAATAATATAAAATGTTAAATAAATATAAATACCCCCCCCCCCCACCCCAAAAAAAAAAAAAACTATAAAAGTGATAATAAAAATAATAATGAAAAAAATATATAATATATATAAAAGTAAAAACTAAATCATACTGGAAGCCATGGTTATCCCAAAGAGCACACATGTATTTATTATCACAGATGATTTTGGATCAGGTAAGATCAGGCATTGTAGTATATTATATACAGTAAATGTTTAAAGTGGGCCTATCTCGGGGCTTCACTGCCCTTTTAAGGGCTCTAGGAGAGACCCAGAACATGAAGAAGAAAAGAAGAAAGACAGTTAACAACAACAACAGGTATAAGAAACTGAAACCAGTAAACGAGGTGAAATTGCCTCCAGCTAGTATTCTCGATAAACAAGAACCTCAAATTAAAGTGTTTAGGGCAGTTACGGCGAAGACAATAATGGTGCGTGAGTCAATGATGATGATAATAGGGGCAATGAAATTTTGTGTGGAACATGATGGTGTTAACTGAAATATTATGTGTACCAACTTGCGGTGTTCACGTGGTGTAATGTATTTATTGTATTATATCACAATACAAAATTAAACGTGCAGTTAAATATAAAGTGCCAGTTACATCATACAAAATGTAAATGTGCCCAGAGTCCCAGTCATCTGTTACAACTTCATAATTGTATTTTTCTCCTTCGTCTTGAAGTCAGTTAGGTTTGCGTTATTTGTTGGAAAAGGAGGAGAGAGGGAGAAGCGACAACCAGAGTTTGCCCGAGTTTGGGAGCAAATCTGTGTGTGCGATCGGGTGGAGATATTGAATTCTTCCAATTTTATATTTTGTGGGTGGGAAAGGCCGGTTGAAGTTAATTTTGACACATCTTACATGTAAATACAAGAATCAATGGGATTATTTTTAAGGGAAGGGGTGGTGGTGGTGGTGGAAGGGCTATGTGAAACAATATGAGGGTGACCTGGTAAAAGAAAAAGATAAAAGAATATTTATTTATTTTTACTCTCTCTGTTTATCACACGCTGTTGCCCATCTGATTAAAAGCTTCTCAATTCCTAAAACCAAATTGCAGGAACAAACCATAAAAAAAATATATTTATGCAAACATCAGCACACATTCCAATGAATGAAGTGTGACCTCGGTGCAGACCTGACCTATCTCAGAAACGTTCGCGCTTGTATTCACATGCAATAAAATACGCTAAATTCACTCTAAATTCACGCACATTTTCACGGATTAATGATTATTACCCGGTGTACTATATGGCTGGCAGAGAAGAACGCATAACGAGAATGAAAATTACCTGTTTACAGAACTGTATGTATTTGGAACTCTCCGCCCCACTGTACTGCTTTAGTTCATCTCCCGCTTTTACAACAACAACAACAACAACAACAAAATCAGATAGGCCATGACATGGCATAACAAAGTGTATTCTATCATTCTTAAAAAATTGTGGCGGTACTCGCTACGTCGTCTCTGAGCTCAGATTTCAAAATGTTACAAAAGCGACAAACTGTAGCCTAGACAACAGGCCTTGATCAGCAGCTACAGGTCCAGTGGGCTGTCAGTATTTATCAGTTAGAAGCTTTACTTTAAGACTTAACAATACGCCTATCTACACCCTTCTATTAACAACAATAACACAAAGTTAAAATTGTATACACCCCTTCATGAAATTGTCAAATTCATCCAAGTAGAATGTATTCCTGAATTGTAAAACAACCTAATTGTAGTTTTATTCCCAACTGACAATCGCAACGAAATGCACTGAAATAAAAGGGAAATTTAAGAAGATCACCCTCCGCGTTCAATGAAAGAAAAAAAAAGACAGCGGTTATATCACCCTGTCAATGTTGTACATTGGGATGTTTCGTTTTATTTCTTTTTAGGGATGGGGTCGAGGTGTTGTTCTGCATGATGGAATGAGAGAGCCATGCTGACTGGTTAGTTCGTTCAAGGACTTTACAAGATATTCTTGCAAGGATGAGCTATTACAGACCAAAAAGACATAGGATCTCCTTTATCCACATTAGATGTTTCTTCCGATTGCTATCCTCGAAATTGGAACACCGGGTGATGAAGGCGAAAAGGTGGTATAAATGAAAGAGAGAAGAAGTTTTCAGTTCAGAACTCAGCACTATTTGGTCAGTTTAGATGCATGTTCGAACTCTTCTATGAACGACCTTTAAAAGGACTTGGTACACCAGTGTCTCCTCCATCGATGACCTAATCGTAAGAAGGTGGAGCCCCTGTGGGCGCCGCTTCTGGTTCAGGGGGGATAGTGTATATGTTGACATTCCCCGAACTGTTCCCGTCAGCGACCAGGGTCGAATCTCTCAAGGTGGACTCCTGTTGCGTCATATGACGACGGAGTTGAGATGGTGCTGGCAGTCGGTCAGCATCCTTCAGGTGGTCAGAGTCAGTTACAACCACAGCAGATTCAGCGGCTTTGGCTCTCAGTGAAGCATCATTCTGGCTGAAGTGTCTTCTTGGTTGAAGTGGACGCTGAAGACCGTCTTTCTTTTTGGCATTTTGGCCTCCAGTCAGTTTAGTCACGTGACCTGCTTTCTCGTCCACTACGCTAATGTCACTAGATGAGCTAGTCCCGGAAGAGGATGTGGAGGTAATCGAGTCTTTTCTTTGGATTATCGGTGGTGGGACCACTCTTGGTTGCCTTTCCTCCTTGTCATCTCTAGAGTTGTCAACCTTTACGGTAAATATACCTTTGTATTTGTCCGGGTCATAGGCCGGAGGAGGTGTGGGTGGACTGACAGTCACCGTCTCCTCCGCGTCCTTAGATCGTCGTTTTTCACCTGTGAGAACACAAACGAGAGATGTTGTTTATCAAAAGCCTTGAGAACACAGACGTAGGACGTTATTTCTAAAAATATTTTGAGAACAGAAACGCGGGACGTTATTTCTAAAACAAACAAATAAACAAAAAAACATCGTGCTCATTGATGAAACTGGTCTGGCATAACTTTCATTGGAAACTAGTAACGGCGAAGAACAAAGACACCACTTGGAAATGACTATTTTCTAATTTTAGTTGCCAGCGCATTATCTACTGGATTCCAATTGGCTGTGCTGATGACTCACTTTTTTTTTTTTTTAACTTTGGTTCAGAGCTCAGGTTCGAAAGAGATAGAAGTGCTGCTGTGAGGACATTTCTAAAAGTAAAGCAGAGTAGAGAAAAAATGGCGAGTTGTGTTCACTGTCTCTACCGATTGAGCTAATTAATTTTTATGAACGCACACAGGACCTTCCAATGTCCCCCCCCCCCCCCCCCCCGTGACGAAATAATTTAATAATTTGTGTCTCCACTCTAAGACTAGTCCTTAAACTGAGAAAAAAAAACAGAAACAATTAAAGGGGAGTTAAATCACTCTTGTATTCATGGGCATAATTCAGGTGTGAAAAAAAAATAGTCCATTCACCATTTTTGAGCCTCTTCATGGCCAGGATCACCATGGTGGGAGCGACTACACTGGTTATGAGACCTCTTTTCACCGGCACGGGTTCCTCTTCGACCTTCACCTCATTCTCGGACTTTCCAGGCTCTTTCTGCTGGGACGGTGTAGGGATGCTTTTGTCCATGAGCCAGTTCTTCCTCTCGTTAGCGTTTGTTTCTTTCGGTCTGCAAGATAAAAAAAAAAAGGTGATAAAAGCAATTTTGTACAGGAGCCTTTCTAAACATTTCTCGACTGTTACTTTCAGACGTTCCCATCGTCTCACAGAGCTATACAATATACAAGAGACGGAACTTCAATGAGCCGCCTCTCTTCCGTCCACTAAAAGATGGCGGCAATTTGCACGGTCATCTGGCGTTGCTCCACTGCAGTCGAGGGCAAGCGACACCAATAGTACACAACAAGTGCGCACCATTTTTTTTGTTGTTGTTGTTGAAACAAACACTGCAAGTCATTCAACACTTGCTAATACAATGGTCGGAGCCAACGCTTTGCGAGTGCATGCGATAACCTTGCCCTCCTTTTATCTCGCCTCGAGGCACCACAGGGTGCACAGTGCCTTGACATACTTCCCGCTTTGGTCTATCAATAGACCCTGTGGATCATCCTGGCATTTTTTGCGCTGAAGTAATGAAATATAGTAAAACAATATTGTAATGAGCACATATTCGTCCTATGCTTAATGAGAACAATTTTCCCACACGACGTTTCATAGTTTGACATTCCCATCTTTGCAGTCCATGTTTTGTAAATGATCTTGTCCACAGCATCCGCTCCGCTCCGTTATTTTACGGAAAATGACGTATGCAAAAGTAAAACACTATTTGCTTCCATAGCGGTGAGGAGCGGAACTTACACTGTGGGCAAGTATACAAAGACAAAGAGTGTTTTACTTTTTCATATGTCTTTTTCCGTAAAATAGCGGAGCGAAACGAATGCTGTGGACAAGACCACTAACACACACACAGGCACAAAAGTTACTTCTCCCTGTGTCATCTATCGGCAGTTATGGCTGCATTTTATTTTCCGGTGCAGCATTAAATTATCACGGTATGTAAAATAATGCAAATGAAGATGTTATGGAAAGCATTATTGTTGTTGTAAGCCCGGGCTGGGCTGGGGAGGGGTGGGGTGGGGTAGGGGAGGATATCATACTTAGCCTGGAACGCCACAGCTAGTTGCTACCAGCAAAATGTGCACCCCAAGAAAGAGTGGCAAAAGCTGACCGTGTCTGACCAGGCTTGGTATGTTAGGGTCTTCCCGGATTTATTAAGAAAACAGGAAATTATGGTTTGCTCTTCTTGTCTGCCAGCAGCTGTCTGTGCCGTTCCGGGCTTTATTAAAACCCATACCCCGCGCGCTACCCGTACAGCCCGCTGCACGGTCAGTGACCCTACTCACGAAGAATCTTATTTGGGGTCACTGACCCGTGCCGCTATGTGATGACCACAAACGCTGTCCACGTGGTTCGGTTTTTATTGATCGATATGAAAACATTCGCTGCTATGCCTTATCACGCTTGATAATGAATTAACCAGCAAAATCTTAGTCTGACAGTCTCTAACCAATGATCTGACTTATGATTCCAAACTGACAGCTGTAGTTTTCGTGAGAACGAAGCATGATAACTAGCCACGCCCTCCCAAGCCCTACACAAATGGTTTCATCCTGATTGACACATACTAATAAACCGATGTGAGCATTTGGGGCAAAGATTATTTCAGAGCTCGTTTCTGATTGGTTCTTAGATACAGACAACTCCAGATGGTGGTCAGCTTGTGAGAAAATGAGATAATATTGCAAATTTGTTGAGCAACAGTTCGCATGTCGATGTTACATCTTTTGAAAGTGTGGGGAGAGCCTTTGAAAGCTTAGTCTTTGTGATTCCGACCAATGCTTCACTGGTTAACATGTCCATGTCACAATGCGTTTGATTTAGAAGAGATACAGTGAACAATAACACGGTGGTTATGCCTCAAAAAGGTCAGTGACCTGATGCGTGAAAATACGGCTTGCGCGTGGCGCGGTCAGCTTGACCTTATCGACTTTTGCCGCCCGTGCGGCGTGAGCGCTTGCGAGTAAATACAGACAATTGCCGTCCCTCGCAGGGTGAGGGTTAAGATACCCCCCTCAGGCTGGGCAGTTCTGCTTGTGGTTTATACAGACTACAAATTAAACTCTTAGAAATCAATATCTATAAGAGAAAATTAAAAAGTGTATAAAAAAAACCAAAAAAACCAAAAAACAACAACAACAACAGGATGTACTAAAGGAAATGGTTGAACCATTGAATTAGAATTGACTATCCACACATATCCACACAAAAAATAATATGCAAGTACATATAATATAATGGTTTTAAAAGTGTAACAGAAACATACTTTTCCTGGAAGTCGGTCAGTATTTTCTCTGTTTGGCTTTGTAATTAGATTGTCGCCCTTAACAACATTGTTCCTGGCATGGTAAAGCAAATGGTCAGACCACTGAATTAACCACATGTAAATATTCAAAGATTGTTGTTACTTGTCCGTACGTAACCCTGTGTATTTTGCCCTAGGGGTACATATTTCAAAGCCTTTTGTGACTTCAGAGCTAAAGAGCTCTCCCCGAAATAGCCGTAACAACAGCCTTAATTAATTATTCTTCCAGATTTTCTTTTTTGTTTTCCTCCTGTTTTTTTGGTTGAAAGGGTAAGGGGCAGGGGCAGGGAATAGATAAGATAAATTTAGGGTTGAGGATAAAGACGGGGATAGGGATAGGTACGTATACGTAGGTGCCCTTAGCGCACGTACGTACAAGTAACAACAGCCATTTTCAAAATAAAAACAAAACAGAAAGGAAGCTCATATCCGGACAACATGTTGTGCACACAATTCGATGACGTAGAACACACAGTGTGAATGAATCTTCTTCATTCATAGAAGCGCGCTTACATTTTAGACCAATCAGGAAGAGCTACCGCAGCCCACGTCATCAAATTGTGTGCACAACATGTTGTACGGATATGCACTTCGAAACAGAAAACTATTAGCATACTCCTTGTTGCTGCTGGACTTGGGGGTAGTTTGGGGTTTGAAGGGCAGCGGAGTCACATCTCGGCTCACCCACATGACAATGCTGGTCACAAAGGTGATGCCTCCAGCCACGGCAGCCAGATAGAAGGCAACACCCAGGCTGATATCCTCCAGCGTTTTTGAGTGGTGGTCGTAATAGCCATCTCCGTAAATTGATACCGCCGAGATAGCCAGAACAGCTGAAATAGGGGATGAACAAGTTAGGATGAAATATGGCATTTTTTAGTTCCAGACTCGCTGAACTTTGACACTTGCATTTCTTGTTTCTAAATTAGATGACAGTACTATTTCCTGGTTAACTGAACTATGACAATCCTATTATTTGATTGGCTGAAACATGACTCTCCCATTTCTTGATTAGTTGGTTGAACTATGATACACTTATTTCTTGGCTGGCTGAACTATGACACTTTTATTTGCTGGTTGCCGTAAAAAACCTCTACCATCTCTACTGCATTAACAAAGGCTGCACAAACGGGAGTGCAACAGCTGCTGCCTGCCCCAGTATTATGACCACAGTTACACCACCGTCATTGCATTATCTTGCGATAGATAGATAGATAGATAGATAGATAGATAGATAGATAGATAGATAGATAGATAGATAGATAGATAGATAGATAGATAGATAGATAGATAGATAGATAGATAGATAGATAGATAGATAGATAGATAGATAGATAGATAGATAGATAGATTGATTGATTGATTGATTGATTTTTTTTTTTAATCACATCGTTTTTGCACTCTACGATACTTTATACGGGATGAACACATAATTATCTACTTCTTGTATTTCTTCATTACCCACCGGGATCATTCGTGATGATATTTCCCTGTGAGGATGACCATGTTAAAAACTAAGAAATTGGTGACTTTAACGGTAAGAGGATGCAAATGACTGCAACGGTGATTCTTGATATGATAAATGGTGATGATGAAGATGATGATAGAGACGATAACCATACCAGCTAGAAAATAACATGTCTCCTGGATCCGGGCGCGCCCTGTGTTTCCCTGCTTTGCGCTGTCGGCATACATGTACCCGAACGACCCCACAATAAATAATACGAGACTGAAACAGGACAGTGTACGGGCAGCATCTAGGAAGGCTATGTCCGTCGGTTGAAAAAAAAAAAAGGGGGGGGGGGGGTATGGTGTGTGGAGAGGGAAATAATAAAAGGAATAATAAAATGAAAAAACTAAAAATTTGTATTACGTGTATTTACTTTGTTGATTTCGATGAAGACTGAAATTAAATTTATTGGTTTTGCAAATTGATCGCCTGGCTCATTGACAGAGGGAGATAGATAGATAGATAGATAGATAGATAGATAGATAGATAGATAGATAGATAGATAGATAGATAGATAGATAGATAGATAGATAGATAGATAGATAGATCTAGATAGATAGATAGATAGATAGATAGATAGATAGATAGATAGATAGATAGATAGAGAGAGAGAGAGAGGGGGGGGGGGAGAAGGGAAGAGAGGGGGCGAGAGAAAGAAAGAAAAGAGACAGATAGAAAGAGAGAAAAAAAGAGAGAGGAGAGGCAGAGAAGGTAGTAGAGACAGACAGACGAACAGACAGACAAACAGACAGACAGAGAGAAGTCAGTAAATACATTTACTACATCAATAAACTTGAAAAGGAAATGAGAGAGACCGAATAAATGGCATCCACAAAAGACAGACAGCAAATAAGAACAATTATTTCACAAGTTAGAATGGGGAACATTCTATCCAAAATTTCTTTTGAGAACATGGCTTTTGTCATGGTCTTGTATCGCTGTTGCTGTCGTTAAGTAGGAGGTAAGTGGATGTGCAACTTTAAGCTTCGCTGTTAACTCAAAAAAGGGGCTGAAGGGCTAGGGAAATTTCTTACTTACTTAGTCAGGAGCTGAATGTTTTAAAACTTCAGGATGCTGTTTGACATATTTCTAGAAGATGATCATCATCATCATTGCCTTTCTCACCCTGGATCAGGGTATAGGCCACCAACAAACACTTTCCATCCCTCTCTATCATGGGCCAGTCTCTTTACATTATTCCAAGTCTTTCCGCTTCGTTGCACATCATTTTCTCTGGCTCTTCTCCACGTTCCGCGCGGCCTTCCTCTTGATCTCTTGCCCTGGGGATTCCAATCCAATACCTTCTTCGCGATGCTGTTTCCTGGCCTCCTGAGAGTGTGGCCGATCCATCTCCATCGCCTCCTACCAATTTCCTCTCTGACTGGGCTCTGTCTTGTTCTTTTCCAAACAATTTCATTGCTGACCTTGTCTGTCCATCTGATCTTAAGTAGCTTCCTCAAACATCTGTTGATGAAAACTTGGATTCTCTTTATGCAGGCCTGGGACGCATTCCAAGTCTCACATCCATACAACAGGACTGACTTCACGTTCGAGTTGAATATCCTCAGCTTTGTTTTTAGAGATATATCCTTGGTTCTCCAAATCTTGCTTAAGGATGTGAAAGCTGCCTGTGCCTTTCCAATTCGTGCTTTGACTTCTGCCTCTGTTCCTCCCTTATTGTCAATGATACTACCAAGATAGCAGAAGGACTCTACATCTTCCAGTGGTTGATCTCCTACTTTGACTTGTTCGCTTGGGGGTGCAACAATTTTTAGGACCTTCGACTTCGCGGGATGTATCCTCAATCCAATAGATTCTGAAATTTTGTTTAGAGCTGTAGTCTTTGCTTGCATCTGGTCGTGTGTGTGCGACAATAGTGCCAAGTCATCTGCAAAATCTAGATCGTCCAGCTGTGTCCATGGGGTCCATTGTATGCCATTTCTTCCTCCATTGGTGGTTTCTTTCATAAGCCAATCAATCACCAGAATAAACAGAAATGGGGACAGCAAACAACCCTGCCTAACACCAGTCTTGATATCAAAGCTGTCAGTAAGCTCACCATCGTGTACGACTCTGCAACTTGTCCCCTCGTACATGCTCTTGATAAGATTCACCATCTTCTCTGGGATTCCATAATGTCTCAATATTCTCCACAGCGTTTCTCTATCGATGCTATCAAAGGCCTTCTCGTAGTCAAGGAAGTTCACTATCAGTTGGGAGTTCCACTCTAGCGACTGCTCTACTATAATTCTCAGCGTGGCGATCTGGTCGGTGGTTGATCGATTACTCCTGAAACCAGCTTGCTCCTCACGAAGTTTTGGGTCTGTTGCATTCTGTATTCGCTTGAGAATAATCCGATTGAAAACCTTTCCTGGGATGGAGAGAAGTGTGATTCCTCTGTAGTTACTACAATTGCTGAGGTCCCCTTTTTTTGGAAGCTTCACGAGGTGTCCCTCCTTCCAGTCCTTTGGAAACTTGCCTCCGATCCAAATCCTCGAGAATAGTGAGTGCAGACCCTCTGCAGCCCCAGCAGCATCTGCCTTCAGCGCCTCTGGTGGGATCTGGTCTGGTCCAGCTGCCTTGCCTCGATTTAACTGCTTTATGGCATCATTAATCTCTGCTTTAGTCGGAGGGTCGCAACTGATCGGTAAATCATTTCTTGCGGGTAGAATGTCGGGTGGGTTGCTTGGTGGAGGTCTGTTCAAGAGGCTACTAAAATGTTCTATCCATCTTTTTGCCTGAGCTTCCTTTCCAAAAATAGCCTGCCTGTTGTAATCCTTGACAGGAACTTCCGGTTTTCCATATTTTCCAGCAAGAGTCTTTGTAGTCTAGTAGAGGATCCTCGTGTGTCCTCCTGTTGCTGCCTTCTCTGCTTTCTCTGCTAACATTCCTATGAACTCCTCTTTGTCTTTTTTAATTGATTTTTTGACCTCTTTAGCTGATGCTCGGTACTCTTCCTGGTTACCAACTCTTGAGCTTCTTGTACGACTTGCATTTACCTGTTCTTTTAGGTCTCTTCTTATCCTTATCAAGTCCAGTGATTTTTGACTGATCCATTCCTTGTGTTCCACTTTCTTTTCCCCAAGAACATCCTGACATGTCGATGTAAATACTCCTTTTACCTTAGCCCAGTGAGTCTCCAAATCTACTGTCTCTTCGAGGTCAACAAGGGGTTTGAATCTATTCCTCAGTGTCAGCTGGAACTCTTCCTTCTTGTCTCCATCCAGAAGGCTCACTTGAAACTTTCTCCTCTTTGTTCCTGCTCTGGTACCTTGTTTCTTGAGGCGGAGTTTGAGTCTTGCCAGCAGCATGTGATGGTCAGATCCAACATCAGCTCCTCTCTGTACTATGACATCCTCCAGTGAGCGTCTGAATCGTCGGGTGATGCAAAAGTGGTCAATCTGGTTTTCAGTTACTCCATCCGGTGAAATCCAAGTGGCCTTATGGATCCTCTTGTGTGGGAATACTGAACCTCCAATCACATAGCTGTTAAATGCGCAGAAACTTGCAAACCGCTCTCCATTCTCATTCATTTGTCCCAAACCATTGCACCCCATAATGTCCTCATACCCTGTATTGTCCTGTCCTATCTTGGCATTGGCGTCTCCCATTATAATGTTTACATCTTTTCTTGGCAATGTGTCAACTATTTCCTGAAGCTGGTTGTAGAAATCGTCCTTGTCCTCATCGGTTGCTTCATTTGTTGGGGCGTATATCTGCACAATGTTCATGTTGATGTTCTTGTTCTTTGTAGTAAATGATGCCAATATAATTCTCCTTCCGTAGGGTTCCCATCCCCTCAGTGACCTCTGGGCGTGCTTGCTCAAGATGATCGCTACCCCTTCTGTATGCTTTTTGTCCTCCCTTCCAGAATACAAAATCTTTTCCCCAGAATTAAGTTGTTTCAGTCCGGACTGTATCCAGCGGGTCTCGCTAACTCCAAGTATGTGCAGTCTGTATCGCCTCATCTCCATTGTAACCTGGGCACTCTTTCCTGCTTCATACATGGAGCGGACATTCCACGACGCAATCCGGAGTGACTTGTTTGATGAAGGAGCAGTCGGGCCAGTGGAGTCCTTTCGGCTTTGTCCATTGTCCTTCATTGAATCTACAGGTGCAGATGCTCCCCCTTCTCCCAAGATAAAAGACTGATTTAAAGTATTTGCTTGTGTTTCTGTAACTGGTTTATTTTTACAGGGTGGGTAGTTGGCCCACCGCCAACTGGCTCTTCTCGGGAGACCAGGACCTTTGCACCTTTAGTCGCCTCTTACGACACGCAGTATCACGTCAGATGTATTCTTTGCTGTCCCTCTTATCTAGAAGATGATAATGAGTGACAATTTTTTGAAAATTTTGCCATTTTAGATTTGGCTAAATTTTGCTACAAAAAAAAAAAAAATGAAGGTAAAAGATTGTTGTACCTATGTACGTGCCCCACGTATTTTGCGCTAGGAGTACATATTTTAAAGCCTTCTGTGACTCCAGAGCTAGAGAGCTCTCCCCGAAATACAGTTAACAACAGTGTCAAGTAATTATTCTTTCAAATTTCTTTTTGCTTTCCTCCTGTTTCTTTTCTTTTTTGGTTGAAAGGGTTAGAAGTACTTAATCGCTTGGGAATAGGATAAGATTTAGGGTTGAGAATAAGGTCGGGGTTAGGGATAGGTGCGTACATGTATAAGCCCCCAATATAAAACGTACGTACAAGTAACAACGGCCGAAAGAAAGAGCACAGCATTTATGGTCATTTTAAAAACATAGTACATGTACAGTTACATTATACTATCATAGCCTAGATAATAGGCTATTGATCATTTCTGCTTCTCCCGTACGAATTCATTCAAAATTAAACAAAAAATAATTGGAAATAACAATGGGTTTTACTTCTGTTTAGTGAAATTATTGAAAGACCAATAAGCCAGCCCAGGAAAATTTTGCCATTTTAGATGTGGCTAAATTTTGCCATAAAAAAGTTAAAATGTCGTCGAATTTGCCGAAAAAAACACAATTTTGTCACAAAATTTGCCACGTTGCATGGATCAATGATAAGTGCTTGGGATTTAATGACACAGGTACTATATTTAAATTTACCGATGACGTCATGGGACATTCGAACTGCTCAGCGCGGTGGTTGAGCACAGTTGTTATGGACTTTGTAAAGGCGATTCGAGGCACAAAGATCAACTGCACATGTAAAGTGTGTACGAAGTCCATAACTGCTTAACGGCCGCGTTGAACAGTTCGAATGTCCCATGACGTAAATCTGAATATAGCAACTGTGTCATTCAATCTCGTTCCCTATACATTGAGTATGTTAACTCTGCTAGGAAAAGATGTTAGGGGGACGTAGTCTAATTACAAAGCCAAATAGACCAAATACATGTATTGAGTTGTGTTCACTGTTCAGCTATAGCTTTCTATTAATACACTATGTCCCCCTAACAACTGGCGATAGGAAAGGATGTTTTGGTTAGAAGTGAGTTTTGAGTTGTTCTCACCTGGTCCCTCAGCCAAAGGCGACTGACTACATTCTTTCTTCGGTTCCGATACTTTTGTCGCATTGTCGTCTTCGTAACATTTTTGCCAAAGACCCGTTTCTCCACGGGAATGTAAGACCCAGTGTGTGTTTGCAAAACCCGTAATGAAGAGAATCGCCGTGAGCATGTTAAGCCAGAAGGCGAGTGTGAAGCCAAGGTCTTTTTTACCCATTCTTAGCTCTCAATAATAATGGGTAGTAGAAATTTGAATAATCCTGTGAAGTTTTATAAGTTTCTTTTTCAAAGCTCTTTTACTTAGATATGTTTTCTCAAGAGTTACTAGATCACTGGAAAGCATGTAGATATTTTATTGAATTATTTGATGTTTTCAAGAATTTAATCCTTTGTCTTTGCTTGAGTGAAAGCTCTACGTCCCTTGCCTGCTTAAATGATTCCAATTTCAAGAAGAACTGAAACAGAACATACATGTATTTAACTTGTATTAGTTAAATCTCATTTCGTAGCTATTTTGTCAGTTTTAAAAGTGAATTAATTTGCTGAAGACTTAATTAAACGTGCATATATTTATCAGTGTTGAAACTTTAGTTATCCAAGGCCCCAAACCGTCGGTAAACTTTTCTTACCAGATCTGTCTTCCCGTAGATCAGATAATTAAAGTCCAAATCGAACCGACATTTCGGTATTATATTATAAAAAGTGTTTTTTACTGCAGCAAAGGCTTGCAAAATATTTTCCTCATTTTATAATAATAAAAAATAATGTAAAATAATTTTTTTAAAAACAAAAAGAACTACATGTACACGTCCTTCCTACCAACCTAGCCACCCACCAGACTATAACTAACTGACTGACTGACTACATTTAAATAGTTAACTAACTAGCTGTTTGCATTCTAGTTTGTCAACAAACAAATTTTCGAGATAAATAGTAAAAGATTTGTATCTTTGCATCGTAACTCGACTTTTTCCGAAACGTGAGATATTTGGCATGCTTGTAGGCCTACTTGTAGCCCCTGACAGCCCGGAGGTTGCGTTTTAAGTTAAGGCTAAATTCTGAATACATGTCCTAGGGAAGGGTTGAATAATGTTTTTTTTTTGTTTTTTTTAAAGATCTCGTACCTCTTAAGTCTGGTAAAAAGTCTCATGAAAATAAAAAAAGAGCAAAAACTGATTTTACGATAGTTTACCTTGCGGTTATCGATTTAACAACATTAGAAAACGCCATGCCAGTTTATGGTACATGTACTAATACACTTTATATCTGTCCCTAGTTTCCCAAAAGCAAGAGCGGCCTTTGCCCAATACATGTATGTGTACTATGATAAATGAAGTTATTTCAACCTCCATCGTTCAATGCCATTGATGAATGTACAGAAATAAAATAAAGTTACCCTTTGCTTATAAAACGAATGCGCTGTATTAAAATAGAATTTAAGATTCTCTGGCATCTTTTAACTTGCTAATTACACTTTTCTGTTTTGAAGAGGACATAAATTTAACAAGATTTTGTGCTCAACCACAAAGGTTTTGAACAGATCAGCGGCTTGCAATACTTGTGCTTTCATGATGCTCAGGGATACCATACTCGTAGCCAAGTCCACCTCCATTTAATGGGGAAACTCCCCAAGAGTTTAAAGAGAAATCTTTCATTAATTTTTATCTCTATTTACGTGGACTGCGGGTAGTAAGCTTACTCAGAGTAATCTGTGGACATTCTCATTGGCCTATTCACTTTGATCGGCGTCGGTCGATGTCCATAGGACAGGTATCTGGAATGCAAGAAATGTTTAAAGTACCGTACTCACTAGTTTATTCACAGAAATCAGCAAGTTTGATATCGCCCTACATCCGGAATAGAAGAACTATTTACAGAGATTCACACAAACCTCTTTGTTTAAAAAAAAAAAAAAAGTACGTGTACATTCATTTTCTTTTATCTTATTTATTTATTCATTTCTATTCTATTTTGTTCATGTGGCCTACAACTTTACAATATTACACTTACCTACAGTTTTTAATTTCGTACGTTTCAGGAAAGGAAAGCCTAAGGTGCACAACAAAATATATTATTCATATACATGTACTTTTCTTCCTCGAAAGAATAACGAAACATGAGTTTAGGAATAAAGAAAGTTATGATATCCAAATAGGCTATACAACACAATATGGCAACCTTTCGGAATTGTGCCCTATCAGAGAAACACAGCACCGGTCTTCGTCGATCTTCAACACTACACCATTCTGTTCATACTTAAAATTACAAGGCTCACTGACCCTGGTCACACCAGAATTCAGAATATACCAGTTGAGATCTGCCTGATCGATTAGTGCCCGTAACTCTAACAGGCTTAGCGAGCACTCTATTGTGCAATGTCCTCGGTGCGCAGAGAGCAACCCGGTCAGTTTGGTCACATAAAGGGCCGACCGTGTCCAGTGTTGGTCACCCATGCCCACAGGTATAAACAATGAAAACCAAAGGTGTCTGCCAGGTCATGTGCTATTATTAAATTTTTAGTGCGCCAACTATTGTCAATACTTTTCCTATTTCTGAGAGACCGCCGGAAGTGCCTGTACGATAGTGATTATTGAACGCGCACCGCACCAATGTTGTTAAAACGGATTCCTTTTGTAATCTGTAATGATAAAAAAAAAAAAAAAAGAATTACATCTACTAGAGTGCGTCTTTTTTAGAATGAGTGGGATCAACATTGATTTTCTCGGAAACTGTTGAATTTATCTGAAATTTTACATGAGCTCATATTTCAAAGGAAACCTAATGGAACTGATTTTTAATTTGTTTGAAGTCTGACTTTGACTTTGCCCTGGTTGTACTTTGGAGTGGAAATTAGCGGGGTGTGTGTGTGTGGTGGGGGGGGGGTGAAAGAAAATTTGGAGCCGTAGGGGATATTTGCCTGAGTTGAGAACCTGTGGTTTAAAGTAATGGTCGGGGAACGTAAAGGCAGTCTAAAGAAGGGTCATATTATCATTTACCGATACATGATGTATAGGAGTGTAACCCAAAATTGTTTGATATACAATACATGCACCAGTCATTTTCAAGTTTATTTTTCTATGGCCACTATAGACTACGTGCCAGAAATTCAAGCAGAGAAATATATGAATATATTTGCTGCAGGCATAAAAATACTTTTTTTTTTACCCCTGAAACATTTGCAAATATCCAGTCTTGTCATTAATGGGTTTTATCGATAGCTAATAATATAATAGCAGCATTAAGGCAGGTTCAACCGGCTCAATTAACACACCACAAAAGTTGTTGTTCCTTTTGTTTCTTGCCTCATGTGTCTCAGTAGACTACTAACCACTCTCTCCAGGGTCTTTAGAATTAAAACTTGATGCTGGTGCATAATCCTACTGGAGAGATTTTTTTTTAACTTAATACCATGCTATTATATATTATTATAAGCTTAATTACTGGTGTGTTGACCGACTCATTTTGTTACGCCAGCACTAGATTAATGTCATACGACTTCAGCCCCAGCGATGGGCTGCTTGGCACACTTGAATGCTGCCGAGTAAATACAGTGTAACAATTTACCATTACCTACATTGTAAAAGTATTTTTAAAAAGTGATGTGGCCACTGTTACCACAGCTGACCGAAGCTTGGGTTGTTGTTTATGAGATCTATCTATCTATCTATCTACATGTACTTATGTAGGCCTATATTTCTATTTACCTATCCGTCTAGATCTATCTAATTGTATCTATCTGTCTGTCTGTCTATCTATCTATCTGTTTATCTATCTTTCTACATGTATCTAATCTATCTCTCTATCTATCTATCTATCTTATACTTATCAATAACGTAATGGTTCGTCCTTTCTCCCTACTTTCACTCAGGTCGATCAACGCTACTCAAATTTTTAATGTATTAAACGTCACCGTGCTTCCCAAATTAATATTGACAACAGCTGACTTTCACGACTGTTTATTTGGCTTGTAAAGTCTGTACCAGTTTTATGGGGTTAGAAGTGGTGTGTGGCTGTGGAAGGAAGGAAAGAAGGAAAAAAAGAAAAAATTCCCAGCGCTCAGGGAAAAGGAGAAAGAGTAAGGTGTGATGGTGACTAAACAAAATGTTGTCGCAAAACAAAGAAAAGGGAATGATAAATTGATATAGGTTTGGTTTCACTCCAGGGCACTTCAATAAACACAGCAAGAACGTTGATCATAGAGGGTTAAAAAAATCCCCCCCCCCCCCCACCCCGAGAGAAATTCATGGGTTTCGATTTGGTTTCATTCTTCATATGACACTCATGGGAAATCACTTCTCAAACTTCTTTATCGCGAGCCCCCCCCCCCCCCATACTTCACCTTTGACACAGATCTTTTCAACGTTTTATCCCTTACTCAATTTGGTAATTCACTAGATATATATATATACATGTATATGTATATATATATTATTATATAAATGTATATCATTTCAGTGGCGTGACATGGTTGCCATCGCCCCGGAGGAAGGCAAGTATTTCGCCCCCCGACCTGTGGACTGTTAGTGTTAGTAATAGTACGTAGCAACGTTTTGCCCAGTCTTGTTGGATATCTGTGGAGAATGTTCGAACATAGGGAGATTTTCTGTGTGTGTGTGGGGGGGGGGGGGTCTATTTTTTATTTGTTGTTATTACATGTAGGCCTACATGTCCCAAAGACTGGTCGGTGAAGTTGTCGAGTGTCCGATGGCTGCGAAGAGTATAGGTGTTGAACAGGCCTGTGTTTGTGGCATGGTTTTCACGGCTACAGGGCTGGAAATCAGAAGTTACATTGAGTTGATAGAGGATGAGAGCCCTCGGTCAGCTCTATTTATCAGAACTGGGGCAGTTTGAACTCGAATTAGCAGTAAATGTTTAATAGAGATAAAGAAGAAAAACAACAACTCATTTCAAAATGATCTCTATTTAGCAGAAACTCGAATTACATGTACATGTACAAAGTTCGGTTTACTTGGGCTCCACTGTACATTATTATACGGTACACTGAACAGAGCATACAGGGGACATCACTGTACGATGACATTCTTTCCCGATTTCGAGTTCCTCCACTGACTGAAATTCCTCCCCTTAGATTTGATTTTTCCCCCGTGAGGGCCAGTTGCCTGCTGGGTGAGAATCACTGGTCTAGGGTACACGTACATGGTTTTATTGGTGATATTTTCATTTCACCAGCGGAGATGAAGCAGGGATGGCGGAGGTCAATGTTATGTGGTCGTCACTATTCGATCTTAGCCGCTGTTATGGCTCTCTTGAGTTTGGCACTCGTCAGAGAGCTGCTCATTCACAACATCTGCGTTATGAGGACTGGCAGTTTTACGTGTCAGCTATGGCCACAGGCTCCCCTCCTGGTCAGAGAGGATTTGGGTGTAAATACTGGAACAAAACGGACACTCGACAACTTCACCGACCAGTCCTCTGGAACAACTGATACAACGCTGATGTCACATCTAAATGACATCAAATTGCAAGATAACATTAACAATGATGGCGACATGCCAGAGGACGCTCTAGCCGAAAGATTGGTCGATGACTTGACATTGATTCTTCACAACAAACTAAGCATTTTCCCGACAGCAACAAGAAATTCACGCCCTCAAACCTGCACTAGCAAAGCTGTCATCGGAAACAGTTGTCAATCCAGAGGTTGTCTGCAACTTCAACTACCAGAAACAGTTCGAGATCGCGTACGGCAAATCATCCAACCTGTCAACTTGCAATTAAGTTCAAAGATGCAGGCAGTTCTGGCAAGTATGAGAGACAGAGTGCCAGGTAATTATGACATTATTTTCTTATCTGCCGTATCGTCAAGCCATTTCGAAGAATCCCAAGCTCTGTTGTATAATCTGCACACTCGTTTGTTTCCTCACCTGACAAACTTCACCTTCATCCTCTACAACCTTCAGCTGACTGAACCACAACGTCGCCATCTTGCCCAAATATGTAAGTGTCATCTGGTGGATTTTCCATTTGAAAAGTTTCCAGCATTCATGTTTTTCAGAAAATGTTATACATGGAAGCCGATTATTCTGAACGCCCACATTACTAGAACAAACCTAATTTTTTGGATCGATGCCTCGATTCGGTTCGGCAAAAATATCCAAAGGATTTTTCAGTTCATGGAGAGAGGAAGGACTCATGGTATTTCGCTTGGAGTATCCAAAAACACGATCCCGCACGATACACTGCCCAGTATGTTTCATTTTTTCGGCGACGAAGCATGCGCCTACACAGACTTTCGTGACGTTCTATCTGGGTGTCTGGTCTTGCATAAGGAACTGTTCACAACCCGCGCCGTTCTTGAGCCTTGGGCTGCCTGTGCAGTTAGTGACCAATGCATGTGTCCTCAGAACGGGGTTGACTTGCATCAAATAAGGCTGACATGTCACAAAGAAGTTGGTGAATTTCTTTATGGCGTTTGTCATCGATTTGACCAATCAGCATTGAGTATTTTACTCTCAAAGCTGTACCAGGAAAATGTGGAGTATCTGTTTGTAAACAAATTGCAAGATTTTGATATCGATGTCCAGAGAGGCAACAAAATGGTGTATCCCATAGGCTTCACCAATAACAATTTATCTTCTGTGAATCGTCTGATAAACAGTTTTCACT
The DNA here is from genome assembly GCA_963931925.1 of Onchidella celtica. Classification (NCBI taxonomy): domain Eukaryota; kingdom Metazoa; phylum Mollusca; class Gastropoda; order Systellommatophora; family Onchidiidae; genus Onchidella; species Onchidella celtica. Next base: position 44,963,191 of record OZ007568.1, on the reverse strand, counting down.
AATAACAAGTATTTCAGGGAATTCCGTGGTGGGTACAAAATTCATGGTGTAATACAAGTATGTACATGCATGTAAATGCATTACACAAGTTACATGTACATTACCTGCTGCGCCTGATTTGAGATGCTCAGTTCCAGGCATAACCATTAGGTTCCTGGAAGTGGACGTATTCTACTTTCTAGTAAAATTCTAGCAATTTGCTTTTAACCGATCAACAAAATTTTCAAGGTCGTGGAAATTAACGCATTGTACTAGTGGTAATAGACAATTTTCATTGTTGTGTAATTGTTAAAGTGTTAACGATTAGATTAAGTTTTTCATGCAAGTAATTTTATTTGATTTTTCACTATTTCATGATAGTTGATATACAATACTGACCGTGTCAAGAGACTGTTTCACGTTTGCTATGGGCGTTATCTAGGGTGCTGACTGCTATCATTGTGCTTATTTTCACTCCATAAACGAGAGCTTCAGCAGAAAGTACACTAGTACATGTACATGGGTGTAACCAGTCACATGTAAATATGGTAATTTTAACTACATGTACGACAAAACTAAAGTTGCAAAGACACGCACCACTCAGAGATTTAATAATAATAATATTTAAAAAATGTATGATTCAAGCTGAGCGATTTTAGTCCAATTTACCCTAGTTGGCAAGAGTTCACGGCAGATATCAATTTGTGAAATTCTGAACCTTGAATTCCTTGTCTAATGCACACTGTATTGACGGAATTTAAAATTTCTGTTCTTTGGGCTGTATTGCCAAATACGCAGTATGGTATTTGGTAATGAAATTGCATGGCATAGAACTAGACGTGAAATCAAGAGCTGACAGATCAGATATCTGTTTGAAGTCGTTTGATAGGTCTACTTCAAAAGGACACTACATTGTATTTTAAAGTTAAGACCACTCTGACCATATAATGTATCTGAAGTTGGATCATTTATAAATGGATTATCTTCTGCATTTTCATTAGCATACATGCAGCAATAGAAACTTCTTTGCACAGTGGGCATATTTCATTGTCCATCTAATAATGTAATAATACCGTACTGGCATAGCAACAATTTTTTTTTCATTTTACAGGAAAGCAATATTGTTGTTTTGGTCACTGTTGTTACTCGATTGGATGTGGTGTGAACTTTTCGGCTTGTAACTTCAAAACTAAGACTATTGATAAAGTAAAGATACCCATTACTGATGATAGTGATAGGTCACTTTGTGAGATGGAGATCTCTAACCAAGTGCAATGTTTACTGGTAAAGTGGTAGTGGTAGGCACACTCCAAAATTACTGAACACACGAATATGGCAGTGTGTTAGTATGTTGGACAATAGTATTTGATGTGGCTGATTGTCAGTTATTTCATCTTGAGCAGTTAGTTGTTTGTGTGAGCTGTGAACCTGTAATCATGTCTATCATTCATATGATTAATATGAATGAAAGGTTTTGGCCTGTTTGAGCATGTAGTGGTGTTGTGACGGCAAAGAACCAACTTGCATACAGTACATGTATAAAAGAGTGGATGATCCGAGAGCAATTTAAGTATAGTGTACCACCTCATGGAGAGGAGAGGAACGACAGCATAGTCTAATGCCAAAGCCAGATAGAGAAAATAATAAATTGTGTTCGCTTGTGTATGTAAAATACTATGCTCCCCTAACAACAGCTGCCACTATATTCAAAGTAAAGTTTTCTTTGATTTAAAAAAATAACCAAAACATGACTTACGCAATTGTGTTATGACCATGACATTTTGTATCTTTCATTTTTCAATTCTAGTCTACATTGACACATGCAGTGAAAAATGTTATGAAAATGTCTTGCCAGTATCAGGTGCTCCTTTGAAATATATAACAATACAATACAAGGACATGAAAATTAAAGAAACTGAAACATCCTCAAGTCTTGTTTTTTTTATTTTTTTTACATTTTTATTCAAAACAAATTCTCTTAGTGTCTCTTGCCAGCTTCTTGGGCTTTGAGTACCCTGGCCACAATCTTCTGCTCCTCAATCAAGAAAGCACGGATGATCCTGAAATAAAAATGCAGAAAAGTTATTTACAAAGCCACAAATCTAGACCTGCTTGAGAGTTTGACTTCTACATACTAACATAGCTGTCATCAGAGTTTGTCGCGGCCGCAACTGGCAACTTGCGGCCGCAACCTGAGCCTTAATGTCAACCATTACCGCAATTAATAATTTTTTTTTATAATAAAAAAAAAAAAAACGAAAAAATTAAAAAACGAAGTCACCAGGCCAAGGTCGCATCAAATATCTTTTCCGGTTTGGTGCATTTTCCATCGTTTTACCAATTTGGCTATACGTAGGCCAAATTTTTTGCTGTTAGATTGACCGTATTAATAATTTGGCCGGGGTTTGGCCCCTGCTTGTAGGTTTGGCTGCTCAGCTACATTTTTTGTGGCATTTTTTCATGATCGATATGGCTTCTTCATATTTTTACTTGGCAAGCCAATAATATTATAATGCTCCTAGGCCCACACTAGATATTTAATCTCAAAAACGTTCGTAGGATGGACTCTAGTGTCTCAGCCTATTCCCACATCCCTGGATTTGACAGTGTGCCTGCTCATGAACTGAACCGTTACCTTTCAAAACTTGGTGTTGAGGCAGTGAACCATGCGGTAGGAAACATTGATCTTCAGTTTTTTTGGAAATCTGTGCAGGAGCAAGTGCCAACTCTTTCGGCTCTTGCCCTGAAGTATTGTCTGTCCACTTGCACCTCTGCAGATGCTGAGAGAAGTTTCTCTATGCTAAACCTTGTTCTGTCTGATAGAAGGCGGCGCCTGACTGAGGACAATCTCAAGTCATTACTGTTCCTGTACTACAACAAATTTTGTGATGTTGCATTTTTTGACTAACTTTTCAGCTTTGATTCTGTTAAATTCCAGTTGCAGTATGCATTTATGTAATATTTCATTTTATCAAGATATCTTGGGGGGGGGGGGGGGGGGGGGGGGAGGTTGTTGTTTTTTGTACCCTTACACAGACTTCAGAAATCTGTTTTTGATTAATTACAAATGTATTTTATTTTTTAGCCATTCATGGTTTCCACTGACTGTTTCACTGCCTTAACACCAGGTGACTTTTCAAAGTATTTTTGGTATTTTTATGGGCCTGCAGGTATAGTTTGCTGTATTTTTAATACCGGTACGTTATTTGCCTCATATCCATTACAAGTTATCATTACACAGACTTCAGAAATCTTCTTTCGATTATTTAATTACGAATGTATTTTGTTTTTTTAGCCATTTTATGGTTTCCACTGACTGTTTCACTGCCTTAACACTCAAGGTATTTTTATGGGCCTGCAGGTATAGTTTGCTGTATTTTTAGCGTTATTTGCCTCATAACATATCCATAACAAATTATCATAATTGGTAGCTGAACATTTTTTAATACCATGACATTGCTTGTTTACTTCTTTCTCTTTCTTTCTCTCTCTCTCTATCTATGTACGGTATCTAGGTTTCACACTCGCATACATATTATCTTAGTGTATCCCCACCCTAATATATGTGTCATTTTGCTTAAATGTAAACCTGATCCTGTACATGGTTTGTGATTTTTTTGATTAAATATCAGTCATTTATTGATTATATGGCTTCACTGGTTATATCTGCAGTGTAATATACCTGTTGTGAGTTTTAAGTAGTGTTTTAGTGTGTTTTACCCACATTTTTTTTTTTACATTTACCCCACGGCAACTTTTGCCATTTTTTCCGGCAACTTTTGGCAACTTTTTGGGTAAAAAATGGCAACAAACTCTGATGACAGACATAGGGAGAAGAAATATTTCTGATTTTATTCCAAAACTGATGCAACAACTGGGAAGAATGTATCATGTGTTATAGGTGAGAAGTCCAGTTCTGCAAGTGCAACAAAGTAGTTAAAAATATTGGACTGCTTAATTAAAAACTATTAATATCATAAAGCCTTGGGGCAATTAACCTGTGAACTACAGCTAAATAAAATACACACAGAGTGAAAAAGTGGACACACTGTGAATGAGTTTTGCCTAAAGCAATTTACAACAGAGTCAGCTTAGTCTGAAGTAATTGGGATGCATTAGACGATCTATAAAGAGTTCGAATTACATATCGTCGGGTATTTGCCATATTGTTGTACATGTTTGTGTATTTTCGCCCTTTCGAGAAAATGAGGATTGAAGTGTGGTGAGCAAAAGGGCGATCACACATTTACAATATGTCACAAACACTATCTTGAAAAGTTTTTAACTAATTGGAATGACACTTAAAACGATAAAAGTGAGAGAACCACTTTCATGACAAAATCTCAAATTGGCAAAATATTGCACATATGGCAAATAGGCTACCCCTCAATATCAACCAAGACATGCTACTCCTAGACCATACATAATATACCCAGTGTAGGCCATGGGGATCACCATTCTACTCATTCAATTGACAGATTATTTTTCTGTCCTAGCCACTGGACAACTTAAGCAGAGAAAAGCAATTTCAGCCAGCATTGACCACTGTCAAGAAAGTCCAGTCATGGACAAGAGAATTTTTTTCCATTGCATCATATCTCTCATGCACAGCATCCTGGCTCTTTCTATCTCACAATCTGTCACACACATACATATGACCATGGGTGAAAGTTAGCGAAATCAAAATTTCCTGCAACATTTTTTTTCCTGCAACACGAAATCCTGCGGATCAATGCCACAAACACAAGAAGTGTAAAACACATAACAAGATGCTTTCCCGGACGATTTCCAGCATGAGACCCAACGGCCCCAATTTTTCCGGCGAACTTTCACCCATGCAGATGACATACATCCGCTCTCTCCACATAAGAATGTTTTTGTCTTTCCATACATGATCAGGGTGCAAAGCCTCTTGAGCTACCATTATAAATAGGTTCAGTCTCTCTTGAAAGCCATTATAATGGAATATTTTAATATAGATAAAGAGGATAACAATGACACAGAAACTGAGAATCCTCTCATCCTGGCTGAGTTCTAATTTCCAACGCCAACATAAATGGCTTCTGACGCATGCGTCGAGTGCCAAAATCTTCAAGATGCAATAGAGCTGTATGAAATATGCAAGTCCAAGAAATTTACCTTTCTCTGACTGCCCTGTGACATCTTGATCCTCCATAAGCACGAGTTACTGTCTTGTTTCTCTTACTCATAGCACTAAGTTTGTGGGGACGGACAGCTTTAACCTGTGGAAAATTATGAATCCATCATCCATTGTCTCTGCACACTGATATAATGTTGACAACAGATTCAGATTTTACATAAATGGATGAAAATAAGCTCCCCTCTCCTTTTATATAGCTCGTTCAGGATTTCCCCCTCCACCCACCCGCACACACACAGACAGATGAGAAAAGGACATACCGTGCACACTCGTTAGGGTGAAGTACAGCATTTTCCCTAAAAACAACAGTCACTGCAGGCCAAAACCTGCCCTTTTATTAATTTAAGTGTGCTCTGCTGCACAGTATCCTTTGACTGGCCAGTAACTTCAAAAAATGCCCACTTTTTTCAGCCATACAATGAAAAAGCATAATGCAATGCCACTGCCATCATCACTATTTATTAGCAATTTTCTCAAGGTGCCATTACATTTTTTGTTTTGTAAGGGATGCCAAACCTGAACTTCAGATTTTCTAACTGAGCCTCATGTTTTCAAAGTGGGCTTGGGAATTACTAAAAACAAGAAGAGGCCAGTCTGTTAGCTGCTTCGAAGCCAGACATTAAAATCAGACCTACTGAGAATCTTCTGGGTGGTACTGATATCACAAAAATGGTTATTTTTAGCTGAAAGGGCTTCTTTTTTCCCCAAATAAAACTTGGCTGCATCTCTTAAAGATTGTTGACCAGAAAATTAAAAACATTGTAAACCAGCAAGTTCGTGGCTATCACAAATTGCATGTTGTATCATCGCCACATCTCAATACATCTCGAACTAGTCGAACACAAACATTTTTATTTTTCAAAAACCAAGAGTCCCGCACGGCTGCTTTTTTTCCTCCAAAACCAACCTCTTAGCTGAGACCACGAGAAAGTAATAAATCAGGTGTCAGTCGGGGTCACGAAGTTCAACCGGCCGGCGGCCGCTTATATCGCGGCTGCACAGTTGTTCCAGTAATTATGCCTGACAGTATTTCACGCTCTCATTATTTAATTTTACCTACCCCAGTACGTGCGACCCCACTTTTCAATCAATGCGTTTAACATACATTTCTGTGAAAATTTGAAAGTTCTGTGATAAATAGGAGATATTTTAACAGGGGGACAAAATGGGCCAAATTGGACTTCATTGCCGGACACACTGATTAACAATTTTGCCTAATTAACACACTTTCCTCACCAAAAAAAAACAGCTGATTTTTTTCAGCAATGTTCTGAATTTGGTTAATGTACACGCTGTGCAAATTTCAAGGAAAGGGCAATCATATCAACGACAAAATGTCCAGTTAAAATAACCCAGCTGTGTAAAAGAGAGTGATGAGCATTAATTTGTGGTGATATTTCGCTCATATGTTGGACAAGTTATGACCGTAACATGTAGACAGTGGAACATTTACACGTGAACGTGATAGCACTGTAAATGTGTCAATGATTTGTGCAGTATATGTGGCAACAGGTCATTAACCTGAAGATGAAATGATTGACAGAAGAAAAAAAAAACCCACTCAGTGTGAATCACATAGAGATGATTTGTAAATTAGTTTTGGCGATAAATGTTATCAATGATTTGCAGTGTGCTCACTAAAATACTGTGTGCTCATAAGTGTAGTTGTTTTTGCTTGAGAGACTTAAAGAAAAGGAAGAGTGTGACATTGTTACAAAACATCAAGACCTTCGTCTGTGTGAGTGCCAGTATCAGGAGTGAGTACAAGGCTGCAAATTGTTATGAAATCACATTTACTCCCGGTTTCTCCAACTCTCCATGTATTCTGTCCTTCTCCCCCCCCCCCCCCCCCCCACAATGAAAAGGCCAGGTTATAACCGAAGGTTTAAATGGACCTGTCAGTAGTAACATTAGCAGACATCTTTCATACAAACCTCCGAAATTTATTTTTATGTGGCTCTGCAACTTCGTTATCAATATATTATTATTCTCTTGACTGCGTGTAGTTTGCAAGCGATTTATTCCATTTTTACTAACGGCATTCAGGAATTGTGTTAATATTACAAGTCATTTACTTAATCCCATGTACACCCACGTGTGGTTGGTGGGCACTTCTAGCAGGGTCTCCTTCTGCCCTGTCATTCTTTTTGTCATTCTTTTTATCGTCTCGCTTCTTCCTAGCACAATGTGACTGTTATCGTGTGGTCGACGTGCTTTCTCCAAACTCAAACTAACTTGTGTGCACCCAGTGACTCTGCAATCTGCTGAATCCCCCCCTCCCCCACCCCATTCTGAGTGATTCTGACTGACCATCACACAAATTGTGCAACTCAATCCCCATTCAAATAGATTTATGACTCTAAGTAACATCAGACTTTAACGCTTCTATCGCCGATAGGGGGTGCCCGTGACGTGATACTGACCAGCGCAGTGTTATCTGAAACCTCTGTGTTAATTAAACAGCTGTAGAGACATCCTGTGACTTGCCCTTCACCTGATTTTTGGCACACTGACTAGCTCATTGTCTCCTCTGTGTTCGACAGTTGGTTCAGAGTTGTTTTTCATGAGGACGTATTTTATTCAAATTTTTTTAAAACACCAGTAATGGAGTCGAATTGTGGTGAAAATGAAGCATTTTCTAACGGGCATAGCTATGCAACGAATCATACTAAAACAACTAGATTTTCACATTTATGTAACTAGTTCTCTCCTCTCTCTTGTAACAGGGTGAAAAGTGTGGAATTTTAACACTTCAAACCACTATAAATATTTCCATAGACAATGTCATATAGCTTCGGTTTCGGCGCTGCCGCTAAATTCCGCGCGAAGCAATTGACCTCTTGACCCCAACCTCGTGGCGGGGGCTAGGCGGCCAACTAAAGTGTCGCTTGTTAGCAGCCGTGCCCGGTACTTTTTATTGGAGAACTGCTTTAATATTCAGTGCTTCTTAGCCATATTTATGCTGATTTTTCTAATGCGGAACATGTAATGGCTTTGGTTAATGATTTAGTGGGTCAGCTATCAAGCTTTCTTGAATTGTGTGACCTTATTTCAGCATGTCTTCAAACACCAACACAGTCCAATCCACTTATCTTGACACTGCTTTTGTCAACATTCTGGGTAATTTGATACAATTTTTAAGTTCCTGCCTGTTCCTTCTTTTAATGCTACTAAATATTTCCCTGTAACTCAACGTGTTATTCCATTCTTTCCTCTTATATCGACACATTTCTCCCCGACCGCGGCAAAACAAGTGCACTAGATCTACTACTGTGCTACCAAAAATGCCCACGCAACTCCCCGCATATAAGTAGGTACCACAAACTAAAAATGAGATTTGAATAAATGGGTGATATTTGTGTTTATTTTCATTGTACTTTTGAAACCATGAACAATGCAACAAATTTCATCAAAATCCGTCAACAAATAAAAAAGTTATGGTTACATAAATTTTTTCGGACTTAGAAAATTTACGGACATTTTGTAAAATATGGTATTTTAGGGTTTTTGAACATTACAACAAAATTTCTAGTACTCCATTAACACAAACTAATATAAATAATCAAATTAATGTCATATAGACAGTGGTAAACACAGAAAACATTCTGGATAACATCAAATTTTTGGATCTCATGGGGGCTCAAACACAGGCGAAAAGTTTAATTTCACGTCAAAAATATAGCAAATCGTCCAATATGCCAAGTTTGATGCCTTGTATTAAGAAAATTTGATCCATAATTGAGCTAGAACTTTAATAATACAATCTGATACTGCCAAATTATAAGCTCAATTTTTCTTAGCTCAAATGAATGAAAAATGGCAACTTTATGTTCCAGTCTATATGCTTCAATGTGCAAAAACGACAAAATGTAGAAAACCGGATCAAATTGCCGGGAAATTGAGCCAATTTTATAAAATTCATAAAAAATTAACTAGAAGAGATATCAAGATGAAATAAAAACCATTGTGAAGGGAATTAAAAGCCTTATTTCCTTATGAGAAATACATGCTTCTTCAGTTATTAGAACATTTTTGAATGTGACCTCTTTTTTATCATAATTTTTCAAAGAATATCATGAATAAATGCTCATAAAAAAAAATTCTTTTTTTTCAAATCAAGTTAAAAAATTATAATGGTTACATCTGCCATTTGATTGATCATTATTTGCATTATGTTAAAAGGCCATTTAAATTTAGAAAACTGCTATATCATTTTTTTATGGGATGGCACCTACTACACTCTATTCATCTGGGGTGAACTTGATTGTGCCCAGCATTCATCTTGGTCGCTCAAGTCAGTATCAGTATCAGAAAAACTTTTGGTGCTCAATATGTCCAACTCCTCTGAGTCTGAGGCTGTGTCCTGACAAGCTGACTCTGAATCTGTGTCTTTTCCAGTTGACTCTAAATCCATATCCTTTTCGCTCTTTTGGAGATCCTCATCAGACTCATCTGCTGCTGAAATTTTTTCAAGTAGACGGGTATACATCATTTTCCTTGTGCCAGTCACCTTTATGTCTTTCTCCTTCATGAACAGCTTTCTGTATTTAAGCTGTGCCTTCAAATCCTCAGCTTTCCCAGTTCTGTACATATGGTCAAGTTCATGCTTGGTGGTGATCAGACCTCCATCCGACAACACTTTCGTCAAAAGCTTTGCCTTAATTTCCTGTTCTTGATTCTCCTTCTCTTTCTTCTTCCTCTCAGTTTCTTCTAATCTAGCTTTCTGTTTCTCTCTCACTGCATCAACAGCTGCATTGTGCTCCTCTCTCAGATGTTTGCCATGCATCCTTCCTGCTTTCATAATTGCATCTCTCTCCTTATCAGTCTTCTTGCTGATCCACTTGACTGTGTCATTGTGCTTAAACATATTGATGCTGGATCTGTGGTGAGTCGAGGCGTACCTTCTTTTCGACATGTCGAAGTCAAGATCACCAAACAACCGTTCTCCAGTGAGATTAGTGAGGGGACATGTGTCAAGCAGCTTTTGAACGTCAGGATGAATCTCTCCCCCGTAGACACCTTTAGGAAGGAAATCGTTTAGCTGTCGGATCAAGACATCTTTAAACTTGAGGCATATTCTGTGAAAAATGGTCTGGAGGACATCTGTGCTGTAGTCGTCTGATGCAAGGAAGTCAATGACAGTATCCTTTTTGATGGTAAAGTCATCGAACACTGGGTCTGTATCAGCAGATACTGTGAAGCCTTCTGATAGCCAATGGTCAATGGTGCTGCTCATGGACTTGACATACTGAGGAAAGCTTCCATATGGTAAGTAGCTATTCATCAATCTCCAGTAGGGACCTGTAAACAGAACATGTGCTATGGCTAGTGCACCGACAGAAGACATGACCCGCTTGTCTTGTAAATCCAACAGAACACTCTCCAACAGCATATTTGACTTAGGAATCCAATTTGTAAGGAAGTCAACTATGTGGTTGCGATGGAAAATGACTGCTTCAGCATTCTCAAATAGATTATTAAATCTGTTATCACGGAAGCTGGTGAACCTGGAGCTGATATTATCTTTGTGACAAAAAGCCAACCAGTGCTGGCGACATCCACTCTTTTCGTCTCCTCGGGGGCCTAAGACAGATGTTGCTGTGCGGATTAGTCTTACTACGGCATTTTCCTTGGAATTGGATCCAGAAAAACTTGAGTATGCCGCACTTGCGTCCCGTCCCATGGGGCCTCCCTCTTTGATCAGCTCCTTCTCTTCAGTTGTCACTCCCTCTTTTGCAGCAGTTGAAAGGCCCAGCAGGAAATGTGCGTTGCAGAAAAGGAAATGTGTACTGGCATCAACATCTTTTTCTTCACCAAGGAAGTCTTTCTTGTATTGGGCCATTTTCTGATCGAACAACTTCATTACAGATGCCCTGTCTGACATGATGCACTTCAGTTTGGAAATGATCTCCCACATGATTTCATCAGAGGTCTCGGAACTTGTCCCTTTCTCTTCAGCGGCTTGAAGATGGATTTTGGTCAGCTCCTGAAACAGTGCAACTGACTGTTCTAAAAGAGTACTTGCGTCATCTGATGCTATTTCAGCGTAGCCCAAACTTAAGACCTTTTTGCTGCCTAAGATGATATGGCGCTCCAGGAAATTTCTTCTCTGTCTGCTAGTTCCATCTAGACCATAAGTGAAATGCTCACTTTGCATTATGCTTTCCACTACATGCTGCTTTGCGATATGATGGGCCTCATCCGCAAAATTGATGGCCGTACTCGCTGATGGCAATCTCTCAAGGCCAATGTCGTATCCCCAGATATACTTGCAGATGATCTGTACAACCTTTGAGGCATTATCTGCTGATACATTTCCTTCACCTTGAAGTGCCATGTAGGCCAGTCTGACGTCATTAGTGAACTGGTTGTACTTTGATCCTCTAAACTGAGGCTCCATTCTGTCCTCCGTAGGCATATTCACTGTGTACAGCAATGCTTCAGTAACATTCCGTTCCAAATCCAGTTTTTTTCTCAGTTTGCTCTTGTCTGTCTGGACATTTTTAAGTTTCTTCTTAAGACAAGAGATGTCTTCCTTTGTGGCCCCAATTTCTTCCTGATGACTAGACATCAATTCTTCCATCTTCACCTTCAAGCTTTCATTCTCTAATAGCAGTTTATCATTGGTTTCCGCTGCCTTTTCTGTTTCCTTTCTTAGCACTGAATTCAGATGATATGTCCTTGAAACTTTGTACTTCTTGATCTCTTCGTTCAAAATACCTATCTCTTTCTTCAGCTCTCTGTTCTCCTTGGCTTCTTTCTCTAAGATGTTCAATCTGTCCTTAGCTATACTCATCTCATTCCGGAGTTGTTCCCTTTCTTCTTTCAAAATCTGGACTTCAAGTTGGAGCAAAAGTTGATCTTGGTTGTTAGTAAGTCGCTCCACCTTGCGCCTCAGTTCTTTTGCTTCTTTTGCATGGTCACAAGTAGTCTTGGTGTTCATCACTTGTGGATATAACTTCAAAAGTTTTTCTTGAGGTGCATCCTCTACATTTTCATTTTCTTCAAAAAACTTTTCTGAAAGATAAGAGTTTAATTCCTGAACTTTTTTGGAGTTCTTCAATTTCTTAACCATTTGCAAAGTTTTCAAAGCCTTTCTTTTAATTGTTGCTTCTTTGCATTCACTGTTGGACAACCGTAGGATCCAACGAATCACAAAAGTCATTGGGAGGCCTTCCATGCTCCTGAAAATGTCTAAAGTCATTACTACATTGTTTGTTACAAGTGTGCTGGGGTTTGGTGAGAAGTCTTTAGCATCAGCTAATAAAACACTCCTTGAAAGTGACAATTCAGCCAGGACTGGGGACACGGCATCAAAGTCAACTATTTCAGACAGGAACTGAGGTTCGCTGATGAAGGTTGACTTCAGGACAGTCTGTATCTTGTGTTGCAGTCTTCCCATTGTCACATCCACACTGCATAGGGATCGGTACCATGATGTCATCTGAAACATAGAGAGAAAGCTCACATGTATAAATAAGCAAAAGACAGTGATTTACCATGATGTCAATGTCAGAAGTGAAAGTCTGTCCTTAGCACTGAGCACTGTCAATGGATTAGAAAATGATCCAAAGTACACTGGGAGAAAACAAAATCCGCCATGAGCTATCGCAGGCCTAAGCCTTTTCGAAAAATTGCTGAGGAGAGAGACAATCACCGTAACAAGATTGAAAGGGGGGGGGGGGTACTCAAGAGAGAGTATGCATACCAGGAGAAAAATAAATTCGCCATGAGCTATCGCCAGCCTAAGCCTTTTTAAAGAATTGCTGAGGAGAGAGACAATCAAGAAGACTGGGCATTGGTCATTATAATAGGTGTATAAAGAAAATGAAATAAAGACTTACGTCATCAAAACTTGATCCTCCTTCTTGTCTAAGGAGATCCAGTTGTAAGATCAACTTGTTCGTTGAAGAAACAGGTGGGCATGCTGGTCTTCTACCTTTCCCAGTCATCAGGAACTTGCTTCTCAGAGCATCATATACATCGTCCCCTGTGAAGTTGAAAAAAAAAAAAGACGAAATTGATATTGGACTTCATTTTGAGAGAGAGAGAGAGAGAGGGGGGGGGGGTGGTGGTGGTGACTAGGAAAGATTTAAAAAAAGAAAAAAGGAGGGGGGGTGCAGGGGGAAACAAGTGGGCCAGTTCAAGTGGGGAGGGGTGGGGGCATTCGTTTACACTCTATCGTTCTTCTTCTCTCTCTCTCTCTGTAGCGAGATCTATCCACCTTTCTTTACCCACAGGTTAACTAAAATACACTATTAAAACTATTTTATTCGCCAATCATCCAAAATGCCAATCTTATTCCATAGATAGATCTAGATCTAGCCCCACCCCCCCCCCCCCCAAAAAACCCACTCTAGGCCTAGCCTAGGCTAGCCTCGACAGCTGACCTGGTACCTTCGCTCGGCTGTTCCTTCTGTTAACATTACTCCCGATTATTTACTATGATAAAATAATAAACAAACAAAGAAAGAAAAGTGTTGAACAACAAAATTGAAGTGTGTTCATAAGCAATACTCACGGAGATATGCGTTTAAGTCCTTAATCTGTTGGGGATTGGGGTTTGCTTCATTCCCAGCGTCGATAGATTCAGTGTTGACGGGAGCTAGTCCCAGCGGTTCCGCCATTAGTCTTTGTCTTGCCTCTGGGCAAGTGAAAGGTGTGGACACACGTTGACTTTGACGCTCGATACTTTCGTCCAGGAACCACGCAGTATTGTAAAATTATCACAAACACATGGAGAATTCCATAACGCGTATTCTGATACCCGTCACGTCGAAAAAAGTAGTCAAATCATAGCGAATTTCTTGATCCAAAGACTTCACTTTAACTTTCGATGCCTTTCTTCCAACAACATCCGGACGTGCTTGGTATCCATGGAAAGCTACGCATGCCCTGGTTTCGTATGATGTGCGAAACTACACATTACGATTGTCTGGGCCAAAGTACAGCGCGATTTATGAAGCGTATCAAAAATTTTGCTTGCCCGGGGCCGAGCGGGCAGCCCGTAATTGCGTGATGGGAACCTTTTCTCGGCTAAAATTACGGCAATTTGTTTATTTTGCACTGCACAAAATTATACACCGATGGAAAGGACAAAGATCAAGCTAAACAGTGGTACCATTTTTATTATTGATTCTCAAAACGATTTTGAGTACGAGCGATGTGAAATTGACGAAAATCGGCTACCGTAAGCACTACGGGATATTTTCTGCCATCCGCGGCGTGCAGTCTGGGGTACCTAATATAAGACCTCTTTAATTCTTTTTGCGGTGCTGGCCGGGATGGGTTGGAAAGGGGGTGTGTGGGCACAGAGGATGACCTTCGACTTCCGTTACGCAAGTGCGGAGTGCCATGCATAAGCGTACGGCAGTACAAGTACAGTGTACTTGAGTAATTTTTTTCCACCACAAAACATTTGTGCGCCGTTGATACTAATTACTGGGCCTTGATCTAGATCTCTTGGTTGACTGCCGTACTGTGTGTTTATCGGTATGATCACTTCTTGAAACTTTTGAAGAAACAGTCGTCCAGGTTAGAAGAAAAAAAGAAAACAATACGCAATTGATAGCTACAGCATTTCGCCGATATCGGCAAATCTTTATCATGCAACTGCTCCGCACAACAGTAATATTGGAGGAACAGGTGACAGTATGCTGCTAATTAAAAGAAAAAGGGACATAATTGTGTTATTTATTGGACATTTCCCATTATGGTGATGTGTGATCTTCCCCTCCCTTTTTTTTTCTCTTCCACCACCTAATCTGCTATTTCGACTTTCACTTTACTCGACACAAGTCGGACGGTCCCACTGATGTCGAGATATTAGGATTGCACTGTAGTAATATTTGTGCTTATTGTGATCTCCAATACAATGCAACTTCCCCCCCTCCCCTCACACATTATCCACGTGGGTAACTCATGTATAATGCAAACACTTGACTTTGCACAACAAGCTAGGTCCTATGAGTCTATGTCCTTTTTGATGTCAACAGACAACACAGGGTTCATACAATGCCTTGAAAACTAATTTTAAGGACTTTTTAAGGGCTTCCTAAGGACTCATAGTAAACAAATTAAGGACCTTTGGGCCTGTGACCAAGAAATATTACATGTATGCAATATTAAAAAATCAAGTGCCCATGCGCAAGAAATATTACGACTGTGCAAATGGTGTGCAGCACTCATTGAAACGGGATGTTTCTGTATTCAGAATTCAAACGTAAATTCACTCTGAAAAGTTCAATTACTTCAAAGTACCAATTATCCAGTGTGCAACTGGAAGATTTGAATCTCAAATGTTTCCATTGAAACACACATTTTAAGGACTTTTTAAGGACTTTGACATCATTTTCAAAATTTAAGGACTTTTTGAGTACTTATTTTGTTCTTTTGTGAAAATTAAGGACTTAAAGGACTTTTAAGGACCTGTGTGAACCCTGCAACAGAGCTGGACAAAACCTCACACTGATTCCTAACCTTCTGTCAACTCAGTTTATTTCAATCAGATACCGCACATACAGCAAAGCGTTCGACAGCGTTAGGCACCATCACCTGTTCGATATAATGATTAAGATGGGATTCCCGAAACACCTTGTGACCCTCATCGCTGCACTATACCACGAACAAAAGGCAACGATTAGATGGAACAATGAGAACTGTCCATATTTCAACATCGAGAAAGGAGTCAGACAGGGTTGCATACTTTCACCTCATCTTTTCAATATTTATACTGAGCAGATCATGAGAAACGCAGACATAGAAGATATGGGAATAAAGATCGGAGGCCGAAACATCACAAACCTTCGCTACGCTGATGACACAGCTCTTATGTCAGATAACATCACCAGCATGAAAAGAGTGTTGCACAGAGTGGATGAAGCGGCAAGACAGCAGGCCTACACCTAAATGCTAAGAAAACGAAAGTCATGCACACTGGAACAGGGCACCATGAACACCAGGAGATACTAGTAAACAAAACAGCACTAGAAAAAGTGACTGATTTCAAATACCTAGGATCACATAAATCGCAAGATGGAAGCTGCTCAAAGGACATAAAAACAAGGATAGGAATGGCAAAACACAAAATGGTTCAACTAAACAACATTTGGAAGGATAGAGGCACACCAACGGACCTCAAAGTGAACATACTTAAGTGCTTGATCTGGCCAGTCCTACTATATGGTTGTGAAGCCTGGACACTCAAAAAGGCAGACATAACAAGATTGGAGGCAGCTGAAATGTGGCTTTACAGAAGGCTACTCAGAATAAGTTGGACAGAAAGGAGAACAAATACAAGCATCTTAGAACAGCTTGGCACCACCAGAAGAATAACACCTGAAATAAATAAAAGAAGACTTGCATACATCGGCCACGCGGCCCGAAACAAAAGCACGGCCCTTATGATATCAATCCTTCAAGGAAAGACAGAAACAAAGAGAAAACAAGGAAGACCACCCATTACATATCACGATAACATCAAGAAAGTCAGCCAGCTGGAAGTAAGTGAACTAACTAGGAAAGCTAAGGACAGGATTGGGTGGAGGAGATTTTGTCGTGACATCCACTGTAGCAGCTAACATCGATGACGATGAAGCCGACAGGTGACAGGTGACTGCACATACTATGAAGAAGGTACATTGTTCCTGCCTGGGGGCTGGCAGTTATATCGACAAATGCCATTCTGCAATAATTTTTTTTTCAAACGTGGTAGCCCCTCCAGCTGCCATTTGAACCAGATAGGCAAACAGTCTTCACCCCTCCTTTGCAGCCCCATTCCCATTACGCGGTTCCAAACTTGAAGAAATGTTGACATCAAAGTAAAGTACATGGCAGCACCAAGCTGTTGCTACATCCTTCGAAGGAAACCACCGAATTGGTACTGCAGCTCATGTGTCCCCACCATGTAGTTAAACCATTTGCTGCTATCCTACTATCTGTATTTTCCCCATCCCCAAACTAGAATGGGGAACGTCCTCAGTCCCACCTGTTATAAGTACATTGTTTGCCGAGGCCAGTGGTGACTGGCCAGGAATCTGATAAAAAATGTACGTTTCTGGTAGTTTTCCTTTAACATATTTTCAAGAATCATCTCTTGCACAAACCCCGGGGTTTTCCCTAGAGAAAAGAGAATTTTCTCAGATTCCCGGGTATTTCCCTGGAATTCCCAGACCTGGTAATCACCCTGATATATTAATGGGGTAGGCTTTTCATGCATAGGGTGCAAATGTTTCAAATGCTTTGTCTTTGACAGTTATAAGCCATCAAAATACAGGTTAAAAGTTAAAACATTTAAGTTCCTGTCAAAAGGTAAGTAAGGATAAGGAATAATTTTTCATCTGAAACTGAATTCTGAAAATAATCAGGCCTGATGAATAGGATATTAAGAGGAGCATAAATTAAACTTAAGGAAAAAGGATTCTTGGATTAACTTCTTTTTGATCAGGATTCTTCTCTAATACTATTGTTTTTGAAAAACAACAAAAAAGAGGGGGTTCGACATTTTTCATGACTGTGCAAATTGTCCAGGAACGATTTACCTACCCCTCTAAGCTTGGTCTTGTAATCACCACATTTTGGTGTTTTTGCAATCTTTTTCTGGTACAAATATACCAACTTCCCGCCAGGAGTCTTAGACCTGCCAAATGGAAAGTTGACAAATTTAATATGGTTAAACACCTATACAAGAAACACACAATTACTACTGTTTGCAGCTAACACTAACAGTACTACAGTATGTAGTTTATTGTGATCTTCAATCAAGATTCAGATCCAGGAAGCATCCTAATGTCACTCATGATGGACAAGAGACTTTCATTACACTAGTTTGCAATAATACACATGTGAAAACAATCCGTGTCTCTAACATATCATCTATCTTGAAAACTGATTGACAGCAATTTTAGTCTTCTTGAGAATGAAGCATGAGGAACCTTCCTTAATCCTCCGCAAAGTTTCTTTCAGATCTTCACATAAATGCTGAGCCAACGTGAAATATCTGGGGCAAAAAAAAAAAAAAAAAAGTTCCGGGCGGCAATAGTAAAACGAAAACTGTGGATCAGGTTAGGGGAGAACTGAAGCGTCAGGACATATCACAACACAACAATGAGCCCCTGTATGTATTTGGACCAAATGTCATTTCAGAGATAATTTTTCTGATGGATTCTAAGACAGAAAAAATATGGTCAGCTTGACCTCCAGAATTAACCGGTCAATGCAGCAATCACCACTGAACACTAGGTGCCTGCAATTACTGTCCTCGCAGAATGAAGGTTAACAAAAAAAAAAAGGACTCCCCCACCCATTAAATGTATCTTGCTTTACACTCCTTTGTCAGAAAATAACTACTGCCAACACCTGTTTTGTGCAGGAGCAATTGTGATACGTCTCATTGACAGGCTCTCTTTGTATTGCTGTTTTTCCTTTTCATAAGATTAAGATGTCCTGCCGGTATGCAGTTCATGATAAATAAACTCATCTCTTTAAATGTGCCCAGAGCTAAATGTACCAAACATAGATCGATCGGTACTCTAAGTCTTTACTGATCTGATACTTACACCTTCCGGCGGTTCGAATTTGTGTTGTATGACAAACGCCTTCTGAAAGTGAGACGCTGAGCCATCTGAAGAGGTAAGATAAATACATCAATCAATATAAATATTTTCCTGCCAAAATTTGGAATTAATACTGTGCAGCTCTAGGTATGAGTATGACATCTACATATGTAAGTCAGCAGTGCACTTCCGCTGCTACAGCTGGTAATTATTTTTTTTATTAAAGTGATTTAAATGCTGTAATAACTATACAAGCCAGCAGCAAAAAAATTGGTTTGGTCTAGATCTATTTCTCAGATATAGGACCTCAGCTAATACTGGCAAGACAAATGGACTAGACTGGCATTTGAGGAGGAATTCCTTTTGAGTCAGTCAACAGGGATATGATAAAGATGTGACATAATTAGCATCCGCGAGCAGCAGGACACGGCTCCTTCCTGGCGAGTTACTTTTCTAGATGGGTATTTTTATGGTAGGCCTAAATTTACTGCTCTGCAATTTCATAAATTGTTAACACTTTGTGCTGTGTTTCCGGGTCAGAGTTTTATTTCACCTGTTTTGTGGCTATAGAAACGCGAATTCTTACTGAAGTTGCAATCTGAGTCATCCTCCTGCCTAAGCCAATAGAATCCAGGAATTCCAGATATAAGACCTATTTATAAACATCGGGGGAGTTTCTGATAGTCTTTATTTTTAGTAACCAAAGAGGTTTCCCCTTTAAGAGGGCATTTCTCTGCTTGACAGGGGGTGTTCGGACGACCCGACCCCCGGATGTGCTGTCTGGACAGACACGCAGGTTAAGAAATGCCTGCGTCTAAGACTAAAGCCTCGTAATAGATTGGCTGTACCCCGATGGTTTCACAGGCACTGTACTGACCTCAATCTGAACCATAATGATTGTTCTACCATTATTTTGTGCGGCCTCGAGTTGCAGCCTTTTCACTGGCTCATTTATAAGGATGTCCGGGAACTGCCGACAGCCTGTACGGGTTGAGCCGGCAGTGTCTGACAATGTCCGAAAGTGGAGAAAACACCCAAGACTCACTTTACTAAAGACGGCGCAATTCAAGCACTTCCGTCCGCCGAGCCAGGAGTTTCTAAAAATAGTCGTGTACAATCGTAAACACAGGCATTCGATTCGTCGTATGCGTTGATGGAGGAGACCAGTGCTCCTTTGTGAAGAATCAAAATTAACACTTTGCAAGGCTGTTTGCCGACTTGAAGTTTATGTATATTATAGTAAATCGGACTTCCGACACATACACCTTTGCACTCCTCATACAGTCCCAACATTGTTGTTGTGTTTGGACTAATGCATGTGTGCTATGGAGATCATCAGCTGTGTGTTTGTGTTTGTGAAGAGGGAGGGGCGTAAAAATCTAATTGCTAATTCAACTTTCGGTATAAGGGCATCGTCTTTTCGTTTGTTTGAGGAAGCCGTAAAACGCCATCGATCAACTACTGATAAACTTTCTCAAAACTAAGGAATCCCATATGTATTCAATAATTATGTGAATGAACTTTTCCACTTGATCATCCCGAATTTCTTTTAAAGGAAGTGTTTTGTTGTTTCTTTCTTTCTTTCCTTAGTAATCTTCAAGCAATAAAAATTCAATCAGAAATAGTGCCCCAAAACAGAAAATTTCGGGAAAGAAAGTTGGAAAACTGAAGAAGCTGCAATGTGAGTAACACTTTTTCAACATTCATTATCATCAGAATACTGCGGTTGAATTTTGTTGAGTTTTTGTTGATTTTTTGAATCGCCCACCTGGTCACTTTCCTACTTCATTACCCTTTTCCTGCTACCCTGGTTATGTCTACACTTTTTCATAAAATTAGAAGATGTAAATTTCCTGTATGTGAGAACTTCATTCAAAGTTTGTTTTTTATACCCATTTATTTGCTTTAATCATTTAAATAATGGCCCATCTGGTCTCTTTTCCTACTTCATTCCTCTTGTTCTGCTACCCTGGTTATCCCTACAATTTTTCATAAGATTATAAGATGTACCGGTACAGTTCCCCTTTGGTTTTTTATGTTTCTAGGAACTCCAAATGCCATTCAAAATTTGCAGTTTATACTCATTTATTTGCTTTAATCATTAAATTAATTCTTTGAATAGATGCTCTATTGTACAGTTCTTGGTAGTCTTGATAGTCTATTAACCTCATCTCATCCAATGGGACATAAACTAAAGAAAATATCACTACTTCATGCCACTATTAAATCTTTGCTAACCGAGCAATGACTGGGCACACCATACGCGCTGGGTCAGCCTAGCAGACAACACACGCAGCAGAACTCTTCGCCTTTGTATTTAACAATCGATTGCACCGTCTTGGTATAGTGGGTCTTGGAAAAACACTTGCTTCACATGGTGCAATCAACTTTGTTTCAAATAAAGATCCTTGACTACATTTGAATGTTATATTATGTAAATTAGACATTTTAAAAAGCATAACTAGGCCAAAACCAAACGAAAAGACACGAAACTGAATGGGTGAGTCATGTTTTTGCCGAGGTGCGCCAACCCCGCTCTAGATAGTCTAGAACTAGACACTCTAGATCTAATTTGACACTGAGATATGGTCAATTTAAAAAAAAAAAACTCATGTTTAGAAGGTCCGCTTTTTGAGAATATTTTCCTCTATAGGGCCTAAATGTGTTCCAAATTCTGGTGGCCTAAAACCCCATGTAACTTTTTTTAAATTTTAGATAGATTTTAATAATTTAAAAATAAAAAGCATGTAATGCTTACAATGGACTGTACTTTCCAGTGCACATAGCTAAACCACTTAACGTCAACAAAAAAATTTTTCAGTGGCATTGCTACATCTACATGGGTGCCAGCATCGAAGCTGTCTGAACCCTGAAAATCACTTTGACCAAATCAGCCAAACCTGAAGTCGCGGGTACTGAGCAACGCAGTGATAAAACAACAGACCTACCAACTAAATGACACCTAAATCGCGTATACCAATGCTATACAAAGTCAATTTTCAAATATATATATATATCAGAGAACAAAACAGTTTACGTGTCACAATAATGTACTACGGTTACTAAGTATTTGTGCACACCTATAACCTTCCTTGTTCATGTAAAATGTGTGTGACTGCAGCAGTTTTCAGGGTTCATAGCAGACTTTGATGAGAAAATTCAAGGTTTTTTCAAGGTTTTTCAAGGTCAACCTTTTCATTTTCAAGGCCACAAAACGCCGCGACAAAAACTACGCATGTCCATGAATCACTTATGCCCGTAAAAACCCGTGCGACTACGCAGCCGTCTCCGTTAGCAGATCTCCCAACTAGTACAAGCAGGATGTGAGGAGATTTGGTTAAAAAAGTGGGTAGATTTCACAAAAAGCAGGGAGATTACCGCAACCTCTTAGAAACTCGACACATACACAAAAGAAAATTAAATACAGGGTTCATAGTAGACTTTGATGAGAAAATTCAAGGTTTTTTCAAGGTTTTTCAAGGTCAACCTTTTCATTTTCAAGGCCACAAAACGCCGCGACAAAAACTACGCATGTCCATGAATCACTTATGCCCGTAAAAACCCGTGCGACTACGCAGCCGTCTCCGTTAGCAGATCTCCCAACTAGTACAAGCAGGATGTGAGGAGATTTGGTTAAAAAAGTGGAGAGATTTCACAAAAAGCAGGGAGATTACCGCAACCTCTTAGAAACTCGACACATACACAAAAGAAAATTAAATACAACCACCCTATAAATATATTTTTTTATACATGTAAAAGTGTTGCATTCAAATCCCCCCTTCCCCATTAATATAATGCTACCATCAAACTTGCCATTCTAAGTTTGCAAGACCTCAGTAGATATGTAAAACATTTTGGACATGGCTGAAAAAACCATACGGACAATTTTCATGCTGAATCTGAGCAGTCTGGTCAGTCTAACTTAGTAATTCAATGCCATAATCAGAAAGTTTGCTTCATCTTTTGGGCACTAGAGTTGCTAAAACACGGAGGAGATAGTCCTCCTGTTGCTTTAATGGCAGATTAATTACAATCAGATAAATTGAGAATCTGTGGGATGGTCTTAACATCACAAAAAAGCTATTTTCTTTTCTTTGGAAGTGTTCTCTTTTCACCAGATAAAACTTTTGAACATCTCAGCACTCAGCACTCAGCAGTATCCTTGGCAGTAACAGAAAATTAAATAAACCTGCAGGTTTATGACTACTGGATATTAGAATTTCAATGTGTCACTGTGACATCTGAATAATCTGAAATTCTACATTTTTCTTTTTCAAAATTCAATGTACCAGACTCTGTACTTTTTATTGACAAACTGCTTTAAGATGATTCACTGCCATGTATCCCATTTTTCTGATATTGATTCATTTTATGGGCCTGGCAAGTACTGAAAATGTGGGTAAAAATGTTACACTAATGTATTATACCGACATTTGATTATTCAAGCCTCCATAGGTCTATGAATCTACGTAAAATAAGCCTAGGCTGGGTGGTCAGGCCGATTCTCCTCAACTCACCCCCCCACCCCCCCACCCCCCTATACTACATGCACTACTGTACACATAATAATGCTCACAGGGCGCAACAGTTGTCCTAACTGGCCATCACTTGCCTCCAAAAGTGCCCTCTATAATCCTTCGTCCCAGATATTCCCAAAAAACTGGATTTTTAAAAAAAATTCAAAAATGCACTGGCCTTGCTGACCCAGTTAATTAAGCAGACCTCACCATCCCACCTTCACTCCTCCGGTGTGTTCCCTAGACATGCCGGCGCCGTCTAGTCTCGAAAGTGTTCTGGAAAACGACTGAATGGGCATTGCAGCCAGGCAGGTCCCCTCCACCTTAGTTCCTACCCAACCCTCCCTACCCCCCAACTGAGTGGGCACGTTCCACGCTCCTCAAAGAAAAATACATACAACTGTATCAGCCAAGCCGCACTATGAAAAAGCTTAATCAGTAATTTTCGTGTAATCAGCAAAACTTCACTTGGTTTTTTTTTTCTTTCTCTTTTTCCCCAAAACGGTGAGATTTCAAAGGAACATGGGGAGGGCGGGGTTTTATCATGAAAACGGGGAGACTTGGGAGGTCTGCATTAGGCCGAGCGCCTAGGCCCACGTTTTTGTTTTTTCAATTCCATCTAGTTTTTTTTTTTAAAGGTTATTCAAGGTTGTGCTCTGTTTTTCAGGCTTTTCAAGACCTTGAAAAACGATTTTTGTTTTTGAAGGTTTTTCCAGATTTTCAAGGTCCGCTACGAACCCTGAGTTTTTGTTCTATAGGATGAATATTATTTCCAACTTAATTTTGAATGTGGGAAAAATTTCTCCAATAAATTTATAAAACCTATCACCAACACACAATGGACAATACATGTAGCTACTGCTTTGTGCGTGTTTATTAATATTATTTGTGTCTCTTGAGCCAATAAAATAGATCCTGTTGTCTCCCTTTCAGTTCAACACCGCCTAGCTGAGTTTTCCTTTGTACGGAAATAGAAACAGCAACGGAAACGTAAAAAAACCCATCAGGTAGTGAAACAGAACTACATGTGCACGTACTAAATGGAGGTTTGACGTTTTCATTTCCGTACACATGAAAACAAGGCTTTAGTAGTAGTATGCCGTTGCTTGACTCGCACTGCTTAAGGCCCCCGTGGTTATAGTAGAAGCGGCGGACCTATAGGCCTCACTTACGCTTGCTATACTAATACTATAGGTACCGTTTATTGGACTGAATGAAGTGAAATCCGGCTATGCCAATGATATTGATGCCGGAAAACTAAAAAAGTAGAACAATCTGAGGCCTTTGTAAACTATGCTAAAGCCTCCGTCATCGGGTTGATCTAGTACAACGAGTATTAGTGGGCTAGCCGTACGTGCATCACTATCAGTAAAGATGTAGGGGGCATGCTCGACCTTGATCTAGATTCTAGGTTTTTGCGTAACAGTAGTAACACGTCAAATCAGTCCGCACAACACATTCACAGTACACGCGGAACCAAGCAACCAGGTATTCCAATCGAAAGCATCCATCGTCAATCGATAATAAACGTTTGTAGATCTACTGCTACAGGCGTCTAATGCATTAATTCTGGCGTAGGCCTAACACACGGGACGAAGTCAGTGCAACACATGACAGACTACGACCACTTAAACGATACGCGGAACAAGCGGGTCTTGACCGGACACAATATGTGACCCTTCGCTCACTTTCAAGTTCACGTTATTGTCAGCGCGATGAATGGCTGCGCTGCTGCATGTGAAGCGTCTGATCTAAAACCAGGGTGTCCAGCACTTTCCAACTTCAAAAAATCCTACCACTCCTTTAAAAAATCCTACCAGTCTAGCGCGCGGAAAATGTTTCAAAATTACAAGTGCAAACACAAAAAACACACAAAAACACTGCCAGAGTCAGGAAACATTGACCTGAACAGTTCATCAGTATTGTCGGATGACCTAGCACTGCTATGAGTGGATATAACATGGGGAACCCACTTGATTTCCGCTTTTAGTACATCGCTATCCGACACAGGCAGCTGAGATTGAGTGTGCGAACTACAACTAAATTTAGAACCAGCATTAGGTCCACCCAAAGAAGATACTGGTGCTGATGTAGTTGAAACAGATCCAGGCTTTGTCTTGGTAAATCCTAGAATGGAAGCGTTTTTCTTTGTTGCTGCTGCAGCATCCTGGTGCTTCTGTGTTAACAAATGTGTCGATAAAGCCTTCTTTCCCGACTTTCCAATTTTGTATGCTCTGTTGCACAATTTACAGCGGAAATTATCCTTGTCCCCACTGTCACAAAGTAGCCAGTCACTATACTGATGATCTTTTAACCACTCGGGATCAAAGTAGCACTTTCCCATTCTTTGGTTGTTCTTAGTCTTCCTGAAATTTGTTATCGGAGCACTATACTATTGACATTGACCAGACCATAAAAATGGACCTTGATTTTGATCAAGCAAGCAATATCACCAGTTTCCACCTATTCTACGTTAGATCCAGATCTAAAAACACACGTTACCCTCCTCATGATAAAAAAACATGGAGTGGCCTCCTGTAGCAATGAATGGCTGCCGATGAATGAGAAAATCGTTCAAACAATGTCCAAATGAAACTCAATCGAAGTGGAAGAGCCCAAACCCGAGAAACAGACCGTCCGCCGTCCTGGCTCGTTTTATCAGTCACTACTCGAGTCTAGATCTAGAATGGGATCTCCCGCGATTTATCTGGATCTTGAAGAATTCATTAAAGTCCAGCTGCACAGAATTTCACAATGGGCACAATGAAGAAACACAAAAGAGAGATGCTTTATCAACTGCTGTCGTCCAGATAGAAAAACGAAATGGCCGCCTTTGCAAGCGTAGCTTTTTCTCAAAGTCTCGTTAATCAGGTGTGATCTCGGCAGATTCGCGTTCCAACTGGCAGGGCGATTTTGACGCAGCTTGGGTTTGGGTTTCACGGGTATATTTTTTTTCCTTCTGCGCGATAATTTTTTTCCCCTTATCGGCAACACTTCATATATTTTTTTCCCACCAAATATCGATTTTTCCGACCAAAATCCGACTTTTCCGACCGTGAGTTAAAAATCCGACCAAAATCCGACTTTCCGACTTCGCTGGACACACTGAAAACTGCGAATCAGCCAGAACACGACAGTAGCCCTGTGCTGACGATACGCCTTCGGACAATGTAGGGATGCTAAAAATAGGGCAAATTAGGCACGCTTTGACACATGGCTTTTTTGTCTTAACAAGGTTTTGTTCTTTTTTGTTTTTCAGTTCTTCACATCGCGAAACCGGAATTTTTTTTTTGGATACCTTGCGAAACCGGAAATCCGGTATATAGGCTACCAGAGGTCTGGCACCCATGCATCTAGAGATCTGGACGTCTAGCTCTAGATCCAGATCTAGGGAAGGAGTTCCGTACTCGAGCGCCAAAGACCAGAAACTAACTAAAAGAGATGATACATAGCTACCCCGGGGGCTTTCCCTGATATGTCAATCTGACTACTGCCCAGACGAACATCGGCCTACGGCCTCGATGATACAAACTGACTAGACCCTCACGTCGTTACTTATCAATCTGACAATCTGACAAAGTCTAGATCTAGGCCTATTAAGTTTCTGAAATCATTTAAAATAACGGAGTGACTATACTCCGGTCCCCCGACGAATAGCCAAATGGCTATACTCCGGTCCGGGACCAAATAATAGCTGTCTTTCATTGCCAAGTTAGGCTAGGGTAAGAAAACAAACATTCGAATGGCGGCATGGATGTTGATAGATCTAGCCTAGGCTACATGTTTTGTTGGACCTAGGGGACGTGAGGGTCTAGTCAGTTTGTATCAATGGGCGGTAGTCAAATTGACTAATCAGGCGAAAAGGGGCTGGGGTAGCCATTGGCTATCGATGTAGCCTACACACAAGTCTGGGACTGGAGTTAGGCATTTGGCTATTCGTCAGTCCGGGACCAGAGTAGGCATCCTTAAAATAAAAGTAATCTGTGCTAGCAGATAACACAGATTATTCAGCAAACTAGGAGCACCATACTGTATTGAGCTTGAGTAATATTAACACTTTTTAAAAACACATGGGACTTGGGCCATGGGTGATCTGGATCAATAATGAATGAAATGTCTCTGAATCCAAGGCTGAATTTCTGGCCAGTATGACTGTCCCTAATACTTTAATAGTAAAACATGACCTGGGTATACCCAGGCCCTGTTTGCTGACTGATCACCAATCTATGTGTTATCGATTTAAGCCTGAGAAAAGATATCATACTGCAGACACCACAACATCATGTTTGTTGACAATGTAGGCCTAGTCAGGATACTTTTTTAGAACTGGAGTCTAGATCTAGATCTATAACCATAAACTACAAGACTTGGGGGCGATTCCCATATGCACTTAATGTGATTTGAAACTTCGTGAAATAAATAACACATGTCACCTGTGACTGGCGGTTATAACAGATAAGATGCTCCAAGATCTTATTAGCTTCAGCATCTCATTCCCTTACCTTTTCGGCTTTGACTTCAAAAAGGAAGCGGAAAGAGATTTATCCGAGAATCTGTAAGAAAAACATGGTCAAGATTCGATCGCCTATTTTTATGACTAAAACATAAAATGCATAGTGAAAATTAATTCTTATTTCTTATCTATACACAACACGAATGTTTTGAAGCACTTGAATCAATATAATCAAACAAAATAAAAAATAATTTACATCATTGCTCATCAACAACAACAAAATTCGGATACACTACTGAACGATTCGGACCCGCAAAAGACAAGGGCGGAAAACGGCGTGCAATTTCTATTGGCCGTCGCATAAAATCACACAATGAAGTCAGCATTGATGAAGAAAAACTCGAAATTATCTCATTTCAAACTAGCTCTGCGTCCCATGAGTTGAAAATCTGTATCGTCAAGTTTTAGGAGCATTTTATATACCTGAATAAAATTTCATCGCGACTTTAGTCCATTGGTTTCGTTTTATTGTCCTTTAACCACTTTTTTCTGCGACGGTGTATTGTTTGCAAAGAAGCCTAATGATCAGCGTTAGTCATAGAAGTAAGAAGTACTTCCTACTTCTATGGCGTTAGTTGATCTGGTTGAAAAGAGTGTTTGTGGTGGCTAAATAACCCAGTGAGACTGAGCTGGATGGTATGAGGTTCCCGAGGTGATTATTGTTTTCTACATGCGGAGAATAACATTTTAAGTACAATTTCCATCCGACAGGCAAATGTTTTAATGCGATGGCAACCATCCGGTGTTTAATATTTCATGCTGTATTATAAATTCATGGGTGAACTGGACAGTTACAACAAGAATGTGTTTGACTATACACTCCTGTGGTGTGTATAGGGCGACTCCACCTGCCATGAAGATCAAGCGAGCATCAGCTTGCCCCCACATGTCCTACTACTAATACTACGCGCCTATTAAGTACAGTATTTATTTATTTTTTGAAGCGCATATCCGTACAACGCACACAATTCGATGACGTAGAACACACACCTGAATACTATATTACTGACCTTGTTAATTTGCATAGTTCTTAAAAATATGAATCGGCTTAGTAACAAAAGAATCCGACTTCTGCTCGGAGATTGCCTGATCTGCGCTAATGTACTTGAGTGTATGTCGATCACCAATGGCTACCCCAACCCCTTTTCGCCTGATTAGTCAATCTGACTACCTCCCATTGATACAAACTGACTAGACCCTCACGCCCCCAGGTCTATCTGAGTATTCCATGTGTTGTCACTTTAAATTCTTGAACACCATACCAAGTTTTATTTCAGCAAAACTTCACCAGTCGCGCTTTTTGGTAAACATGTTGTACGGATATGCACTGTCCATATCCAAACAACATATTGTACGGATATACACTTCCTTTTTTTTTTTCATTAAATGTACCTCTGTATATTAAGTCTCGTGTACAGAGCTCATAGAATTATAAAATGAACAATATGTTTTCCCCCGTCCCCTATCAAAAACATTTGAATGGTCGTCTCTCAAAAAGCTAACTCTAATTAAAAAAAGTGTTCATCAATCCAAATAGCAGTCATGAATTGGGCTGCAGCCAAAGATCTTAAAATAGTATTAACCTAGATTCCCTGGTGAGGTCACGTGACCGTACCTCAACGCTTTCGGCCATTGAGGTCAGAAACAACTCTTCAGGTTAGCCTGGTTTACTTTTTCTCTCTCTCTCTCTCTCTCTCTGTCTTGTACCTGTGGTTGCTTTTTTCGTCTCTCTCCCTCTCCTCTACATGTCTGTCTCCCCTATCTTCTCTCTCTCTCTCTCTCTCTCTCTCTCT
Organism: Onchidella celtica; assembly: GCA_963931925.1. Classification (NCBI taxonomy): domain Eukaryota; kingdom Metazoa; phylum Mollusca; class Gastropoda; order Systellommatophora; family Onchidiidae; genus Onchidella; species Onchidella celtica. The sequence continues at coordinate 44,933,675 of OZ007568.1, read as the reverse complement.
CTCTCCCTCTCTCTCTCTCTCTCTCTCTGTCTTTTTTTTTTGGGGGGGGGGAGGGGGGTGTCTGTCACAGGTGGTTGGAGGCTGCTGTTGACGTAGCAAATTATGATTTTATGTAGCCATTATCATGCTTGCGCCTTATCCCCCCCCCCCCTCACACTCTCACATGCTACTAGTGAGTGTCTGCCCATGCACTTGAGCTTCTGCTGGATCTTGATATCCGTCTGTTTATTTTATTAGAGGGGGGGGGGGGTTGAGGTTGTCGATTACTTTCATTTTTTCTGATTTTGTAGCTGTTATGGTGGTACGTCTTATAATACCCCTCTCTCCCTCTCTCTCTCTTTCTCTCTCTCTCTCTCTCCCTGTCTCTCTCTCTCTCTCTCCCTCTCCCTCTCTCTCTCTCTCTCTCTCTCTAACACACACGTTGAAGTAAGAATTTGCGAGTCTGTCGGTCCAAGCTTCTGAGTTTCTTCTTCTAGACCTCCTTATACATGTATTAAAAACAATTGTAGGCCTACAATGTTCTCTTATTCTAGAATCTCTGACATTTTCCTGATTGTTGTAGCACTCAAGATCTACTTTTCTCGACAACGTAAAACAACACGCTAGGCTTACTATGTACATGTACTACATCATAGGCCTACTATCAAATTCGAGGCAAACGGTTTGTGTTTCCTATGGTAAACAGTAGCGTTGCTAGGCCGCCGCTTGGACAGCTTGACCTCAAGCCGCCATTGTTTTCGCTCTCCACGCCCGGGACGCCGCGAGCTGGTTCTCGCAGCGCGACTAGGGAATCTAGGTTAATACTATTTTAAGATCTTTGGCTGCAGCCGAATTAATTTCAAAGCTTTGATGTAGAATGAATTTGATTCTACCCAGGCGGCGGCCAATATGTCTCTTGTCGAATTGATCTAACACTGTAAATAGTATTGCCGTAAGAGATAACAAATTAATGTGTAGGTTTAACTTAGTTCATCGGTTGAAGAGTTACTCTTACCTTCAGCAGAGCGGCTTCAGTCATGGCTTTCGCTTCCAACTTTATTGTAAGAGCAATGTCAACTTCAGCTGGACGTTTCGGTCCAATTAAGACAGTGACAATTATTGGCAGTGGTCTTATGGGTTCTGGCATCGCCCAAGTAGGTATTCCTTGTGCAAGGGTATAGAAATACTCAATTAACAAGACTTAATTTTTCACAGGACATCAAAGTGACCTTTGACCCAAGACAAGAAGCTCGTGTTTTTTTACGCAGCATTATCCTGCGTATATGTTTGCCCCAAGTTTCAGATTGAACATACTACTAAATGGCTGATGCCATCACATTGTTACATTTTTTTTTTTATTATAAGTGGTCTAGACTCATATTACACCCAATATTGTGTTCAGTTGTGAAAAATTTTCACAAGGACACCATAAAATTATCACCGACAATGAGACATTGAGATGGAGACAGAATGTTCAGAGCTTAAGAAAAATATTTAAAAAGTATAAGTTAAAACCCTGATGCTGAGATATCCATATTATGATGCAACAATCCTAAGCATCTGCTGTGCTCACACTTTCACAGTGAAAATACAGGTGGTCAAGCTGACCCTTGCGAGGCAGAAGCCATGATTTCACGATTCATGTCACTGTCCTTTTTGAGACCATCTTATTGTTCTCTTCATCTCTTCTAATTAGAAGTCAAAAGCATTGTGACAAGAACATGTTAACTAGTGAACCACTGGTTGGAATCACTACAAAGACCAAGCTTTCAAAGGTTCCCCCCACACTGTCAAGAGGGGAGGCACTATGCAAAAACTGTTGCTCAACAAATTTGGAATGTTGTCTCATTTTCTCCTTAACCCATACCCCGCGCGCTACCCGTAAAGCCCGCTGCACGGTCAGTGATGTTACTCATGGAGAATCTTATCTGGGGTCACTGACCCGTGCCACTATGCGATGACCACAAATGCTGTCCACGTGGTTCGGTTTTTATTGATCGATATGAAAACATTCGCTGCTATGCCTTATCACGCTTGATAATGAATTAACCAGCAAAACCTCAGTCTGTCAGTCTCTATCCAATGATCTGACTTATGATTCCAAACTGACAGCTCTGTAGTTTTTGTGAGAACGAAGCATGATAACAAGCCACGCCCTCCCAAATGGTTTCATCCTGATTGACACATACTAATAAACCAATGTGGGCATTTGGGGCAAAGATTATTTCAGAGCTTGTTTCTGATTGGTTCTTAGATACAGACAACTCCAGATGGTGGTCAGCTTGTGAGAAAATGAGATAATATTGCAAATTTCTTGAGCAACAGTTCGCATGTCGATGTTACATCTTCTGTGTGGGGAGAGCCTTTGAAAGCTTAGTCTTTGTGATTCCGTCCAGTGTTCACTTGTTAACATGTCCATGTCACAATGCGTTTGATTTAGAAGAGATACAGTGAACAATAACACGGTGGTTACATCTCAAAAAGGTCAGTGACCTGATGCGTGAAAATACGGCTTGTGCGTGGCGCGGTCAGCTTCACCTTCCCGACTTTTGCCGCCCGTGCGGCGTGAGCGCTTGCGAGTAAATACTTACAATTGCCGCCCCTCGCAGGGTGAGGGTTAATTGACCATCATCTGTGTGTGTCTCGGAATTAGTCAGAAACAAGACATTTGGCCCAAATACCCACTTTGGCTCGTGAGTGTGCCATTTGTTCAGGGGTGGGGGGTGGCTAGTTATCATGCTTCTTTCTCAAGAAAATGAATGCTGTCACTAGTGTCACTGTCAGTTTGGTGTCAAATCAGATCATTGGTTAGAGACAAAATTTCATTGTTTAATTCATAATCCAGAATAAGGCATCGCATTCCAAATGAAACCACATGCAAAGCTGTACCCAACTGTGCACCTGGGCAAGGATCACTGACACAGATAAGATTCTGCGTGAATTAGGTAACTGGCCCGGTCAATGGGCTTTACCCATTGCGCTCTGCCTGGGGGTTAATACATTTAGCAATCTAGGCTAGAACCAGTACATGATTTGAAATCCACTCAAGATTAAATCGCAGACCACAATTCCACACTATCATTGAATTGATTGGCTCAGTTTAGCATAACCATGAAAGGATGTTGCCAAGGTTGATGGTGATGATGATGATGAATTGTTTATCACAGGTGGCAGCTGCTAGTGGGCACAAAGTGACTGTAGTAGATCAAAACCAAGAAATTATTGACAAGTCCACAGCTGCTATCAAGAAAAGCCTTGGGAGAGTTGTGAAGAAGAAGTTTCCCGACGACCCAAAGGTTGGCATGTTGTTGTGACTTGTCTACATTTAGTCCTATCGTTACCATCATCAAAATGCTTTCAAATGTTCTGAATTTAGTTTGGTGTTTTGAATTATTCTGCTTGAAATAAAGGATAATGAATAATTTGCCAGCCTGAGAAAATACATAATATACTGATTAAAAATAATAAACACAATTAGGCTTTATATTATTTACTTGAATGTTGTTAGAATTGCCTATGTCCCCCAAGTTTTTTTGCACTAGGGGTATGTAGTTTAAAGCCTGTTATTGTTAACTTAAAGTTATGACTCCAGAGCTAGAGATCTTCTCCCAAAACACTCCGAACAACAACCTTGATGTATTATTTCAGATTTCCTTCAGTTTTCCTCCTGTTTTTTGGTTGAAAGGATGGGGAGCAGGGTTAAGGATTCATATATGATCTAGGGTTGAGGATAAGGGTTGGGTTAGGGATAGGTACATGTGCGCGCCCCTGGCGCAAAATATTTGGGTTGCATACGTAAGTAACAACAGCGTATTTACTTTGCCTTTTTGACATGATATAATAAATTGTGAGGCACATTTTAATTTCATTTCATTGTTGTGTTTGTTTTGCCTTTCAAACCTGTAAACCAGTTGCATGCATAGAAATATTCCTATGACGTTCTGATAAAGTGAATCTGCGACAGTGATGTTGCAACATATTTGAAAGAAAGAAGTTTTTTTCTTCTTCAGAGTTATGTTGACACCATTTTTTGTTCTTTTTACACTTATGCTGTGCATATCATTCATTCAAGGATGAGAAGTACCTTACAATCATGTTCCAGTTTCTTTTCATTATGATCACTGAATTTCCAATTCCATACGTCTCCATTTTGTCCATTGATCCCTCACAGGTTTAAGTGATTACAAGATTTTTTGGGGAGTAAAATTCAACAAATCTGTCATTTTATCCTCGAGTATGGTAGCTAATGTGGGCGAAAAATTTCATATCGTTGCTCCAGTTCATGAAATGGAAGAGAACAGAAACATAATAATATGGTCCAGAAAATTCCATTAAAAGGAGAGAAGAAGTTACAATGAAATGTTTACTTTTATGCTATCTCATAAAGCCATATGGAACTGTTACCGGATTGAACCTGTTGTGCAACAAGTGTTTATAAAAAATTTTTAATTTAGCTTCTTTTGGTACTTTAAAAACACTTTAAAAAATTATTTTTCTACTTTAAACAGGCCCAGCAAACATATGTCAACGATGTCATGAGTCATCTAACTTTGCAGACAGATGCTATTGCTGCAGTCAAGACTGCAGACTTAGTTATTGAAGCTATTGTGGAAAACTTGGATATAAAGAAAAAGCTGTTTGCAGCATTAGACAAGGAAGCTCCTGCGTATGATGTTTTCTTTGTCATTTGTCCAGCTTTGACTTTATTCTTGTTTCTAGCAATTTCCATGTATTATTTTTATTTCATTGATCAATAACCTTATTTTGACGAATCTTAATGGTGTCTTATCTTATCTTCAGTAGAAAATAAAGAAGACCATACATCTTTCACTGTAGGCCCAAAGAGGTATCATTTTATCGAAGTGGTGGATTTGAATTCAGCATTTTTATCTTAAGCCATGTCTATGAAATACCTGACAGGATTGCAGCTTACGCAAACGTGAATGGTTTTATGATTCTGCAGGATAGTCATTCATAACTAACAATGCCCAATAACTGAAAAAAAAGAAAGTGCTGGATTTTCTTGATTTCTGATGTTAATGCAGTCATTATGGATTTTGTTTGTATTTGTATTTTGATTTGAACCGATTGTCTCATTGGAGATGGACATTTAATTAAAGTTTGCAGGAAACCAGACAAACTTTAAGTTTATGACCACTTCTGGAAATGTGAACTTTCATATGGTTCTGAACGTGCCCATTATTTTTGAGATCAGGCAGGGAAATGTGGTGGATTGTCATGCATAATGACACTGGTAATAATGAGACCCCGGCAACAGCAAGAAAATAGTAAATTTCTGTTGTTTTTTCTGCAAAGCTTTACAATAAGTTACGTGAATAATGACAGTTGAACTTGATAATCAAAACAAGTGCTGTGATGAGAGAATTAGATATTATTTGGAGTGTGCATGGCAGTTTCTGGGGGTGGCCACAGTACAGCCTTGTAGGGAGTTAGACGGGTATTTGTCTGTCAGTAAACATCCTCACCCGCCTCGCAAGTTGTGGCCCCATCTGGCCGTTGTGTGCTCAGGCCTAGCATGCTCTCTCTCCCTAGTGACCACGTGCTGTGATAGCCCACTACACCCTATGTGCAGTCAGGTGAAGATGATGGCACATTACTGGGCCAGCCAAGTACCATTAGGCTGCATCTGTGTGGCTTTGTCAGACATGTGCAAGGTCTTGTCACTACCAGTGATGTGCAATAATAATAGCACGTCATTTATCTCTGCTGCGTGCCATATGCTCTTTGTCGACATTGGGCTTAGGGACCCTGTGATTAGGTGGAAGTGTAATGAAGTACATGACACATTAATAAGGGAGGCGACCATGCAAAAAGATTTTTAAAACAAGAGAAAGAGGGTATTACATATCCCTTGCCTTGTTACTTGCCCTTTTAGTAAGACCTTGGGTATAACGAGAGATTTTTAGCAGATCATTACATCTCGATATAGCCAAGTTCAGTCATAGTTACTAATCTCCTTGTGATACTCAACTTTTGCAGAAACACAATTTTTGCCAGCAACACATCCTCCATTCCAATTAAAGATATTGCTGCTGCCACAAACAGACTGGACAGATTTGGTGGGCTGCATTTTTTCAATCCAGTACCTGTCATGAAATTGGTTGAGGTAAATGCAAATGGAAACTTTGACATGGGTTGTTTATGCATTTTCAGCTTGCTATGCTGAAAATAAAAGCAAATTTCCTGCTTAACAGTGAATGGTGTATGAATTAAATACACTTTATTTCTCAGCTGAAAGATGTATGCGACAGGTTAGTGAATATTTACTGACAAATGTTCAGGATTACAGAGCTACGATGAAGATCAGTTGCTCAGTGGCAGCATAGCAAGGCATAAATGTCAAGGATAATCTTCAGGTGAAATTATTCACCCCCAGCATGTGGATCAATAACAATACAGAGATAAGTGAGAAGTTGTGAAATTGTTGTATATAAAAGTCTGCATACACATGTCCATGAAATTGCCCTCTCAATTTTTAAAAGTTGAAATTGTGAGGAAAGCATATACTTATATAGCATACACCATAGAGAAGATCAGGTGATTTGATATCAGTGTTTGTCTGCAGGTGATCAGGATACCAGAGACAACAGATGAAACATTTAATGCGTTGGAAGCATTTGGTAAAGCTGTTGGGAAGAAAACAGTACAATGCAAGGTAACCACAACCATTGAAAGAAATTCTAAGCACGAGACAGTGTTAACTTATATAGAGCTGTAAAATTACGGAGCGCAAGATTCACCTGTAATAAAGTCTTTTCATATGAGTGTAGCAACGAAAAACTCTCATTGTAATGGAGTATTTTTTTTTGACATATCAGTAATTAACAAAAACTTTTGGTGTTTATAAAGAGGTATTGGAATACATATTCGGTTGTAACAAAAAATAAGTCACCAGACCAACAACAAGCATTAAAATTGAAAGAGTTGGCTTCCATCTTTTTTTGACAGATCACACATTTTATGCTTGATCTTGATGTGCCTGGAGTTAAATTAACAGTTTGCTATGTCATCAACAGGATACCCCAGGTTTCATTGTCAATCGTCTCCTAGTGCCTTATATGATGGAAGCTATACGACTGGTAGAAAGAGGTAGGGTAATGTGGAATTGTGACATACATTGACATAGGCACATGCATGTAGCTTCCTGAAGTGTTTGATAATTCAGAGCTTCATTTAGAATGAATATCAGGCCTGCCAAGTGTCCCTTATTTTGCAAGGTTGTCTTGTATTAACTCACTGACGCCCGTTCCCGCACAAGTTGCGGGATACCTAAATCAACGCATAAGCCCAATCCCGCACCTCCTGCGGGGTACATGAATAAAATTTCTAACCCCTGCACTGTTCCCGCAACGCTTACGGGATTGGTTCTCTGTGGCAATTTAACATCTTGTCTTGTTTCGTTGAAAGTTCCACCGGGTTCGGCTGGCAACTTTTTTTTTAACGATTTTTTAAAAACTATCACTCTATGCCAGGTCGAAATAAGAACTTCTGTCAGTTGCGCGATCTGTCACAGCTGATCACTAGATCTAGTCAAGACAATGGCTTCAAAATGCAAGAAAACGAACATTTTCCAGCTGTTTGAAGACACCAGTGATGAATCTGAGGTAGATGTAGCCTATAATTCAGATCTAGACCCTGAATTTGTGCCTGGGAAGGGAAATTCTGACTCAGATTCTAGATCTAGCCCTCGCAGTACCAGCGATCGTACTAAGGCTAAGGCCAGTGCACTGAGTAAGGGTAAGGGGGAAGGCAAAGCCAGTAGGAGGTCTAGTTCTTGTTGACTAAGGTGAATAATAACATTACTTTCAAACATTTGTGACACTTTCATACAATTTTTTTGACATTTTTATTAGGTCATCAGTACAATACACAAAGGCCAGAAATTTTTGGAAAACAAAGAAACTTGCCAAATTTTGAAAATTCATGAAAAAAAAACTATCTGAATAAATTTATTCAAGTTTTGTTTTTTGCATTGTTCAATTTAAAACCTGTTATGTGTCAAAATATGGAATGGATTGGTGAATAAATGTGGTTGTGGGAATTTTTTGAAATACCCCCCAAAACCCCTGGTCTTTAAGAGTTGTTCCGCCGTGGCGGGCTGGTCTTCAGTGAGTTAAAGGTGTCATGAAGGATATGAGAATTAAAAAAAAATTTTTTTTTTACCAAGAACAGAAAGTCCTGCCAGGATAGAAGCCAGTGTGTTGAAGGGCAAAACAGTGTTGACTGTATATGCGTGATGCCAGTAAATGTGGAGTGCATTTGTAACCTGTGAAGTGTGTGGTATTTGTTTTCTCCCTTCTATTGAGAGCATAACTAAATGGTAGTTTTAGTTTGCCTTTAATGATAGCATTGACATACTTTCCCATGAGGTTTCCTTTATTGAAGTGGACATTTAGTTGGCAGGCCTGGAAGATGAAGATGTACGTGTTAATCCCATGTTGATCAAAGGGGAGGAGTGCTTCCGTGTCTGGAACTATTTGAGGGTCACATTTCTGTCATATACTTTTTCAAATGCATTGAAATTTGCGTGTCAGAATACTAAATGCAGAGAGGTCTTTGTTTATTGGTATCAAGCAATATTAATCCAATATGATTATATGGTTCATCCTGCCTGAAAGTATTATAAGTAGTTTATCCATTCCAGGATGGAGCAATTTTGTATGAAGATATTGAGGTGCTTTTGCTGTCATTCAGTACACAGATCTAAAGTAAAATGGAGAATCAGTTTCGTTATTTCTGAAAAATAAGTATTATGGAAAAGATGAATAATATTAGAGAAAATTAACACCACGCATGACACTTTTGTATTAGATTGTTTTTCCTGTTACTCTGGTCTTCATTTTGTAGACTTTACACATTATATGTCATAAGATCAAGCACTGAATTATTCCCCCAGGAGATGCAACCCCAAGAGATATTGACACAGCTATGAAGCTTGGGGCAGGTTATCCCATGGGTCCTTTTGAGCTGGCTGACTATGTGGGATTGGACACAACCAAATTTATTATTGATGGTGAGTTGGCATTGTAAAACCGCCATTCTGAGTTTTTCCCATTTTTATAGTAGCTTGCAAAACTCATCGTTTTGTGTAGTACAAATAAACATTTCAAATATGCCTAGCATTTATATTTCTATTCCTCTGCTTTACTGGTGTCAAGTTTCATATCTTCTACTGGGATTTTATGTCAAATTAGCCATTGTGAAGTTGAGACAAAGAGAATGAGTTTAGCTGTGATGAATTGTAAGACTTATGAGGCTTAAAGGCACAAGGTTTATTTTACTTTTATTGTGTAGGTTTTTTTTTTTAGCCCTTTCCACTCTAAGGGATGCTCCGTATTCCACTTTATATTCCAAGCTCTGTCTCAGATTCCATGCTGAGATCATAATCCATGGGGGTTTAACTCTTTATTTCCAGACATACGTGCTTTATTAAAAGTAAAAGTTCATTTTCTTTAACCTAAAATATGAAACAGCGCTAAAAGTGTCAGTTGAGGGTACAAGTTGTGGCAGTGGTATGGAATCAATAAGGGCGCATTGAGACACATCAGGGGGGAATCGATAAGGGTACATTCAGTGGCAGTTAAGTTTGCATCAGGCTGTTTTCTTTATTGTTTAATTCTGTTTTATCAAGTGAACAATTGAAGAAATAATCTCGGGTTCTTGATTACAGAGATGGCCATTTGTTTCCAACTTTACCTATTTAATGGAATCACATTTGTAAAGAAAAATGCAAAGTATTTGTCCAGATATAATGGCCAAGCAGGCTTGGTGTTTTTGTCATCGGGTTTTGGAAATGGAGACCATTGTATGGAAATGCTGCCCCACACCATGTATCGGTTAGAAAGCAATTTATTAGAAACTAGATTTCATTTTGAAACAACTTTTGTGGTAAACTTGAACTATTTGCCCTCATAATGTAGCATTATGGACTTATATCACCTCGTGCTCCAGAGTACAGATGAAAAGCAATAGGTGATAAGATAAGTATAACGAGTTGAAGACAATAGTTGGCAAAAAAAAAAAAGTTTCTACCTGTGGAGCTTTTCTGTGAACAGACTCATGAAAGCATTATAAAAAGGACATTACTTTTTTTAAAATATAACCTGACTACCAATCATCATGCTGTGGAAATACAAATCTTTTTTTTTTTAATGTCAACGGTCATTGTAGCATCTGCAAGCTATCCCTTACCCTCCCCCGTTTTCTTGTTACACTGGTGAGCATGTGTTCATTTCTTCTTGACAACCGCTAGAGTGTACTGTACTCCGTGACCTGACTTTCTTCTCCTAGTGAGTAGTTTTTTCCTCGCCCGCTTGTTGTCAGGTGTTTTGACTCGTTCAGTAAATATTAGTATGTTCCCGAACATTCGATAACACTGTGGATAAGGATGTTTACGCCAGATTTGGCCTTGAGTGATGTAACCTGATAACGTATTGATGCGTGATTGGTTAGTTTGTGCGAGGACAAAGGTAACGTTTATTTCGGGAACTTTCTGTAGGAATGTTTATATATATAGACCTGTGTGAGTGGTTGGTCGGTGAGTAAGTGAGTTTCCTTTTGTGTGGCGTAGATATTTAGTTTCGCTGGCGTCTTCCTAGTAATTTATTGTTCACTATACAGTTATTAAACTTTAGTATTATTTAATCTATCGTCGGATCTCGTGTTTATTTATTTTACAGCTGTAATAGTTTCGTTTTCTAAAGGGTTGTAGTTAGATCAACTAACTCCCCCCTACTATAACGTGCTAGAACAACCTCAGCTGTTACATATTGGGGGCTCGTCCGGGATCCGACCATATTCGAGCGGACCAGATCAAAATTACTAGATTTATTTACATAGTTTATTGTAGAATATCATCGACAAGCTATCTACAACATGTCGGAGGTTATTGGAAGGCTTAGCCAGGAAGCGGACGCTATGGAGCTCACTGGGCAGGAGAGACGGGACTACCTCCGTGAAGGCCTAGAAAGAGAAAGACAGCTGGAGGCTCAACGACAGGAGAAGGAGGCTGAACGACAGGCTCGGGAGAAGGAGATGAACCACGAGCTGGAGATGGAGAGGATCCGCCATCAGGGTGGAGGCGAGTCGACGCAGGGGACCAGCGACCACGCCAGTTCTAAGAGACCCAAGCTACCTGCATTTCAGGACAAGAAGGACGATCTGGATAGCTGGTTGCTGCGGTTTGAGAGGTTTGCTGAGACAGCTGAATGGCCCAGATCCACCTGGACGACATCACTGTCTGCCCTGCTGACCGGGAGAGCTTTGGAGTGCTTCTGCAGACTACCGATCGACGAAGCCAAGGACTACGACAAGGTCAAGGAAGCGTTGCAGAAGAGGTACAACCTGTCAGAGGACGGATACAGACTCATGTTCAGACAAGGTAAGCCTGAAGATGGAGAAGATGTTGGAATGTTTTTGACCAGGATCAAGACCTATCTAGAGAGGTGGATAAAGCTGTCGAAGACGGAGGAGACCTACGAAGGAGTGAGAGATCTGTTCGTCAGAGAGCAATTCATGGATGCCTGCCCACCAGACCTTGCAACCCATGTGAGGGAGAGGAAACCAAAGACGCTACAGGACATCGCAGATTCAGCGGAGGCGTACCTGGTAGCGAGGAACCGGACGCTCAGAGGAAGCGCCAGTCTGCAGAGCCGGCCAGTGCGACAGAGGCCCAACGGAGACAGAAGCCCACAGGTCTGCCATAGGTGCCAGAGGCCGGGACACAAGGCGACGGAGTGTCGTGCAAAGTTAAACGACAAAGGTGAGTTGAAATGTTACCTTTGTGGAAAGCCAGGCCACGTTCGGAGGATGTGTCCAGCCCAGAAGGATATGGGACGAGGCAAGCCGAACAAGGCGGCGGCGGCCGTAGTTATAGCGGCGGACGAGTCGTCGAGACAGGATGCGACGACGGCTGACACCAGCATCAACGTTCAAGCGGTAATGAAGGACGGGAAGCTACAGTTAGCGGTGCCTGTTACTTGCGGAGGATGCAGTGACGGAAGGACCATGGAGAAACTGAAGTTACCAGTGATGAAGGGCTTGATTGGAAATCGAGCGGTAGATGTCCTAAGAGATACCGGCTGTGAAGGTGTAGTGGTGCGGCGAGCACTGGTGGACGACGGACAGCTCACCGGTGGGAAGAAACTTATCGCGAGGATCGATAACTCCTTGCTAGCGGCGGAGGAAGCCATTATCGACGTGAGAACGCCTTACCTGACGGGCAGAGTGACGGCACTGTGTCTCCCGGAGACCATCTGCGACCTAGTAGTCGGGAACGTGGACGGAGCGAAGGATCCGTACGACCCTGATACTGAGGTGATGGTAGGAGTGGTGACCACGAGGGCCCAGGAGAAGAGGAAGGACCGGTCTACGTCGCTGAAGGTGCCGAGGGCAGAACGGCACGCGGGAGTGGATAGAGAGGAACTTATCCGACTCCAAGAAGAAGACGAAGTCATTAGGAAGTTAGAGCAGAAGAAGATCCCAACTAATAGAGGCAATAAATCTGTTCATTTTGAGAAACATGGAGGAGTACTGTACCGGATCTACAAGGACCTGAGACAGGCGACGGTTATAAGGCAAGCGGTACTACCCGAGAAACTAAGAGAGTATGTACTGAGTGTAGCCCACGACTCGATCGTCGGAGGACACCTCGGCGTGAAGAAAACCAAAGACAGAGTTATGAGCAATTTTTATTGGCCTGGAATTGAAGGTGACGTCGCGAGATACTGCCGCTCATGCGACATATGCCAGAGGACGGTGAACAAAGGAGGGACCCCAAAGGTGCACCTGCAGAGTATGCCAGTAGTGGACGTACCATTTAGGCGAGTGGCCGTGGACTTAGTAGGACCTATCGACCCCCCAAGTGAAGGTGGACATCGGTATATCCTGGTGTACATAGACTACGCTACTCGTTACCCCGAAGCCACACCCTTGAAGAAGATCGACGCAGAAACGGTAGCAGAAGCCTTAGTGAACATCTACAGCCGTTTGGGTGTGCCCGAAGAGATCTTGTCCGACCAAGGGACCCAGTTTATGTCAGATGTCATGAAGGAAACGAATAGACTACTGGGAATTCGACAGTCGACCACTACAGTCTACCACCCTATGTGCAACGGGTTGGTGGAGCGATTCAACGGCACGCTGAAGAAAACATTGAGACGACTGTGCGAAGAGCAACCCAAGCAGTGGCACAGATACATCAACCCGCTGCTCTTCGCATATCGTGAGGTTCCCCAAGAGTCGACCAAGTTTGCCCCATTCGAGTTGCTGTATGGGAGAACTGTGAGAGGACCAATGCACATCTTACGACAACTATGGACCAAGGACGTAGAGGAGCCGGAAACGAAGACCAATTTACCAGTACGTCATGGAACTACGTGAGAGGCTGGAGGACACATGGAAGTTAGCGACGGAAGAACTCTCCAAGGCTCAAGGTAGACAGAAGACCTACTACGACCGGAAGGCGCGAGAGAGGAAGTTCCGCCCCGGAGATGAAGTGTTGGTGCTACTGCCGACGAACACTAACAAGCTCCTAGTCCAATGGAAGGGACCATATAAGGTAGTCTCAGTTGTCGGTGTTAACGACTATAGAGTCAAGATGGGTGCAAAAGAAAAGACCTTGCACGCCAACCTCCTCAAGAGATACATTCCAAGGACGTCAAAAGCAGCAGCAGTGGCAATGGAACCGAGACCTATTGTGACCGAGATGTGTGGGATGGACAACAGTAGGAGAGATACCACGCCTGAACATGTCAACGCCATAAAGGACGGCGGCGGTGATAGTGCTGAGACTGTACTGGCAGAGGACGACATGATGGACAAGAGTCAACCCGTGGAGTCAGCTGGCATGACAATCATCGAGGACTGCGACCTGGAAGGCGACAACGGTGGAACGACGGAGGACCTTGCCGACCTAGGAAGCTGGGACCAGAATGAAGGCTACAGAGATGTCCAGTATGGAACGCAACTGACATCGGAACAACGTCAAGAACTCTGCGATGTGGTGAAGAATTACCAGCACGTCTTCACCAATCTCCCTGGATGCTGTCAGTTGGGTGAACATCGCATCGACCTGACGACAGAAGTACCAGTTCGTCAACGACCATACCCGGTGCCCTACGCTATGCGCGACTCATTGAAGGAGGAGCTTAGCACCATGGAACGGCTGGGCATCATTCGAAGGAGCTCATCAGCTTATGCTTCACCTATTGTTGTCGTCAAGAAGAAGGACGGATCCAACCGAGTCTGCATCGACTACAGGAGGTTAAACAAGATCACAGTATTCGACCCTCATCCGACAGCAGCGCCATCAGAAGTGTTTCAGAGTCTCTCGAGAGGAAAATTATTCTCTTGGATTGACCTGAGCAAGGGATACTGGCAAGTGAAAGTTCGAGAGCAAGACATTCCCAAGACGGCGTTCGTCACCATGGGCGAGCACTATGAATTCATTCGGATGCCTTTTGGGATGATGAACTCAGGAGCCACGCTGAACAGGATCGTAAAGCCATTGATCCGTGGAATGAACAATGTGACAGCATACGTGGACGACCTGCTGATTCATACAGAGACATTCGACGAGCATGTGAAGACTCTCAAGGACTTACTGCAGAGGATGGACCAAGCTGGATTAACTGCAAGACCATCGAAGTGTCTGATTGGAACGTCTGAAGTAGACTTTGTTGGACACTTAGTGGGAGAAGGTATGATTGGCCTGTTAGAAGAGAATGTATGTAAGGTACGAGACGCACCCAGACCCACCACTAAGAAGGAAGTGAAAGCATTCTTAGGATTAGTGGGATATTACCATGAATTTATTCCTAACTTTTCAGCGATTGCATCACCATTGTCTGATTTACTTAGAAAGGGTCAGCCCAATATAGTTCAGTGGGATGAAACGCAGGAGAAAGCGTACACCTCTTTGAAGAATGTCATTATCTCCAAACCCGTGTTATGTTTGCCAGATTTTTCCAAAGAGTTTGTCTTAGCAACTGATGCATCAGATCGCGGATTAGGCGCTAGTCTTATGCAGGAACACGAGGGAAAGTTGTACCCTGTGGCATATGCTAGTCGTAAGCTATTGCCTCGTGAGACAAAATATTCGGTCTCAGAGCGCGAATGTTTAGCTATTGTTTGGGCTGTAAAAAAGTTTACTTTGTATTTATATGGAAAGGAGTTTGTGCTCCAAACTGACCATCGGTCATTAGAGTTTTTGAACTCTGCCAAGTTTGACAGTCCAAAGCTATTACGATGGAGTTTATTTTTACAGTCTTATCGATTCAGGATTCACTACGTAAAAGGCAGAGAAAATGTCTGTGCCGACTTCCTGAGCAGGGTATTTTAAAGTAGTACACTATCAGTGAAATGCATTGTAACCCATACTTTTGCCTACTAGATGAATTTCTAGGACGGCAGTATTGTACTGTAATTGGGGACATAGTTCATCTGTGACTGAATATTGAATTGATGGCTGATGAGTCATGATGTGTTAGTCACATTTTGATTTTATGCTATGTCATATTAGTTACCAATGGAACTTGGTGTAAATTTTGGAAAATGTAACCCAAATGGGGACTGCGAGCAAGCAGTGTTTGTGTTATATTGCAATGTTGTAACTTGTTTTGACCTAATATGATGAAGAAAGACCCTGATCAGTGGTCGGTATGTATTGGTATTTTGGCCATTGTACGTATGAGTTATACATTTTGGAGATAACCATGTTATGTACAACAAGTCATATGCTATGATTCGTGCACGAAGCATGATGTAAACGATGGGCCATCGTTTCACCTTATATGATTTGTAATAATATCATTGACCATTGTTTCACCACAGTGGTGGCGTTGTGTTATTTTGACTAGTAGGCCTACTGTTTACTATTGGGAAGCAATGACGGTATTGTATTAGTTATGGTATTGGTGATGCAAGGGATATTGCATTGTGTTATGTTTGCGGTGAAGTTTGGGAGGGCGCTGAAATTGTTAGTGATTGTAATAGAATTAGCAACTACCTTTGTGAGATTGGGAGTACTGTAAGATTGTTATTTCAAGATATTGCAGACGCTGAATAATGTTTCGGAGTTGAAAATATTCAACTTAAATTGGGGAGTTGTGTAGCATCTGCAAGCTATCCCTTGCCCTCCCCCGTTTTCTTGTTACACTGGTGAGCATGTGTTCATTTCTTCTTGACAACCGCTAGAGTGTACTGTACTCCGTGACCTGACCTTCTTCTCCTAGTGAGTAGTTTTTTCCTCGCCCGCTTGTTGTCAGGTGTTTTGACTCGTTCAGTAAATATTAGTATGTTCCCGAACATTCGATAACACTGTGGATAAGGATGTTTACGCCAGATTTGGCCTTGAGTGATGTAACCTGATAACGTATTGATGCGTGATTGGTTAGTTTGTGCGAGGACAAAGGTAACGTTTATTTCGGGAACTTTCTGTAGGAATGTTTATATATATAGACCTGTGTGAGTGGTTGGTCGGTGAGTAAGTGAGTTTCCTTTTGTGTGGCGTAGATATTTAGTTTCGCTGGCGTCTTCCTAGTAATTTATTGTTCACTATACAGTTATTAAACTTTAGTATTATTTAATCTATCGTCGGATCTCGTGTTTATTTATTTTACAGCTGTAATAGTTTCGTTTTCTAAAGGGTTGTAGTTAGATCAACTAACTCCCCCCTACTATAACGTGCTAGAACAACCTCAGCTGTTACAGTCATTTTGCTAGAAACTGTAGGTAGTATGAACAGTCTTGATGTAGAGTTCAAGCCTGTAAGGTTCAAAAGTTCATTACTGTGATGAGACAGAGGTACCATTGCTGAATGCTGCTCGAGATGTATAGTGTCTATGTGACAATAAAAATCAGACACCGAAACATTATTTTTGGCAATGTATTTAACAAATACAAATGCTTAATATCGTCACTACTCTGGGCTAATGGCATAAGTCATTTTTTACGCTTTTGAGATATTAAGAAAAAAACTTCATTTGGTGACATAAAAAAAAAAAGTACATTTTCCTGTGACGCATTTCTTTTTTTTATAATATTATCTAATAGCCCTCATGCTCAGGAATGCAATAAACCATTAAACCATCAGTTGCCTTTTGGCATAAGTCTGACATATGCCATTATCACAGAGCTGTGACGATATGTCTATTTGCAGCAGCAAGAGTACTATAACATAACTGTCTGATAATTCCATAGGCTGGTACGAGATGGACCCCACCAACCCGCTGTTTAAGCCCTCAGAGAAGCTGAACAAATTGGTATCAGAGAACAAGCTGGGGATGAAGACAGGGGAAGGTTTCTATCCGTACAACAAGTAAAAAGTGACAGACTGAAATGGAAGAAAGCTGTGGCCGGGGAGATTATGTTGGATGATCTGTGTCCTTTTTCCTGAGACATGGGAGCCATGTTAAATAACCGAAACCAAACATATTTCATAAACATTCTTCCTTTCACAGTTACTTATTGTATTTAATTTGAACCAACAGTTGTTTTTGTAGCCAATCCATTGAGAGAAAAAAATAAAACGCGTTAATGTTAATTGGTACAGTTGGTTGCTTTGATTTTTGAGGTGAATGCAAATCTGTCGGTTTGTAAAGTCCAAACTATATTTACTTTCATGATTCTCATAGATTTGTTGACTCATGTTATAATAGCTCATGTTTTTCGTTTACATTCTGTTATTGTAATGATGAACCAAGGCTGTGTGTGAATCATATGTTCCACTTACGCAGTTTTGCATCTTTAAATAATTTGTAGCTTCTTGAAACTTTAATAAAATATGCAGTTTTTGTGCATTTTATTACATGAGGACTTTAATAAAGGCAGACAATTTTTCCGTTGCCTACAATATCCACATCACCAAGACAAATCCATTGTACATGTATAGCTTTATTTACCAGTGCTATACTTTCTGTGCTAATGAGAGTATGGTATATAAAATTTGTTAGAAAAGGTGAATGATAGTGAAATTAGTTTCTTCCCAATCCTCACATTTGAATGATACACATAATGATTTCGGCCTTCTGCCCTAGTGTGTGATGAACAGACTCGTGCACATTGTGTTCTTATGATTGAGAGCAACATTTTGTCACCTTAGACTGACACGTTCTGACTCCCTTTTGAGAAATTGATGATTGAAGGTTCATGTGCTCGTATCTATTCATGAGACTGCTTGATACTTTGACACACAGTGGAGAAGGCCTGTTGAAGCCATGTGTAGTATGACACTCAGTCCAGCCAAAGAAAGAATCTTGTCATACTATGGGAACATTTTGGTGGTTCCTCTTGTTTTCCATTTTTTTTTTTTTTTTTCTGTCACTTTATAAGCTGATGCAATTTTCAGCATTAAATGCAGGTGTATGCAGACAAAATTTTTATCTGTGAGAGTCAAAGATCACCAGGTAAAACATATAGAAGTAGTTGGTGACAACTGTATATGTCGGGAATGTAACCTGGAATCATTGGTATCCATATTATGGGGTGAAAGACTAACCAGAGACTACTTGTATTTAATGACAGACTGATTACAAAACAATGTATTCAAGAAATTTTGGTTACATTGAAATTGTTGTAGATGGCTCAAAGGTATAGATCTAGGGCAAATAAATTGTTTCTGTGTATCGTATACATTTTGATTTTACAGATTATTGCATTTTCTTTGCAGAGATAATTATGTTTTATCAAGTGATTACTTTTCAGGCTTTCTAGGTACTTATTAATTGTGCATATGCAGAAGAGAAAATAAGACTGTCAGATCTTTGTCATTTGATTTCAGCTTATGGCAGTGAACCTACATTAATGTCACATTGCTGAGAAATTTATTCTGAAGATTAGCGGATTGAGATATTTTGTTGAACTCGCTTGGTTAGTTTCGAAAAATAAGCATTTGGCCGTAGGTTGTGATATTGGCTGCTTTGGACAAAAATAATTTGAAATAATTTAGATGTAGTAGCCTAAAGTTTTCATAAGAATATTTATTTTGAAGATTGATTCATTTTCTTAGGATAGGAAGGGAGATTTGCACATGCATGCAGTGTGACATAGAGCAAAGGTGTGTTTAATTGTATGTAGATTTTGTATGATTTCCCCATCTCTTACTGTTGTGATTTTCAAAGTTAGTACAGTGTGTGCCATACCTATCAG
This sequence comes from Onchidella celtica, assembly GCA_963931925.1. Taxonomy (NCBI): domain Eukaryota; kingdom Metazoa; phylum Mollusca; class Gastropoda; order Systellommatophora; family Onchidiidae; genus Onchidella; species Onchidella celtica. Next base: position 44,914,529 of record OZ007568.1, on the reverse strand, counting down.
TTTTCATGTTTTGTGTTGTTTTTGCAGAGAAATGGAACTTCCCCCCCCCCCCCCCCATTTGATACTGTTAAACCATGGACATTGTCAATCATTAGAATAACAGTGAGCAACTGGACAGTGAGGTTGAAAGTGATTGCTTAGTCTGAAGCTGTCAGTGATAGAGAGATCTCAATTAGACTTGAAGCTCAAAAAACTGTTCACTTATCATCATTTATCATTGATTTAGATATAATTGGTGGTTCTTGAAACAGCTGATACATGTATATGAGTGTATCTGACAGTCGACAGTTATAATAACATTCTGTATAGCCACTTACTCTTCACAAAGTTTTATTATTTTTGTGTATTTCTTATCATATCTTGTGAAGCGTAAGTCTATGCAACCTGAAGTGAGAGGCACTGTGTTGCTTCATTTGAGAGTGAGTGAACGTGATAGAAATCAGAAGGAAGAACAATAGCTCGACCTTGGGGTAGTTGCATTAAGGTTGTGAGAACATAAGACAAACTAAAGTTCTAAGTAAGTCCAAAGTTTGCCCTGTGACCTCTAGAGAGTACATGTATTATCATATGTGAAAAGTTTTCCTTTTTTTGTCTTGCATATTTGTCAGTAAGTATTCTTTGTTAGTGCTTTCATTTAATTATTTTCTTCATAACCAGTAATTATAATCTGATTTGCAATTCGAGCATCTTCTGCCAGACGAGGATGTGGTTTTCTACTTGCATTCTTTCCTATCCGCACTTGTGGTCCATTATGGTATTTATCCAAACTATAAATGCCTGTACTGTTGGCTTGCTTTGTGCAGTATACAACTAGAAGTTATTTTATAAACCAGAAATATGTCTGTGTGGCCTTGCTTTACATTCTCCTTGCTAATTTCTGTGGGGTTTTTTTTTCACTCAGCACATTCAAACGCTCCTGTTCCCAGGTCACCCACCCGGTGGGACAAATCTTTATCGTTGTAAACATATGATTAGGTACTTGACAGGATGATCCAAAGCACAAATCTTCATTACATGACAATGCTTAGGAGACTATTTCTAGGTTGTCCCAGCCTAAAGGGAAATGGAAAATGGTCATGGAATTTGGTGCTCAAGTCTCGCCATGTCCTATCTCATGTTGCGTAATACATTATGTGTCGAAGTGCAAAGGTCAGGTCACATGTTATAGCCCTTCTTTTGTATATTTGGATTCAGTATAATTATGTTATCAAGAAAAGACTTGCTTAGTTTTCAGTTTAGGACAATTATTGTAGTTCATTTATTTGCACCTCTCTCTTTGTTTCTGTCAGCTGATTTGTGTGTCACTCTCAGTAACATTAAAAGAAGTCCAGAAATCCCAACTGATTTGTTCATTGACTGTGGTTATTCTGCAGTGTAGTTAAACTGTTTACATGTATTTTTTAAGTTAGCACATTCACCCAGCATGATGTTTACTGAGTACTCAAAGTTGGCACATTTCTGATGGTGCTGAATAGTCTGTAAGTGTAAATGTAAGTTCCAATTTCACAGACACGTTTCTGAAAGATGATTACGTTGTTGATGATATATGAGTAATCCTTCATAACATTTGATTGATAGTTATTTTCATGACAGTCTAAATGTATATTGGTTATTATATTTGTTGGACATAGGAGATGCATGCATTGAAAAGAACAATGTGAGGTTGATTAAGCGAACATCTATGGCATTCTGTCTAGACAAATTCCAGGTTTGCATAGCTGAGTGACCCCAATTTTTTTGTGGCCTGGACTGAACACTGCCATAAATCAGATCCTGTTATTGTGAGATAATTGTTTTTCTTTGATATTTCTGGACCCAGAGACCAAAATGCATGTAGCATTGTTATTATATTGACCCGTCTGAGGTACAAGCCTCCATTAGTTGTATTTGCTGGAAAAGTGGCAAATCCCAAAAGTATTACGAGTTTATGGACGTGTTCATTCTTGGCAACAGAGTTTGTTTGTTTTGTGACAGAAGAATTACTGAACTCACTGCTCCGTATAACGCATATCTGGTGGAATGAAATTATACTATATAAACACTGAATAATTCATGTTGATATTTGTGAGACGAGAATAAATTCTTCATCAACCTTTTTCTCGAAAGTTTGATTCTGTTGTTTAATTTTAAATGTCATAGCATTAGCAGTCATGTCAGGACACTCTGCATGTGTAGAGGTGACATGATTATTGTACATGTCACCAGTTCATCTTCCTCTTTATCTCTGTGTTCATTTACATGTTGAGAGTCACAAAACACAGCACTGCTGGCATTCTCTGCACACATCAGTCATTGTTTCACCAAGCATTATAATTGTACATATATTTGTAGACAAGATACATCCATCCATACATTATATGAAAGGATACAGTATTGTGGTTTTATCTTCTTATGCTGCCTACCACATTCATTCTCTCTTTCTCTCTCTCTCTCTAGTCTCTCCCTATCTACCTATCTCTCAGTCTCAATCAGATACAATTCTTTTTTCTTTCTTTTCAGTTTGAGTTTAAACTACTTTGTAAGTGTTTAATGTAATCTGAGTAATAGCAGCTTAGTTTTCATTATAAACAATACAACAGTATTCTGTGCTGTGTTTAGCAACTTTGAACATAGAGATCTTTAAATAAAACAAAAAATAACTCTTCATTTCAAACACTGACATAAACTTATGGACAGCAAGTTTCCAACTCACTTATGAGAAAATCATGACCATGATGCAAACAAATGTCCATTTTGTTTTATATTTTTTATTTCTTAACAAACTTAAGAGAAATGCACTTTGTATATAAACATAGGATGCTTCCAGTATCTATCAGAATTATCAATGCAGTTGGTAAATTTACATGTATATATGACAACAGCAATAATGTAAGTTTGCTAGAAAGGGAAATATCGTTAGTGAGAAGCTCAACAAACATTGTACATGTACATAAATACACATGTAAATCATGTGTGTCACATGAGGGAAGAGAGCGAGTTTGCAAGACATGAAGAATGCTCCAGAGAGAACGAGAGAGATCAACTCATGCGGAACGCTGAGAGAAAAGTTGGCACAGAAAGGATAATTATAGATCTGAGAAATATGAAACAAAGAATCATTTGTTAACTGAAAAATTCAGAACACCCACTCGCATACTCACACAAAAGAGAGTAAGAAAGAGGAAATGAAAAACAGAATTGCAGAATTCTCGCTGTAAGTAGAAATTTGGTTGACCAAATACATAAGGTACCGGTACCGTATGTGTATCACTAGGGATTACAAACTTAGAAAACTCAAGCCTATAAAAGTGTTGTACATGCATGATTTCCACCAGTATCGAAGCTGACTGCAAGTGTTCTTAATCCTACTGGGAGAGGGCCTCCTCTGGAAACGACGAACACATTGACGTGATAAAATAGAGAGAAACGGTGTTTTACATGAAATAACCTGCTTAAAACACCGGCTACAGGGAAACCTTTGACCCCCGAGGCCAGTGCAATGTGCCACCACTACACGATGGCTTGAAGGAATTCCAGGCCCATGCAAAGCTGGTACTGTAATAGAGTAGGCCCAGACCAGATAGGAAATACAGACACCCATTTCAAACTGCTCATTAAATATTTTTTGTAATTAGTGCTAATGTAAATACTCATAAATTGTTTAATCATTACCTATTGCCACCCTTTAAGCATCTTCTTTAAAACATTTTATACTAAGGAGGCCCCTTTACTTTCTTTACAATATCAATTACCTTCAACAAAGCCGCCCCCCTCCGCTTGCTTTTACCAGGGAGAGTTAGCCTCTCAGAATCGTAGGCCACCTCCCCATACGCACCCCGAAAGAGCCACCCATGAGGCCTACACTACTAAGTAAATGGCCATGACCGAGCTCTGTATGGAGACAGGCAGTCACGTTTGGAATAGGGCACCACGATAAGCTATTATTGCTGTCCACGTGAGCAGCCTGCAATGTTAATGTTTGGGATTAGTGTAGCCTTTGGTAACTTGGCTGGAGGTATAGGCCTATGTGAAGGGAACAAAAGAGCGACCTTTGTGTTTTGCTTACCTATGCAAAACAGTGGCCAAAGACTTTACAGTGGCAGAATAGCGAGATTTAGTATGCGCCAAACTGGACACTGGATGTTATTATAATTCAGTGAACTGATCAGGTTTAAAAACTAACTTCACTTGACTAGCTGGCCGTTATCTTGTGACAGACTGTGTTTAGGCCACTATCAAGTTACCGGTAGGCTACATCAAATATGTCCACGAACTTATTTAGCCTATTATTAGCTTATAACCTAAAGTCGAAAGAATCCACTTTATTACACAATCATACATTTTATGAAGTGTTGATTATAATTATTTATAGTCGGGGTGGAAAACTTTAGTAACTCAATAAATTAGCAACGGCCATATTCATGACAGTTTTTAACCCTGCATTTTATCAAAAAATAACTTAAAAAAAATGTTTGGAGGGGGTAAAAGTCTTAAGCTAGTGTTAGTCGACAGCGATGGTTGAAACTGCAATTTTATTTATTCCTTATCTTAGCGTGTTTAGAAGTCATGTGCTAAGGCCTATCTAAGATGCATTAAGTAGAGTAATAATAATAATAATAATAATAATAACACATACATCCCAATAGTAAAACAAGGTTGCAAAGACCAATGCTAATCCCTGCAGCCATCAACCGTACGGAAATCCCATGCATAGGATCGACACCACGTTTACAAATGGGAATGTCACCATTCCCACGTTGACCCGTAGCTGTACGTCATCACGCCGGCGTTTATCTAACCATTGTTTAGGGAATTGGCCCCTATGGAAATCCTATACAATTCTATGTTGGCTTGACATAGGGATTCCAGCTGGCTTGAAACTATAGACTATCTGGATTTTGCAAAGGAGGCCTACTGCATTGCAGATTTGTATTATCTTTCCGCGATCCGCATACGATGATAAATTTTTATTTTCAGCATTATATTTCATGCTCTGATATAAATCAACATGCTTGTGCGACAGTGCCCAATTAACCTTCCAGTTACACGTAGGCTCAATGAGGTTAACCCGGGTCGAAAGGTAAAACGCGAACTTTGCCCACCGGCCAATGAAACAACCAGGTTATTTTTAGGAACTTATTCACGTAAGTCACAGCCACCTATAAAAGCCTGAACCGGCTACGTGGCAAGTGTGTTCGACAGTACTGACTAGCCTATCACTATAGGTGTCTGCTTACACCCTCGCTTCGGGAAGACAAAGATGGTATGCTGGCTCTTCTGGAAGCGGGTGCTGTCACCACGCCCGAAATTTTACTCCTAATTGACAATGCTTACTTCGTTACCTTCTGGAATGTTCGTGTTCCGGAAATCAACACACTGGAGTGACAAGGACTGGCCGTGCCATAGAACTGAAAAACATGGACGTGTCAAAACTTTCATTCCCGGTTGCTAGAGACGCCGTATCCGCAGCAACCCCGCCATCACCTTACTCAAGGTGCTAAGGGGTGGGTACGGTGCGCTCTGGCGACCACCCAGGCAACACTGCTGAGTTACCCTGGATATGACAGACACCTGTCACATCACAAGGTATCAGGGATCAGCGTGTGACTTGGTTGGTCACGGGAATAACCAGCCTTCACCACAGTAATATGCAGAGCCGCCGCCTTGGTATTCATCTTCCAAACATTCGTAGTTTCATGCTCTGTTTCATTTACGTGTGTATTTATTTGTTTATTTATTTATATTTTTTTCCAGTCTAGGTTGTCTCATTGTTTCAGCATTCTTTCCATCAGTAGATCCATTCCAAATCGTTACTGGGATATTATAACCTTTCATTCATTCACCTGTCTTTTCCTCCCTCGCTGAGAATATGTTGGCTGTGTTTTAAAAATTTTTTGTCGACACTCATTGTTTCAGCATCCTTTCCATCACAGTAGATCTAGGTCTTTTTCCAAATTGTTGGGATGCCGCAGCCTTTCAATTCATTCTCTCTTTTCCTCCCTCTTTCAGTCATGCCATATATTATATTTACTCTGTTCATTACCCACGCTATCATGTCTCAAACAGTCATTATCTACAGAAAGTGACAGTATTCACAAAGACATGGAGGTAACGAAGTAAGGAAGGTTCAATTAAGAGTGAGACTTTAAGTGTGGTCACAGCACTGAGACTTCCGGGGACCATGCTTGGTCTTCCCGAGGTAAAGGAGTGTAACAGGTACTTTAAATCCAGCCAGCATCCTTAAGGAAATCTGATGCATAGGATTGATGTCAAGTTTGCATAGGAATGACATTGTTCCTATGTGGACATCGCGTGAATGATGGACTAATGTAGGGAACTGGCCCCTATGGTAATGCCTACCAATCTTACAGAAATCTATGTTGGATTGATCTTGGGTTTGCTGGCTGGGGAGGTATAGATTGATTTATAGGCCTGCATCATCAGGTTTAATACATTACTTATAGAGGGTGTATAAACACCACTCGTTTTAAATTTAGGCATCTTTACTTGAGTTGAAAGCAGTTTCCTGGCCAAGCAACCCTAAGGAAATTCAACGCTTAGGACTGCATCTAGGAATGACATTGTTCCTATGTAGATTCACTGGTTACGACATTGATTTGATGTAGGGGTTCCGACCCTAGAGCAATCCTGTTCTGTCTCAGAGTTTAATTTTTGTATTAAAATCAAACTGTTTTCATGGTTATGTCGCCAAACTTGAGGTGTAGACCAGTATGAAATGCTCATCCACTGCAATTTTTAATCATTAAACTGCGTTAAGGAAAAAAAATCAGCTCCAAGCATTCATTATCACACAGGTGTTTCCTGTGTTTTCGCTAATGAATGTGTTATTCAGTTTATCAACGTGATTGTACGAGATTCCTCCATTTTAATATAAATAAAAGAGTCAATTTCATTCTGCAATGACATCAACCTAACAAAGCCAGGATTTACGGTACATAGGACATAAAGACCGCAATTTTGAAGTCGAGAAAGAAGTAAATGCTGTACTAGCTGTTAAAAACAGATGCATACACACATGTAGGCCTACGCCGTGCAAAGGGTAAAGTGATGAGTGAGAAGACATACATATAATAATTATAATTAGAATACAATGTATTTCAAAAAAAAAAAAAAAAGCTGATAATTGCATTTTTTATCAAAATTATTAGATCAAAGAAAATAGATTGTAACACATAAGAGGAGTTTTGACAAATTGAAAACACAAAATCATGTCAAATACTGAGCAAAGTTTAATGAATCTGATTACAGTAGACACGCTAAAGGATGGTCGTAAAAATTACAGTAACTCCAGTATATTCCGTATACAATATTCTGTATGATAAATTCATCAAAAAGTGATAACAAAAATTAAAAGTGAATTCTGTACATCAGAAAGAATTTGGGGCTAAATAACTCACATGAAAGAACATCAGCTTCCAACAAAAAATAAAAAATGACTAGTCCTGGACATTGTATGATAAAGCCATTCCCAGGTTTCCTGCATCATACATATCAAAGTGAACTCTAAAAACCCAAACATGCACTAATTCAGTCTGATTAACTCATCACTGTCCACCAAGCAAAGTGTTGATCATGCTGCTTCTAAATGCCTAAGCAATGCAGTGTGGGGTCCATTGAGCAGACCTTTCATTTTAACCAGTTAGCTTTGGCATCCTGTTTTCTGTGACCTTTATCTATTTCTCTGTGCAAACTTACAATACTGTAAATAATTTTACAGAATTAAGCTAATATTAAATTGTTTTGAAGGAGGAAATACATGCTAAATCTTTCACAGAAGTTGGAAAATCAATATGGGCAAAATGTATCCAAATATGAAGGCATTAACCTTCACCATACGCCATGGGTCTAATGGACCCAGAAGCAATTAAAAACGTTTGTAATTGTCTTATTTCTGGGAATATTTTCTCAAAATTCCAGGTTTTTCCCAATGACGTCATTGCCTATCTTTCCATAGTTTTAAAATTTTGAAATCCATATATGCATGCTCACCAACGAAAAATGTGTCAAAATATGCAGGCACCAAAAAAAACAAAACCAAAATAAATTGACAATAATTTGGCACTTTATTTCCCTTGCCATAATTCCGGTCAAACAGTGAGATTCAGAGATTCAGAATTTTTGAAAACTTTCATGACATCAAATTATTTATAAACTCTGTGTGTCCAAATAAAAAAAATAAAAAAATCTTGAAACCAAACCCACTCGCGTAACATTCAGTATTTTGTTCTAAAATCACACATGATATGATGAAAAATTGAAAACTTCTATAAAAATGGACAGATTTCTTTCCTTAACAATAACATAGTCATTTATACATTTATACAATGTATCTTAACAGCTTCATGAGTCACGCAGAAATCTTTGTTTGTAAGGAAAAGAACAGCTGACATCTCTCAGAAAAGCTAATTCTTATACGTGTAGTCTGAATGCATTATACTTGTATTCGATTTAAGTATAAAATGAAAACTCTTCTCTCAGACAGTCGAGGTTCTGATTCTTCTAAAAGCCCTCATAACAGTATATAATGTAATTTAAGAACAACAAAATAAACAGTCATATAGCTGCCTACAATAAGCTTTTTCAGGATAAATGAACTCTGATGAAGGTAAATTTATACATCTAATAATGGTAATATCAATTTACTGGCACCCGCAATAAATGGAGAATTGCCCGTTTTTTATCATAATTTTGATCTGAAGGGTCCATAAAACATTTTGCTTCAATTTTCTATCCAGACCATGAACTGGCTGTGTCAACACTGGTTTTAAAAATAAATAGTAAAAAAAAAAAACCAATTCAATAATGCAGTAAAAAAAGATTTCAATTCAGCAGTAAAAAAAATTGTCAACTCAACAAGAGCGGACATTCCAATCCTACCAGTGGAAGCAAGCCACAGAGATCACCGCTGCACTTTTAAACTAGGTAGTCCAAACTGATTTTTACATTTTATCATATCTCACCAGTTACTGCCTGATGGAGCTTGCTTTTCCAAAAATTTTGATATCAAATTTATTATTCTGGCCTAAAGGTTATGAAAGTTATGGTATTTTCAAAAGTGAAAAAACACCTCGAATTTGCTACCTTTTCCAAATTGCACGATGGCCCAACTTTGACCGCCCAAAAATTACCGTTAATTGAGACACGGCATTAAAAATTCTCAGTATCCAAGTCAAAGGGGTCTACACTATGCTTAATTTTTTTCGAGGGTTACAAACATAATACAAGCATCTAATTTTACTTTTTTTAGTCAGCAAACTTCATCTGATGTCACTCTTTTTGTGAACTCTTACAGAGGAGACAAAAATAATATTTTTTTTTTGATTGAAAATTAGGTCAACCGTGTCACCATTGACTTAGCACTGAGTGAGTGTCGGACAAAGGTGACGAAATCCAGCATTGGATGGGTCTATAAAAACAGTCGGCGCTTTGTGCCGAAACATGCCCCATGTCTGATCTTGGCATCCCCTTATATTTTATAATACAAAGGCTGAAGTTTATTTTGCGTATGTTTTTGATTCTGATCTATAAAAGTTTCCCCTAGTTTCTCGGTCTACAAACTTTTCAACAAATGATTTTCAAAGGAATTTTATTTTAAAACACGATGAAAAATACATTGAATTAAACCTCATTTATCTGGCTTTCTGTGTGAGTTATTTTCAAACGTGCGCTACATCGGCACGACGCTCTACGACCCTTTGTTATGAGGGGGTCAATTCGGTACGTGCAGCTCAGAGCGAAAACGGCAAGCAGCAAGACTATGTCCTGTTCAAGCTATAAAAACACACAGCATAACACATTAAACAGTACAAATAGGTAATCCAAACTGATTTTTACTTTTTAACATATCTCACCAGTTATTGTCTAATCTGATGGAGCTTGCTTTTCTAAGAATTTTGATACCAAATTTGTCATTCTGGCTTAAAGGGTTCGAAAGTTATGGCATTTTCAAAAGTGAAAAAACACCTCGAATTTGCTACCTTATGCAGATTGCACAATAGTCCAACTTTGACCGCCCATAAAATGACTGTTTATTGAGTCACAGCATTAAAAATTATTAGTTTCCAAGTCAAGGGGGTGTACATTACGCTCAATTTTTTTCGAGGGGTACAAATATAGTCCAAGCATCTCATTTTACTTTTTTTAATCATCAAACGTCATCCGACGTCAATTTTGTGTTAACTCTTACAAGGGAGACAAAAAATAATGTTTTTATTTTTTTTAAATTGAAAATTAGGTCAACCGCGTCGCCATTGACTTAGCATTGAGTGTCAGAAAAAGGTGACGAAATTAAGTATTGGGTGGGTGTATAAAAATAGTCAAGCGCCGAAACATGCCCTAAGTCTAATTTTGGCACACCCTGAAAATACAAAGGCTGAGGTCCATTTGCGCATAATTTTGATACTGGTCTATTAAAGTTTCCGCCAGTTTCTCGATCAACAAACTTTTCAACAAACGATTTTTAAGGGAATTTCAACTTAAAACAGGATGAAAAATACATTGAATTAAACCTCATTTATCTGGCTTTCTGTGTGAGTTATTTTCAAACACGTGCGCTACATTGGCGCGCCGCGGTCCTTTGTTATGAGGGCCTCAAATCGGTATGTGCAGCTCAGAGCGAAAACGGCAAGACTGTGTCTTGTTCAAGCAATAAAAACACATGGCTACACACATTAAACAATCCAAAAGATAATATACTTTGGCAGAGAAAGTCTCAAACTTCATTTTGATGTAGGATACATGCCGTTTTTACATAAACACACAGCAGTAATATCCTTGTAATGCTGGCCCTAAAATTATGCCAAAACAGGATTTTGCCCCTTCAGCGGGGCAGTTTGGACTACCTAGTACAAAGGATTTTGTCAGAAGAAGTATTGAACTTTATTTTGATGTAGGATACATGACGTTTCACATAAATACACAGCAGTAATAACCTTGTAGCGTTGGCCCAAAATTATGCCAAAATGGGATTTCGCCCCTCTCAGTTTGGACTACCTATTTAAACTAACAATCTTGTGTGTTAAAATTAATGTAGTGCTATGAAATAAATAAAACTTTAGCATTTCTTGTTTTGTTAAATATGTCAAATTTAAATATTTTCGTGACATATATGAACAATGTTCAGTGTCTCGCTAAAATAGTCACCTTTGACCCATTTCCCATAGGGCAAGGTGATCACAAAAGACACCCCTCCCCGTCTCTTGCCTCATGCAGCCACGCTTAACTGAGCATTGTCAAAACCTGCAGGTATCATTAGATATAAAACCGAATGCTGTTAATACAGCCAATAATATTTTGAGTACTAAAATCACAAAATAATACCATCCAATAATATTTTGAGTACTAAAATCACAAAATATGAGGAATTACAGTTTATTCCAACTGGCTATTAATTATTGTAATGACCATTTTATGTCAAAATAAAAAAAAATAGAGGAAATTTGATCTGAAAAGGCATAGATTTTGAACCCTTGGCTTTATCCGCACATCTAATCTAAGCATTTTTTAAAATTTAAAAATGACAACCACCTCCACATCCACCTGGCAAAACTGACTGCAACAGATAATGAGCAGTGTCTTACTGATTTAGGGGCCTGTAATCGAGCATCAAAATTTTGTCTTACTGAGGGGCCTGTAATTGAGCATCAAAATTTTGTCTTACTGATTAAGGAGCCTGTAACCAAGCATCAAAATTTGACAATGCATTTCCAAATGACTTTTATCTTGAGAAATACATAGAGAAATATAAAGGGTTTCTTTGTCCTGAATTCTTACAATATCTCTTACTTTATTCAAATTTGTTGTCAAGTCCCTGTGCAGGGTATTTGCTTTAAATTTTAGGCTGTCGGCTGTCAAAAATGGCATTTGCTTACAGTGCTATAAAATTAATTTCTGTACTTAACAAATTTATAATGAGTTTTTTTTCCTTTTCATTTCGCCATCATTAAATCAATGGAATGTTTTTTTAGCTCTACAATAACAGAACCAAATGATTTGCCTCCAGGTTTTTAAAAACAAAATTGGTTTTTAAAACCAACTAACTAGCTGTCTATGAAAAACTGAAATAATATGCTGCTGAGATAATAATATGAGAATAATTTTATGGATCTTTGGTCCCTTGGGGGAAGAAAGACAAGACATTAGTTTACACCATTTCAAAGGTAGGGAGGATACCTGGTCACCTGGTACAGTGGTATACATGTAAATTAAATGGAAGGTCAGATATCTCAGTGGGTATCACAGTCATGAGAAATATGGTTTTCAGGTCATTGTGCTGTCATTAGATCACTCTCAAGCCACTGACCTCCCTGTCAATTACATTACAGTGTATAAACAACAGGTAGATCTGATATTTTATATACACGGGTCTTAAAATAAAATGTTATATTTATTTATTAACCAGTTTCTATACAATAGGGAAACTGAAATCTGGCACTTTGTTTTACCATATCAGCCATTCCCTGAAGAAGTACAGAATTCTATTTTTTAAAAAATCACTGGCAGTGGCTTGCCTGGGCTGACATTAGTGTCAATGTGCTTTCTCACTAATGTCCAGGGAGTTGGCATCCTTTTTGGATGCTATTTCAGATTGGGGAACAGCAAACACAGAGGAAAATGTTTTTGGTCAATGCAGTAATTTTATGTGTTCCAACTCAGTGAATGAATAATGATTGTATGACTATTGTGTGTGTGTGGGTGGGGCTGCGCATTGTTGTTGTTGTTGTCCAGCACAGTGGAAGGATTTTTCGCATGCACAAGACAGTTGAATTTACAGTTCTTATAAACTTGGTCAAACTTCTTTCTGGATCAGACATTGGGCAAAAACTTGGGGAGGGGAATTCCATTGTGAAAGACTGCATTACAACTCTATTTCAAGTATTTCTTCAGCAGTATTCAAGTCTGAAAGTTTGGTCATAATGCCCTACTCTACATCAACAATTACCATAAATAAATAAAAACTATTTGAACACTTTGCTCAGTTCTGATCAACAAAACATTAGGCACTGAAATGACAGTGTGATGCTCATAAATTAATACTGAAAAAACTGGGAACAAACAGAGCTATTTGTGAATCACTCGTTGGGCAAAATATACCACTGTCAAAAGAGCTGCTCCTGTTAACAGTAATTTTTTAACCATGCTGGTGTCATGACCATTCTTAGTCTGGTCTGAGCTGGGGTCCTTTCTATGAAAGAAAACAAGTTTTTTCTCCGTGTCAAATAGTAGTTCACTTAAGAATGGGATCAGACCTGGTGAATGACAGAGAGAAAAAAAAGTCATTTTAAAATTCTATGTACACTGTAATAACATCTGAATATACACTCAAATATTTTTAAATCTGTCATAAAATATGAAAGTTCATTTCAACAACAGAACAGCTTTGCAATTCTTTTGTACATAAAAAATTTACTTTTCCTTCTCCCGTATTTGCCATGTTGAAACAGTTTATCCCTTTCTGTATAGCGGGCCACATTATTACCTGTTTATGCATGATATTAGTACACATTTTTAAAAAACCAAAATTTTTGAGTCTGAAGGAGAAGGGACATGACATACAAAAAGAGTCAACTCTGTAAAAAATCACTTCGTGAAACTTCAGTACCAGTAACATGTAAATATTACAGTGTTTAACAATCTTACTTGTGCCGCCCGTTCCCTTGTTGTCCAAACTTCCATATTTGCCTTCATTGGCCTGTCTGGAGGGAATGATGATATATCTGCACAGAAACAGTCATCAGTCATATAAAACAATCATTCATTAACCTCTCGATTTTCTTTAACTCATTCCAAACCAGGGCAAGCTCCAATTGTCCATGTCCTGAGCAAAGGGCAAAAATAGCTGTAATTACTTCACTGAATGTTTTTTATTTTTAAGATTTGTTTTGGCACTAAAATGTCAATTTTCAATATATTTCAAGGAAACCAGTAGGCCTACCATGTTCCAGAAAAACAGGCAAGAAAATGCATTACGTTACCTGAGAAGCAACACATGGTCACACTTAGCAGTGTTTCATACAACTGGGAGTTAATACTGGCTTTTTCACAAATTTACTATTATTAGTATTATCTGATGGTAACTGCTATATACGGTCTAAAAGATAGCTTACTTTTTGACAATTTGTATGTGATAATTACGAAGCTCAATCAGACTGCATAGACACTGATTGTACGAAGACTTCAGAGTTTCATTTGTGCTGCTTGTCACTGTGGACAGAAACACAATACATGTAATAATAATAATAATGGATGGCATTTATATAGCGCATATCCATTTACAATGCTCTATGTGCTTTACAGAAGCAACATGTCAACCACAGAGCAGAATGGAGCGCCGGCGAAGCGCTCAACACACTACACTGCTTCTTTCTCTCTCCCTGTCTCCCTCACTCTCTCTCTCTCTCTCTACCTCTCTCTATCTCAGAGCAAACTGTAACGCAGCCTGTTAGGCGCAGTTCACAATTCACAACACAAATACTGTCTGAATATTTATTAATAATAATATATATTTAATAATGAATAATAAATTTTGTTGTTGTTGGTGGGGGGATGACATGGATAAATTTTAATCTATTAATTTCAATTTTGCCTGGGCAGCGGCCTGTTCGGCCTGCTCTTTACGATTTCCAACTGCCAAGGTGTCTTTAACGTGCGCAACATGCACAGGGCCCTCCGAATTTTTCACCCTTATCCGAGAAGACTAGGTACTCCATCCTACCCCCCAATAGGATCAGGGACTTGAAAATATGAGAAAAATTCCAATTTCCAACATGCCTGCCGGCCTGGGTTTGGAACCCGGGACCCTTGGCATGAGAGGTGAGCACCCTGCCTCTAGACCACCTAGTAACTGCAACTGGAATGTGAAATCAACTCGAATATGTGACCTGACACATGGAAATGGAATAAAAGTCGCAACTGATGATTTTGAGTCAGCAGTGAGCATATTTTCATGTAGTTGAACAATTTCCCTTTATCATGATGAATTAAAGTATAGTAGAATGATAGGATGATCAGAACTTTTAAAATCAGTATTACTTAGTTGAATCAAGTTTTGAAACATGGAAATAAGATTCAAAAATGGTTAAACTTTCAGTTTCAAAATCTGGTGCATCCAAAAATCTATAAAATGTGACTTTTTGTCCATTTTCAGCCAGCATGTCAATTCCAACTGGCACAACTTCTATTCTGACTGCTTGTGGCAGGTCACATTAACCCTAGACCTGCGGGAGGCCACTATATTGGCCTCCCCGCGCAACACGCGAGGCCGTTATTTTGTCCGACACGCTTAACCGTGGGTCCCGCGGGAGGCCACATTTTTGTATAGCAACGGTGCGCCTCGCGCTTTGGTTATTCGGTTGCCAAGGCTGTCGTTGTTGTTGTTTTTTTCACGTTTTTTTTCCACACTATTTTCGCGTGTTTATCTATCCTGTCACCCCTACTATATCTAACAAAATGGTATCATCCGATTACATTTATTACGATGCAACTATTCGCAACTATTCGTCATACTAGTGTAATAGTACTGACGGTCTGAAGTTTGAACTGGGGGAAGTCTTGGGGAAACTTTTACTTTGATGCTGGTTGTCGTCTACACGTGAAATGAGAAGAAAGGGGCCATGTGCGTTTTTGAGACGCCGTTCTACGTCTGTAATTGTGAATTCCGATGTAATGTTAGGGCATGCTGCATAAAGGCGTCTGTCAGTAGGTTTTTCATCAGGGAAAACTGGGAGAAAATGACCGACTTTGTTGTTGGTCGTTGTCTTTATTTGATGTGGTAATTAGAGAGCTACTGTGTTCCTTTGATTAAACCGCTTTTCAGTATATGTATGTGCTCTACGACCTGGAACTGGAAATCAAATCTCTCGCTAAAACTAACATTATAGTAAGTGAACGCTTTACATAGTAGAGGAGGGAGAAGGCAATGTCACGATACATGTGGTTAGTAAATTAAGCGAATGGCTTAAAAAATAATTTCTTCACCTGAATGGCCTGACATAGGGACAGAAAAAGCGCAGAGGTCTTGGGAACATGACAAAACATGTGCTAAACGGCATGTAAATGCAGAAAATTCTTGATTTGGGGCCTTCCATTTCACAATAAAACCTACTACATATCATCACAAGTACTTTATCCAAATATCATAGGCGTCCCTTACGATTTATCCACCACTATTGTTGTTATTGCGTCCTGAAGTATACACGATACAGGTGTTCACACGGACCCGATTGACCCGACCGCCGAGGTTATCGGCAACACGCGAACGATCGGCTGACTGGCCGCTGGCTATCCCCGCACGGGGCGTTACGTGGACGAGTTCACTCAATGCAGGACGAGGGTTAAATAGGTAGTCCAAAATGCCCCCGCTAAAGGGGCGAAATCCCGTTTTGGCATAATTTTAGGCCAACATTACAAGGCTATTACTACTGTGTATAAATTATGCGAAACGCCATGTACCCTACATCAAAATACAGGTCAATACTTCTCTGACACAATGTACTTCCTTTTGTATTGTTTAATGTGTTAAGCTGTGTGTTTTTATAACTTGAACAGGACATATATCTTGCCGTTTTCGCTCTGAGCTGCTCGTACCCAATTGACCCCCTCATAACAAAGGGTCACAGAGCGTCACGGCGATGTAGCGCACGTGTTTGACAATAACTCACACAGAAAGCCAAATAAATGAGGTTTAATTCAATGTACTTTTCATCGTGTTTTAAGTTCAAATTCCTTTGAAAATCATTTGTCGAAAAGTTTGTAGACTGAGAAACTAGCGGAAACTTTTATAGATCAGGATCAAAATTATACGCAAATAAACCCCAACCTTCCTTTTAAAAGTGGATGCCAAGATCAGATATGGTGCATGTTTCCGCGCCAGGCGCCGACTGTTTTATAGACACATCCAATGCTTGATTTCATTACCTTTGTCTGACACTCAGTGCTAAGTCAATGGTGACATGGTTGATGTTACGATGTTGCTATCCTAAATGTCACGAATTTGGGGGGAATCCGTCTACTTAAGGTTTCGACTGCATTTAAATCGAGAGGTATCTAATATCTAAAACTTTCGTACCATGCCACACACTAAGAACAATCTGAATAAGTTTCATAAACAGACCTGCAGGGCCACAAATTTAATTACATTAATTACCCTAACAATTTTGTCTAGATCTATTATATAGTAAAGACAACATCAGCAGCATCAAATCCAAATTCAATAATACTTCACTAGAATTCTACTCTAGATTCCTATAATATTATTATACTTCTGACTCACTAACAATCTAAGTACTAATTATATATATCTCAGATCTGGTCTGCCTACTATATGTCAATCAATACACTAATATGGTCTCTGGCGACAATGTCATCTCAGCCATTTGTGCCTAACGCTTATAATAATCGAGCCCGTCAATACAAACTGACGTAGTTAAGTCTAGAGGTCTACTCTAGGATGGGCTGGCAATGTCCAGCCTCATCCAGACAAATCAATCACAATTCACAGATGTGTATGCCATACATTTATACTAGTTGCAAGTCTATATATATCTTTATCTTGCATTCTTGGGTAACACTCCTAGTATATGCGGCAATCCTGTCCTACTGGATAACTTATGTTCAGCTCCTCGTTCATGGTTGAGTCATCAATAGACAAACACTTACGATTAGTCCCTGGTGGACACCAGGGAACGATGGACAATAGCGGTGGGCATATCTCATTCAGGCATATGGATTCATCTCAAATGTCTATAGTGGACTAGACATGAGTCGTACAACGCTTTTATGATTCTTCAGGCAGAATCGTGCCGACGCCTGCACAGATTGGAGTTTTCTGTATGGAGTGCAGGATATATGTCTGGGCAGACTTTTATACTGTCTAGCCACCTGCAACTACCGTCCAAATCCCTAGATTTCATTGGTGCGGTCAGCTCCGAGCTGAGCTCGCAGTATAATTTATTCTATTGTATAAGTCGGTTACGGCCTTGCACTAATACAGACAAGGTCAATTTAAAATGTCAAAACAACTACTGAAATCTTTAAACCCTCGTGCTTCTACATTTTATGCACGAATTTCTGAACGCGACTAAGCGTCTTAAACTATCTATCCTTATTCGCCCCTTCTCTTCCCTTCTAAGTGTTCATCAAAATCACGGGGTCGAGAACGGCTCTGTCACTCCTAGCTATACATTTATTCTATCTCGTCCCACTTTCTTTCCATCTCTAAAACAAAAGTGTTTCAAACAAACTGTTCACGAGAACAGCTCAAGGACAAATTACGCTGGTTAGAATTAACAAGTCGTGAAAATTTACTCACTGAACTCTTGACCTAGCACGGCATTTATGGACTTAATATGTTCTTGACAGTTGACCTCCTTTTCAATTAAAAAAAAAATAAAAACATTATTTTTGTCTCCCCTGTAAGAGTTCGTAAAATAATGATGTCAAATGAATTTTGGCGACTAAAAAAAAAGTAAAATGAGATGCTTGTACCCCTCGAAAAAATTGAGCATAATGGACACCCCTTTGACGTGGACACTGAGATTTTTAATGCCGCGAGTCAATAAGCCGTCATTTTATGGGCAGTCAAAGTTGGGCCATCATGCAATTTGGAAAAGGTAGCAAATTCGAGGTGTTTTTTCACTTCTGAAAATGCCATAACTTTCATAGCCTTTAAGCCAGAATAATAAATTTGGTATCAAAATTTTTGGAAAAGCAAGCTCCGTCTGCTTAGACAATAACTGGTGAGATATGATAAAAAGTATAATCAGTTTGGACTACCTGCATTAAATTTCTATGAAGATGATGCCAGATATTTGTATTTCTTAAATTTTTGATGGGCTCATTGAACTGAAAATGAAGACAGAAAAAAGCCAAATCAAAGGCATGAACAATGAACATCGAGAACATTTATTTCACTGGGGGAATGTCTACATGATATCATTTCTACATTCAATTAAAAATGTATAGAATATGAAAATAATGTGAGGCCAAACTTACCCAAATCTACGATACTGGTGGCTTGTTGCTCTATGTCTTCTATCAAATGCTTGTGCTCTGGCAGCATGAAACTCCTCATGTGCACCAAAAATTCTCTTTTATCTGATTTCATGAAGAGAAAATTATAAAATAAAAATTCCTATATTAAAAATGCAGTAATTTTTCCATCACCCACTTTCTGAAGATAACATGAGTTTCACTGGATGCACATTTTGCAGCCAAAACAAAGTCAAATCAAGTCAATTCACATGTTGGAACAAATGAGTTGTCAGTATTGCCAGCCGAGCCGACAGAATTGGAGGAAAGACCTGAGACATCGCATAATCCTCTGCAATGATAGATATCATTTGATGTGGTGTAAGAATTTCAAGATAATGGTGGACTTTGATATTATTCATTTGCTGGAAATTAAGAAGTTCCGGTAACCTGAGGCTTATTGTGCACCGAAAAAACTCCAGGATAATGTTAAACTTGGAAATTAATTATTTGCTGGAAACTAGACTAGAATGTTCCAGTTACCCGTGACTCCTTGTGCACTGAAAGAACTTCAGGTTTGATGGAAATTTGGAAGTTATTCATTTGTTGGAAACTGAGACGTTTCAGCGACCTGAGGCTTATTGTGCACCGAAAGAACTCCAGGATGATGGTAAAGTTGGAAATTAATTATTTGCTGGAAACTAAAATGTTTCAGTTATTTTAGACGTTGCGCACTGAAAGAACTTCAGGTTTGAACTTAGAAGTTATTCATTCACTCAAAACTAAGATGTCACAGTTACCTGAGGCTTATTTGTACCGTGATGCACAAGTAGTTAACGAAATTCCAGCTCACTTATTATATGCGGGAAAAAATTATTTCTTGGCAAATATAAAATGCTTAACCCTGCAATACCCAGATACAGACTCCCTTAGCCGACATTCCAATTCTGAATCCTGTAGAACTGATTTCAAAGGGTCAAATGAATGTGGAAATGTAACTATTTACCATAGAAAATTATTTCGTGGATAAACTTGATAGTATTCCAAATAAAGAAAATTGCGCATCTAATGAAGTGTGTCAAATACGGAATACAGGTTGCTGGAGGGTCACAACTGTCAAGGAATCTTACGCCCAAAAGTAAATTGATTAATACACAAGCCACAAGCCTTAGTTAATATGTCCATAACAAGATCAGTACCTTCTGTATGTTTTACCTCCAGCAAGGCATCAACAACTTGTAAGGATGGGCTTTGTGCTGCGCTGCCTCCTGTCATCTAAAAACAGGTAAAAAACAAAACTGAAAGTAGGTAACTTGTACTGAAACTGGCAGCTTCCAATAAAATGTCTTTAAATATTTCACAATTTCACACAATAAAGTACAGTGGAGTTTGCTCAATCTTAAGTCATCAGCCTATGGATTAGATCTCAATTTATCAGAATTCAAAGTGCCCCTCAGCAGGGGAAATTACTAGAATTTGCTGTTTGCCCCGTACAATTCATGTGCTGCAGGATTGGAATTGAACAATTTTATGAAGGTCCACTGTTATTTTTTATTGTGCAAGGGGTCTGGTGCAAAACTTTGTTTGTTACCTTGATGGGCTTGTCTGAAATTCCTTCATAGATGAGTCCATCTGGTAGGGCATTGCCCTCCCCACCCCACCTGGTGAGACAAACCAATCAATAAATGAGAAACTGTGAAGTTCAAGTAACAAGCACTGTCTGAATTTTGGTGGAAGAATATTAAATTTACATTGTATTTAATTGTTCAACAGTATCCTCTGTTTTATTGGATTTTTTTCAAAAGGTACCAGGCCGTGATCAGTGATGTCTGAAGATGAGTATCTGTTAAGTATTAACCCTCGTCCTGCGCGCGAGGCCAGTACTGTGGCCTACATTTTGCAAACCGAGTCCTGCGGGAGGTCAATTTATTGTATAACAATGCTGCTCCTCGTGCCTTGTTTATTCGGTTGGTGTGACTATAAATATAATTTTTTTCAATTTTTTTTTCCGCACTAGTTTCATGCGTTTCGCTTGTGTATCTACCCTGTCACCTCTACTGTGTCTTTACTTTACTACTTTTCCGATCCAGCAGTCTTTTAGGCTTGTGCCCTTCGACTTGTGTCTAAGAAAGTGGTATCATTCGATTATGTTTATTACAATGCAACGGTTCGTAACTATTCGTCATACTCATGTAATAGTACTGACGGTCTGAAGTTCGAACTGGGGAAAATCTCAGGAAACTCTGGACTTTGATGCTGGTTGTCGATTACATGTGAAATGAGAAGAAGGGGCCATCTGTGTATTTGGGAAGCCGTTCAATGTCTGTAATAATGAATTCCAATGTAGCACTAGGGCATGTTGCATAAGGCCGTCTGTCGGTAGGTTTTTCATCAGGGAAGACTGGGAGAAAATTACCAAATTTGTTGTTGGTCGTTGTCTTTATTTGTTGTGGTAATTAGAGAGATATTGATTAAACCGCTTTTCAGTAGATGTATGTACTCTATGAGCTGGAAATCAAATCTCTTGCTAAAGGTGTGCTAAGAAAACTAACATCATGGTATGTGGAATCTTTATATAGTGGAGGAGGGAGAAGGCAATGCCACGGTGCATGTGGTTAGTACATTCAATGCCTGGCTTAAAAAATAATTTGTTCACCTGAATCCCCTGACTTCGTGACAAAAAAAAACAACCGCAGAGCTCCTGGGAAAAAGCTTAACACGTGTATCAAACGGCATGTATATGCAGAAAATTCTTGATTATGGGCCGTCTATTTAACAACAGAACTTATTGCATCTCATCACAAGTACTTTATCCAAATATCATGGGGGCCACTTACGATTTATCCACCATTACTGCTGTTACTGCGCTCTAAAGTAAACACGATACACATGTTCACAAGGACCCGATTGACCCGACCGCCAAGGTTATCCGCAACATGTGAACAACTGTCTGACTGGCTGCTGGCTATCTCCGGACAGGGCGTTACGTGGACGACTTTGCTCAATGCGGGACGAGGGTTAAGAATATAATACAATTTGTGACAACCCTCTGGACTAAAGCAAAGTGACTTGAACAAACCTGCCACCTAAATGATAATCCAATTCAATAAAGGAAACCCCAAGGGGCACATATGCCGAACAAAGGCATGGCATTGGCAAGTACTACACAAATAAAAAAAAATTTTATGTACTAAATAAGTATATATCGTACTGACTCGACCATCTTGCTCTTTACTCCCTGGACTAGTCTTTATCCTCAAACCTGGCAGTGGCAGGAATTTCTTTTCCATTTCCCCAACACCCCAGATGTAAATAATTAGCCCTGTAAAATAAGGGACTGTTGCCAGGTCTACTAGATCATGTTATAAAGGAAGTAAGGCTTCCAATGTAATCACGAAAGGCTTTTTAACCGCCTCAGCCTTAAATTCTGCAAAATATATTACGCAAGAATGATGTAAAGGTGAACATGGTCCTATTTGTCACGAGCGAGTGAGCGAGGGTCAATAAGTGCGGGGAAGGGACTTGAAGCGTGCATGTTGCGAGTGAAGTTGAGGCGTAGTAGAGGCAAAATCTGAATAGTCAGATCACTGCAAGTTAAGAAGTCCAAGGGGACAGACGTGAGAGAGCAGTCGGGAGATTGTGTGTTTTCCAGTGATGACAGGTGCCGGGGTCGGGCAGAGAAGCCACCCGCGGTGAGCGGACTTGTGCCGGGATCGGGCCGTGAGGCTACCCGTGGGGGAGAGACTAGCACAGGGGATAGGCCAGCATAAGGAATTGCTTGGGTTGGGCAGAAGGCTACCCACAGGTCTGCCTGAGTGAAGCTGTCGCGCAGGACAGCGGGAGCACATGAGTCGTGGCAGTCTGGCCACAGACAGGGACGTTGTTATTGAAATGTTAATGTGCTATTAAGATGTTACTGTGCTATTGAGATACTAATGTGCTATTGAAATGTTAATGTGCTATTAAGACATCGAGGGGAGATTGAGATACGGAGATTAGGTTGAGCAGGAGCCAATAAGAGAGGCCAGCAAGTAGTACATACATGGATGTGAGGCTGAGGCCAGAGCATAGTTAGAAAGTAACTATCGGGTTGTGGACCCGGAGGAGAATGAATGTTGGGAATACTGACCATTGAATGGTATTTGAATTGAGTAATGTAATGTATGTAATTGCACAGATATCTTATCTTTATATATAATAAATGTGTGAGTCTGTTTGGTTGTTCTGTTAAGTGTTATACTTGTTCGTTCGTGATTGTTGTCCCGTCGTAATTATTACATCTCCCAGTCTGGGATTTGTGACACTATTTTAAACGGTCTTGAACTTGGCTATCTTTTTAATACTTCCGTTTATTTTGCGCCACAACTGAGTTTAACACATGAAAGTGTTCCAACATTTTGAGCAGGAAAAAAAACAACGCATTTTCTTTGAGCAGAATTAACAGGTATGAAGGAAATTTTGTTCTGTGCCTCAATTTACGCACTGGTGATCGAAACTCAACTTCAAAACTAACATCTGTGTATTCCCTGAGACAGAAGGCCAACTAGTACTAATAAAATCACAAAGTGGGGTAACAAACTGCAATCATATTGGTAGTTGTTCAGGAAAAAAATCCCTCCAATTATTGTACAATGCAGCCAAGTACATGAACAGATGAACCCTAAACAAAAATACTGTTTGGAGTTGGAAGGTGAAGTCTCGTGAAAATTAAAAAACACAGGCCTTCTAGTCAAGGCAGGTCAATTCCAATAAATCAATGCTACCTGGTGGAAAATGCCCACCATGGATTAATCACTAATTGACTTGTTTGTCAAATGTACCCATGAATGAGCGAAGAAAAACAAAGATTTTAATTATAGCAACCTGATAGACAATGAGCATCTTAAGTTGTAAATAATCACATATTACTTTTGTGTCTTATTTAACCCTAGTCCTGCGGGAGGCCACATTTTTGTATAGCAACGGTGCGCCTCGCACTTTGTTTATTCGGTTGCCAAGGCTGTCGTCGTCGTTTTTTTTTCACGTTTTTTTCCCCAGACTATTTTCGCGTGTTTACCTATCCTGTCACCCTTACTATATCTAAAAAATGGTATCGTCCGATTACGTTTATTACGATGCAACTATTCGCAACTATTCGTCATACTCGTGTAATAGTACTGACGGTCTGACGTTTGAACTGGGGAAAATCTTGGGGAAACTTTTACTTTGATGCTGGTTGTCGTCTACATGTGAAATGAGAAGAAAGGGGCCATGTGCGTATTTGAGATGCCGTTCTACGTCTGTAATTATGAATTCCGATGTAATATTCGGGCATGCTGCATAAGGGCGTCTGTCAGTAGGTTTTTCATCAGGGAAAACTGGGAGAAAATGACCGACTTCATTGTTGGTCGTTGTCTTTATTTGATGTGGTAATTAGAGAGATATTGTGTTCCTTTGGTTAAATCGCTTTTCAGTACATGTATGTGCTCTACGACCTGGAACTGGAAATCAAATCTCTCGCTAAAACTAACATCATAGTACGTGGACGCTTTACATAGTAGAGGAGGGAGAAGGCAATGTCACGATACATGTGGTTAGTAAATTAAGCGAATGGCTTAAAAAATAATTTCTTCACCTGAATGGCCTGACTTAGGGACAGAAAAAGCGCAGAGGTCTTGGGAAAATGATAAAACGTGTGTTAAACGGCATGTAAATGCACAAAATTCTTGATTTGGGCCTTCCATTTCACAATAAAACCTACTGCATATCATCACAAGTACTTTATCCAAATATCATAGGCGTCCCTTACGATTTATCCACCACTATTGTTGTTATTGCCTCCTGAAGTATACACGATACACGTGTTCACAAGGACCCGACTGCCGAGGTTATCGGCAACACGCGAACAATCGGCTGACTGGCCGCTGGCTATCCCCGCACGGGGCGTTACGTGGACGAGTTCACTCAATGCGGGACGAGAGTTAACGTACCTATGAGATGAGCGAAGAAGAAACGTTTTCAAGGTCGAGAATGAGCACCTCGTAAATAATCCCTAATTTGTAAATAATAACGTTTTTTCAAAATACCCATAAAATGAAACTGGCGTGAAGAATAAAAGGAAGGCATCTTTCTACTCACCCACCAAGGTATGGACGTATCACATTGAAAAACTCCTTGCCTGTCAGGTGGTCTGAGTTTGAAATAAAAAGAAACAGAATACAAATGTACCATATGCACAATATTAAATTTCGGTAATTTCACCAGCAAACTCTTTAGAACAATAACTACCACTTTGGAAAATAATGCCTAATAGTAGATCCAAACAGATTCCCTGACAATTTGGGGTGATGCAGTGAACATTGGCAAATGCCATTTTAAATGAAAACAAATTTCCTTCTTACTCCTGATTGGTAGGAAAGTGTATATTTAAAAGACAATGAGCACACTTCAAAACACAGTCCTATTGTTTGCTTTCCACAAATTCCAAAATGTGCATGATTTGCTTATTCGGGATCCAGTTTCTTGCATTAAAGTCTAATGTGCATTGTGCGATAGGGGGTAAAATAACTAAAAAGTTCCTTGACTCATAGGTGTATAGTATACATTGTTACAACTGCAAATAATGTTGGTACATTGAATATATTTTATTTACAAGCAAATTTGCTGAGAACAGCCCCCACTTCATCAGCTGCTCCAACATCTGGTATTCTGAATCATATAATAATCACTGCATACATTGGTGAGATACTCAAGACTAGTCTAAAGAGTCATGCTGAGAAAATATAACTAAGCCCACATGTAACATCCACTTATGATTCTATACACTTGACCACACATACTTAATTTAACCTTCTTCTATGTCATTAATGTCAACCTTTTCCTTTATCCCTTCCCAAGTGCCTCACTTCTATTTTTAAGAAAAACAAAAAAAAACAGAAAGAAAACAAAAACACTGAGGTCAACATCGAGAATAAAATTAATGTCAATGTCATCACTGAAAAAATCAAATCAATACCCTACATACAAAAAGCAGTTTTAGCAAAATCATTTATACCAGGAAGAACAAGAAATGTTATTTCTATTAATTGTTACAGCACAAAATACCAACCATGCATTCTGGCAAGACTGGCTTGCATAGTCTGCAATACACCAGCAATTTCATCCAGACATCTGGCTATTTTAGTTTCTGTAGCTGCAGAATATGAATAATCTCCCTTGCTGAGGAACTGTGGAGAGGCCAGCAACTCTACCACCCTGAATACATGCTGTGGACATAGTAATGATAGCTTCAGTAAGGGAGAAA
This sequence comes from Onchidella celtica, assembly GCA_963931925.1. Lineage (NCBI taxonomy): Eukaryota > Metazoa > Mollusca > Gastropoda > Systellommatophora > Onchidiidae > Onchidella > Onchidella celtica. The sequence goes on along the minus strand of OZ007568.1, from coordinate 44,888,281 downwards.
GTTGGATTAAAAAAGTAATGCAATTATCTGGGTACAATGCAAACACCTCCCCCCCCCCCCCCCCCCCCCCTCTATTTAATGCAGCTCCTGACTTCACAGAATCTTGCTAGCTCTATTAAACTATCGTCTATGTGAAACCGACTTGATAGAATTGGCACTGCATACACACACCGCAAGTCCACTCTATGTGGGTCATCAGTTTTCATTTCGTCCTTACTGTAATGGGGCCCCACACCCCCTTTTTTTATCAAAGCCCAATCACAGTGAAGATGTCCCATATTTTTGCTATCACATCTGCATCAGTGGCTTTGAGCATTTCATCGATACCTGGTGGAAAATTATGCACTATAAAGAGTAAGAGAATGAAAAGAGATGAGTAACAAAGCAAAGCACTCAATTACTTCACTGAGTTTCACAAAGTCATGAATACCCTGCAAAATTATTCCTTAAACTTCATTTGATTGACCCATGTCATGAATAACATGTGGCAATAAGTGCAGCTGAGTCTAGGGACAGGCAGTGATAAAAAAAATAACATTAAAATTTGGGAACTCTTACACTCATGGACTATGGTCCTGTAACTGAGGCAAAAAATTTCTCACATTGTACACAAATTAATATATTTATAGCCCACTGACATTGAAAGAAGGTAGGAAATAAAAAGGAATTTGAGGAGAAGTGATGAAAGAATTAGAAATAAGACAAAGTAAGATGTACAATAAGGTTACTGAAACATCATTATCAACATGATGTAGTTCTGAAACAAATAAATGTATTATCTCACTCAAGACTGAAATTTTTACTTTCTGGTAATCAGTCCAAGTTGGGCTGTCCTATTGTTCCTTTTCCACTGGGACGGATACAGTTCATGCTGTAAAATTGTGCTGCTTGTTTACCAAACAAAAGTGATATTATGAGGTTGGAAGTGGTGTTGTATCTCACAACCAATACCAAATTAAGTGTATAAGACTAGACTGGATTTGTTAAAAGAAATTTAGTTCTATGACGTCATAGCATGTCACTCTCAAGCTGATACTGACCAGAAGATGTCACAACATGCCATTAGTTTGCTGGTGAAAAATAGCGGAAGATATTAATAGCGTATCATTAAGTTTTCCATGCATTGACTGAACAACTTAGTATTCATGAACTTCAACGCATGAACTATGAAATATTTACCTTAAGACATTTAGTAAAACTGAATTCCACCATAAATGTAACAATACAGAACCAGTCAGAGGCTTTGTCCCCTGGTATGTGATACAGGCATTTCAGGTTTCTGTGTGGGAGATAAAGAGGGGGCAAAGTGTTATTAAGCTCAATGAGGGACTGTTGCCACTGAAAACTCATATTACTTTTCATTAGGAGTTGTGGTGAGGGGATCAAGCATGTTGACAAAATATTATAAAAAAAAACACAGCAAGGCTTAAAGCAAAGTCAAAATGTGGCAAAAAGAAAAAGTTGTATGCTGTAAAGCCTCATGTAAGAAGTAGTACAGAAACGATAGAGTAAAACGCAAAGAAAAAGGAAAGACAAAACTAGCTTCTTCAGGCAAAAACACTGAAACAGTAAGAAAAGAAAATTAAATAAAGAATTTTGAAATTCACAAAAACGTGCTTGTTTGCCTTACATGAATTCCAGATTAGGGGCCTGCCTGTCCGTCAAGATGTGGTGGTTTCAAACCTTGTCTTGTCTTTCCTATTCCTTTGTGTTTTAACGGTTCAGTTTCTGTACCATTTTTTGCATCACATAACTTTTTCTTTCTGTCATATTTTGAGTTTATTAACCAGCCCAATTTCATAAAACCAGCATATGACTGCTATGAAAGTGGGGACACATCATTCAGTGGGGACACGTTGGTCTACAGACAAGGTGCTCGCCTCTCATTCTGACAGTACCGGTGTAACAGGCCAAAATATACCCCCCGCCCAGACTATACCCGGGGTTAAACTGGCCTAGCCCAGAATATACCCCGGGGTATATTCTGGGCTAGGCCAGTTTATACCCCGGGGTTACTTTGGGTTAGACCAGACTATACCCCCCCCCAGTCCAGATTATACCCCCTACTTTTTTTTAAAAAACAAGTCAAGACCACAGTTTATTTCAGCCAGTTCTTTATCACTGTCATTAGATTTCATATTAATACATACATGAACACATTCTTGACACCCATAAATCATAATACAAGTTAGAGGAAATAATAATAACAGTTTATTTCAGCCTTAGTTTAAATTGGTATACATACATATATTCTCGACTCCTGTTGATCATGATGGATTTTAGAGGAAACAAACATGCATTAAAATGCATTGATATACATAAGGGTTGAGTATCCATTCAAACTGATATGATTAGACTTCAGCATTAATTTCACTCGTGTCTGTTGATATTATTATTATTATTATTTTGATAATTGGTTGGCCATGAGTAAAACATGCATTGTATTTATTGTTACAATGATGCAGAGAGAAAAGGCTGGAAAACAACACATAGAAAAAAATAATAAAAACATATTAATAACCCAACTGACAGATGGTGCAACTCCATCATCCACTTCACATAAAACTAAATAGGCACTAAATTTGTTCACCTGACGAACTCAACTTGTCCAGATCCACTTGAAACGTTACAGAATACTAGCCGGTAATATACATTAATAACAATAAGAACATGAAATCATCTTATTTACTCTTGAAAATAAAGAGAAATATCAATATCAGAATCATCATCATCATCTTGGAATAATACAAAAATATAAGAGGGAGTGTAGAAACGGCAGCAATATGTGTGTATCAACTACATATAAAAAGAACATGTTAAATCGTTTCAACTATTCAAGCAGAACTGGACAGAAAGCTTTAGTGAAATAGCCTTGACAGTTGTGTAGACCGACAGAGTAAGTCCACTGAGACACAAGCAGTGCATTGTAAAAAGTAATTAGATCTATAGCATGTTAAGGCAAAATTCGATGGATCATGTTGCATTAACAGTATTTCTTGTTAGTGAATATTATTCATTGATAGCTTATTAATTTGTAGAAAGATATACTGTAGCATCTGCAAGCTATCCCTTGCCCTCCCCCGTTTTCTTGTTACACTGGTGAGCATGTGTTCATTTCTTCTTTCATTTTATTGTTGTACTCCGTGACCTGACCTTCTTTTCTAGTGAGTAGTTTTTTTCCTCGCTCGCTTGTTGTCAGGTGTTTTGACTCGTTCAGTAAATATTAGTATGTTCCCGAACATTCGATAACACTGTGGATAAGGATGTTTACGCCAGATTTGGCCTTGAGTGATGTAACCTGATGACGTATTGATGCGTGATTGGTTAGTTTGTGCGAGGGCAAAGGTAACGTTTATTTCGGGAACTTTCTGTAGGAATGTTTATATATATAGACCTGTGTGAGTGGTTGGTGGGGTGAGTAAGTGAGTTTCCTTTTTTGTGTGGCGTAGATATTTAGTTTCGCTGGTGTCTTCCTAGTAATTTATTGTTCAATATACAGTTATTAAACTTTAGTATTATTTAATCTATCGTCGGATCTCGTGTTTATTTATTTTACAGCTGTAATAGTTTCGTTTTCTAAAGGGTTGTAGTTAGATCAACTAACGCCCCCCCTACTATAACGTGCTAGAACAACCTCAGCTGTTACATATTGGGGGCTCGTCCGGGATCCGACCATATTCGAACGGACCAGATCAAAATTACTAGATTTATTTACATAGTTTATTGTAGAATATCATTGACAAGCTATCTACAACATGTCGGAGGTTATTGGAAGGCTCAGCCAGGAAGCGGACGCCATGGAACTCACTGGGCAGGAGAGACGGGACTACCTCCGTGAAGGCCTAGAAAGAGAAAGACAGCTGGAGGCTCAACGACAGGAGAAGGAGGCTGAACGACAGGCTCAGCTGGAAAGAGAAAAGATGAAGCACGAGCTGGAGATGGAGAGGATCCGCCATCAGGGTGGAGGCGAGTCGACGCAGGGGACCAGCGACCACGCCAGTTCTAAGAGACCCAAGCTACCTGCATTTCAGGACAAGAAAGACGATCTGGATAGCTGGTTGCTGCGGTTTGAGAGGTTTGCCGAGACAGCTGAATGGCCCAGATCCACCTGGACGACATCACTGTCTGCTCTGCTGACCGGGAGAGCTTTGGAGTGCTTCTGCAGACTACCGATCGACGAAGCCGAGGACTACGACAAGGTCAAGGAAGCGTTGCAGAAGAGGTACAACCTGTCAGAGGACGGATACAGACTCATGTTCAGACAAGGTAAGCCTGAAGATGGAGAAGATGTTGGAATGTTTTTGACCAGGATCAAGACCTATCTAGAGAGGTGGATAAAGCTGTCGAAGACGGAGGAGACCTACGAAGGAGTGAGAGATCTGGTCGTCAGAGAGCAATTCATGGATGCCTGCCCACCAGACCTTGCAATCCATGTGAGGGAGAGGAAACCAAAGACGCTACAGGACATCGCAGATTCAGCGGAGGCGTACCTGGTAGCGAGGAACCGGATGCTCAGCGGGAGCGCCAGACTGCAGAGCCGGCCAGTGCGACAGAGGCCCAACGGAGACAGAAGCCCACAGGTCTGCCATAGGTGCCAGAGGCCGGGACACAAGGCGACGGAGTGTCGTACCAAGTTAAACGACAAAGGTGAGTTGAAATGTTACCTTTGTGGAAAGCCAGGCCACGTTCGGAGGATGTGTCCAGCCCAGAAGGATATGGGACGAGGCAAGCCGAACAAGGCGGCGGCGGCCGTAGTGATAGCGGCGGACGAGTCGTTGAGACAGGATGCGACGACGGCTGACACCAGCATCAACGTTCAAGCGGTAATGAAGGACGGGAAGCTACAGTTAGCGGTGCCTGTTACTTGCGGAGGATGCAGTGACGGAAGGACCGTGGAGAAGCTGAAGTTACCAGTGATGAAGGGCTTGATTGGAAATCGAGCGGTAGATGTCCTAAGAGATACCGGCTGTGAAGGTGTAGTGGTGCGGCGATCACTGGTGGACGACGGACAGCTCACCGGTGGGAAGAAACTTATCGCGAGGATCGATAACTCCTTGCTAGCGGCGGAGGAAGCCGTTATCGACGTGAAGACGCCTTACCTGACGGGCAGAGTGACGGCACTGTGTCTCCCGGAGACCATCTGCGACCTAGTAGTCGGGAACGTGGACGGAGCGAAGGATCCGTACGACCCTGATACTGATGTGATGGTAGGAGCGGTGACCACGAGGGCCCAGGAGAAGAGGAAGGACCGGTCTACGTCGCTGAGGGTGCCGAGGGCAGAACGGCACGCGGGAGTGGATAGGAAGGAACTCATCCGACTCCAGGAAGCAGACGAAGACCTCAAGAAGTTGGGGCAGAAGAAAAATCCGACCAATAGAGGCAATAAATCTGTTCATTTTGAGAAACATGGAGGAGTACTGTACCGGATCTACAAGGACCTGAGACAGGCGACGGTTATAAGGCAAGTGGTACTACCCGAGAAACTGAGAGAGTATGTACTGAGTGTAGCCCACGACTCGATCGTCGGAGGACACCTCGGCGTGAAGAAAACCAAAGACAAAGTTATGAGCAATTTTTATTGGCCTGGAATTGAAGGTGACGTCGCGAGATACTGCCGCTCATGCGACATATGCCAGAGGACAGTGAACAAAGGAACGACACCAAAGGTGCACCTGCAGAGTATGCCAGTAGTGGACGTACCATTTAGGCGAGTGGCCGTGGACTTAGTAGGACCTATCGACCCCCCAAGTGAAGGTGGACATCGGTATATCCTGGTGTACATAGACTACGCTACTCGTTACCCTGAAGCCACACCCTTGAAGAAGATCGACGCAGAAACGGTAGCAGAAGCCTTAGTGAACATCTACAGCCGTTTGGGTGTGCCCGAAGAGATCTTGTCCGACCAAGGGACCCAGTTTATGTCAGATGTCATGAAGGAAACGAATAGACTACTGGGAATTCGACAGTCGACCACTACAGTCTACCACCCTATGTGCAACGGGTTGGTGGAGCGATTCAACGGCACGCTGAAGAAAACATTGAGACGACTGTGCGCAGAGCAACCCAAGCAGTGGCATAGATACATCAACCCGATGCTCTTCGCATACCGTGAAGTTCCTCAAGAGTCGACCAAGTTTGCCCCATTCGAGTTGCTGTATGGGAGAACTGTGAGAGGACCGATGCACATCTTACGTCAACTATGGACCAAGGACGTAGAGGAGCCGGAAACGAAGACCAGCTACCAGTACGTCATGGAACTACGTGAGAGGCTGGAGGACACATGGAAGCTAGCGACGGAAGAACTCTCCAAGGCTCAAGGTAGACAGAAGACTTACTACGACCGGAAGGCGAGAGAGAGGAAGTTCCGCCCCGGAGATGAAGTGTTGGTGTTACTGCCGACGAATACTAACAAGCTCCTAGTTCAATGGAAGGGACCATATAAGGTAGCCTCAATTGTCGGTGTCAACGACTATAGAGTCAAGATGGGTGCAAAAGAAAAGACCTTGCACGCCAACCTCCTCAAGAGATACATTCCAAGGACGTCAAAAGCAGCAGCAGTGGCAATGGAACCGAGACCTATTGTGACCGAGATGTGTGGGATGGACAACAGTAGGAGAGATATCACGCCTGGACATGTCAACGCCATAAAGGACGGCGGCGGTGATAGTGCTGAGACTGTACTGGCAGAGGACGACATGATGGACAAGAGTCAACCCGTGGAGTCAGCTGGCATGACAGTCATCGAGGACTGCGACCTGGAAGGCGACAACGGTGGAACGACGGAGGACCTTGCCGACCTAGGAAGCTGGGACAAGAAGGAAAGCTACAGAGATGTCCAGTATGGAACGCAACTGACATCGGAACAACGTCAAGAACTCTGCGATGTGGTGAAGAATTACCAGCACGTCTTCACCAATCTCCCTGGATGCTGCCAGTTGGGTGAACATCGCATCGACCTGACGACAGAAGTACCAGTTCGTCAACGACCATACCCGGTGCCCTACGCTATGCGCGACTCATTGAAGGAGGAGCTTAGCACCATGGGACGGCTGGGCATCATTCGAAGGAGCTCATCAGCTTATGCTTCACCTATTGTTGTCGTCAAGAAGAAGGACGGATCCAACCGAGTCTGCATCGACTACAGGAGGTTAAACAAGATCACAGTATTCGACCCTCATCCGACAGCAGCGCCATTAGAAGTGTTTCAGAGTCTCTCGAGAGGAAAATTATTCTCTCGGATTGACCTGAGCAAGGGATACTGGCAAGTGAAAGTTCGAGAGCAAGACATTCCCAAGACGGCGTTCGTCACCATGGGCGAACACTATGAATTCATTCGGATGCCTTTTGGGATGATGAACTCAGGAGCCACGCTGAACAGGATCGTAAAGCCATTGATCCGTGGAATGAACAATGTGACAGCATACGTGGACGACCTGCTGATTCATACAGAGACATTCGTCGAGCATGTGAAGACTCTCAAGGACTTACTGCAGAGGATGGACCAAGCTGGATTAACTGCAAGACCATCGAAATGTCTGATTGGAACGTTTGAAGTAGACTTTGTTGGACACTTAGTGGGAGAAGGTATGATTGGCCTGTTAGAAGAGAATGTATGTAAGGTACGAGACGCACCCAGACCCACCACTAAGAAGGAAGTGAAAGCATTCTTAGGATTAGTGGGATATTACCATGAATTTATTCCTAACTTTTCAGCGATTGCATCACCATTGTCTGATTTACTTAGAAAGGGTCAGCCCAATATAGTTCAGTGGGACGAAACGCAGGAGAAAGCGTACACCTCTTTGAAGAATGTCATTATCTCCAAACCCGTGTTATGTTTGCCAGATTTTTCCAAAGAGTTTGTCTTAGCAACTGATGCATCAGATCGCGGATTAGGCGCTAGTCTTATGCAGGAACACGAGGGAAAGTTGTACCCTGTGGCATATGCTAGTCGTAAGCTATTGCCTCGTGAGACAAAATATTCGGTCTCAGAGCGCGAATGTTTAGCTATTGTTTGGGCTGTAAAAAAGTTTACTTTGTATTTATATGGAAAGGAGTTTGTGCTCCAAACTGACCATCGGTCATTAGAGTTTTTGAACTCTGCCAAGTTTGACAGTCCAAAGTTATTACGATGGAGTTTATTTTTACAGTCTTATCGATTCAGGATTCACTACGTAAAAGGCAGAGAAAATGTCTGTGCCGATTTCCTGAGCAGGGTATTTTAAAGTAGTACACTATCAGTGAAATGCATTGTAACCCATACTTTTGCCTACTAGATGAATTTCTAGGACGGCAGTATTGTACTGTAATTGGGGACATAGTTCATCTGTGACTGAATATTGAATTGATGGCTGATAGAGAGTCATGATGTGTTAGTCACATTTTGATTTTATGCTATGTCATATTAGTTACCGATGGAACTTGGTGTAATTTTTGGAAAATGTAACCCAAATGGGGACTGCGAGCAAGCAGTGTTTGTGTTATATTGCAATGTTGTAACTTGTTTTGACCTAATATGATGAAGGAAGACCCTAATCAGTGGTCGGTATGTATTGGTATTTTTGGCCATTGTACGTATGAGTTATACATTTTGGAGATAACCATGTTATGTACAACAAGTTATATGCTATGATTCGTGCACGAAGCATTGTGGAAACGATGGGCCATCGTTTCACCTTATATGATTTGTGATAATATCGACCATTGTTTCACCACAGTGGTGGCGTTGTGTTATTTTGACCGGTAGGCCTAATATTGGGAAGCAATGACGGTATTGTATTAGTCATTGTATTAGTGATGCAAAGGATACTGCATTTGTATTGTATTTGTGATGACATTTGGGAAGGCACTGAAATTGTTATTAATTGTAATAGAATTAGCAACTACCTTTGTGAGATTGGGAGTGCTATAAGATTATTTCAAGATATTGCAGACGCTGAATAATGTTTTGGAGTTGAAAGATATTCAACTTAAATTGGGGAGTTGAATATGTAACAGCTGAGGTTGTTCTAGCACGTTATAGTAGGGGGGGCGTTAGTTGATCTAACTACAACCCTTTAGAAAACGAAACTATTACAGCTGTAAAATAAATAAACACGAGATCCGACGATAGATTAAATAATACTAAAGTTTAATAACTGTATATTGAACAATAAATTACTAGGAAGACACCAGCGAAACTAAATATCTACGCCACACAAAAAAGGAAACTCACTTACTCACCCCACCAACCACTCACACAGGTCTATATATATAAACATTCCTACAGAAAGTTCCCGAAATAAACGTTACCTTTGCCCTCGCACAAACTAACCAATCACGCATCAATACGTCATCAGGTTACATCACTCAAGGCCAAATCTGGCGTAAACATCCTTATCCACAGTGTTATCGAATGTTCGGGAACATACTAATATTTACTGAACGAGTCAAAACACCTGACAACAAGCGAGCGAGGAAAAAAACTACTCACTAGAAAAGAAGGTCAGGTCACGGAGTACAACAATAAAATGAAAGAAGTGTAACAAGAAAACGGGGGAGGGCAAGGGATAGCTTGCAGATGCTACACATACCTTATGGTTTAAGACACTGGATTAGTTTGCAATGCATTTGAAAGATTAAACTTACATGTTATAGTGAATAAGGGTTTGTCACTTGCGAGTGAAATAAAATTAAAAAAAAAAGAAGACCTTGCCCGTCTTTACCTTCCTAAACTTGACACCTCCCTTGCCAGAGGATTTAACAACTGTGTAACACCGCACAGAAATATACTCTAAAATGACTTCATTTTTATGAGTGTGTTAATTATTTCATCCATTGCGACTAAGTGTATGTCAGTGCCAAACAAACAATACAGTGCAAATTTTACTCATGGGCAACCAACTATAAAAACAACTACAACATGACAACGAACGTGAGTGAAATGAGGGTTAAAGTTGAATCATATCAGTTTGAACGGATATTCACCCCATAGCATGTCAATACAGTCGACTCCACTTAAAATTAAGTCGCTTAAAATGATCTTCTTTTAGTATGATGTTTTTCTTTTATCCCTTCCCCAATGCCTCATTTCCGTGGGGAAAAAACGCTTAGTATGACATCTTTCTATCCGTTTTTACTCTTTGTGTGATCTCATTTTGAAGTCCCAAAGAGGAAAAAAAATGCTTAGTATGATTTTCCTAAACCGTGTCATGGTCAAAATACATGCCGTCATCTTTCGTAATCGTCGTTTCGCTACAGTTCATACCTGCCATTGCTCTTTGTCTGCCTCGCCTTGTTTACACCTGTTATGTCACCTACCCAGCGTGCGCCCGGGGCGCCATGCGTACGACTGGATGTGATCACTTTGTCCATGAGTGTAGGATTTTAATTTTATTCTGCTGGCATCACTGATCCCTCGCACTCATGCGAGCTCAAATATGTTGCCATGTATTATTCATCAGGTGGATCGATAATGCATTATAATAGTAAACGGTGCATCTGATATCGTAAAATTCACAGGGCCACTGATTTTACTCAGGTCGGGCATTGAGAGCGGAGGTTACGATAGAGAGAAAAAGCAAAGGGTTACCCATGTGGATGTACTGTAATGGTTCGTTCTCACCAAACGGTCATGTGAACACGGCCGAGCGCCCGTTTTGAAATGACTAAACATGAATATTTACACCAAAAAATTCTTTATAAAGCGATAAAACGCCAAGCCTTCCCGCCCCTACCTAATTTTGGGTCGCTGAATTCAAATCTGTGCTAAAAAATAACACTTGATGAAAAAATTGTATTTTAAATTTTCTTCAAGCATCCCGCCCGTGCTATTTTAAGACGCCATGGGCCTGGCGGCTTGGAGTGCGCGAAATTAAAGAAAAACAATCCCACGGCTGAGTGTCGTTGAAATTTTACTGCAGCGGTAAAAGTGAAAAGTCGCACGGGCGAGAGAAAATGACTCGTCTGTTGTGAGTAGGTTGGTCTGAATCCGATAATAATATGATTTAGAGAAACTTTGTACCGTTGTCGCCAGTTTGGTGTGAACGTACCGTGACACGCGTGGCCACTTTTTTTTTTTTTAACTACGCAGTAGAGATTCTATCGTTTTCACGGGACACGGAGCAAAGACAGTCGGCGCCAGCAAGTCCGCGAAGGTGTCAAATACCTTGCTCACTCGGTCACCGCGGATGGGCGATGTTTATGTGTTAGTTTAGGCTCAGTGCTACATGATGCGAGTGTGACCAGCGGGAGGGTCTTGTGTGATATTCACATTTAAATATATTTAATAATACAGGAAAATGCAAGCTATGTTTGTTTGGTTGGCGTATCTTGCATGCTGACAGTCATATAACAACATAATGTTAAGTTGACTGACAGGTAATATTGTGTGCTAATTTTTGCCCTTTGGTTACAATGGAAACAGAACATTTTGCTTAGAAATGTTCAGACACCATCGTTTTGGGTGAATATTTTTTCTTTCTAAACAATATCCCCTCACACACCCTAATACACATTTGCCTCACACAAAAAATATCCCCTCCTTAGAAAAAAACAACCGAAGGTCACCTACATAACAATACTGCTTCCATCTTTTATCAACATAGTTTATCTAAGGTAGATAACCTAATAATGCTTAAGATGATTTAACGGATAGTAAGAAGTTAAATTTTATGTCCCCTGGACATCATCTTAAGCAATGTCCACTGTACATAATAATGCATGTTTTTTCCTCTGAATTGTATTATGATTTACAGAAGTGAAGAATGTATGTATGTATTGCTATGGTGCTCGTTGACAGTGATAAAAAAATGAATTAAACTATGATTGAAATAAACTGTGGTCTTTAGGCCAAACTATATTCCACCAGTCCAGATTATACTCCCATATTCAGGAAAAATATTCAAGGATACAACATTAAGTTTTCAAAATTTTATTTCACCCGCAAGTGACATGCCTTTATTCACAATACCGTAACACATACTGTAATTTCAATAATTCAAATGCCTTGCAAACTTATCCAGTGCCTTAAACCATCAGCTACGTGAAATGTATAAGCTATCAAAGAATTTACTAAAAAGAAATATTAACGCAACATTATCCATCGAATTTTTGCCGTAACATACTGTAATTACTTTCTACAATGCACTGTTGTCTCAGTGGATTTAATCTGTCAGTTTTCACAACTATCAAAGCTACTTTACTAGAGCTTTCTGTCTAGTTCTACTTGAATAGTTGAGAAGATTTAACACATTTTTTACATATACATGTGGTTGGTACACACACTTTGCTGCTTATAGATTCTAGAATGATGTATAAGTCATTTTTACATTACCTCTTATCTTTTATAATATTCCATGATGATGATGATGATGCTGATTCTGATATTGACTATATTCTCTTTATTTTCAAGAGTAAATAAGATGATTTCGTGTTCTTATTTTTATTACTGTATATTACTGGTTAGCATTCTGTAACGTCTCCAGTGGATCAGGATAGGTTAAGTTCATGATGTGAAAAACATTTAGTATGTATTTAGTTTGGTGTGAAGTATTTAATGTCTGCTGGATGATGGAATTGCACCATCTGTCAATTGGGTTATTAAAATGCTGTTGCTGTTTTTTTCTCTATGTGTTCTTTCCCGGCCTTTTCTCTCTGCATTATTGTAACTTTATGTAGATCTAATTGTTTTGTCAGATCAAGCACATTTCTGATGATCAAAAATTAAAATAAAGTTCAGATGACTTTACACTTATGAGTCTTATAATTATTTCATATCTTGCCACTAAGTATATGCCAGTGGTGCCAAACAAAAAAATACAATTCATTATGTTTAACTCATGGACTCCTAATTATAAAAAAAAAACAAAAAACAATAATAATACCAACGGGCACAAGTAAAATTAGTGTTTAATCATATCAATTTGAATGGATTTTCAAACCTTTAGTATAAGTATGTCAATGCTTTTTACTGCATGTTTATTTTCTCTTAAAAGTATCATAATTTACAAGAGTCAAGAATGTATGCTCCAATATGATACCTGATGACAGTGATAATGAACAATTTAAAGTTGAAATAAACTGTGGTCTTGACTTGTTTAAAAAAAAAAAAGTAAGGGGTATAATCTGGACTGGGGGGGTATAGTCTGGCCTAGCCCAAAGTATACCCAGGGTATAAACTGGCCTAGCCCAGAATATGGGGGTACAGTAAAACCTCATTATACCGCCAAGAAAGGGGCAAACAGAAAATTGGCGGTATAACGAGAATGGCGGTACAACGAAAATACCATGTAGAACAAGGGAAATAAGTAATTTACCAACATTGGACTGGCTAACAAAGTAACATGTCCAAAATATTGCAGTTATCTCCCTTATCTCTCCACTGGCCATAAACCGCCGTTGTCATTTTGAAGTTTACATTGCTTGCATTTGTATTTTGTTGTTGTTGTTTTTTGTGTTTATGTGTGTTGGAGTTTATTCAGGAAATCGCACCTTAAGAGTAAAAGTATTATGTATTGCAACACGACAAATAATGCTACATTACAATTCTGCAACAAACGTGTGTTGTTTGCATCGTACCCCACGACCGGTATGAACCAGTTGAAGCATCACCTCGCGCGCGCTTACGTTTGTTCGCAAACTCTCTATTGAACTGTGACCCGTCTTTCCCACTGCATGCCCCATCAGTAGGCCTATCAGGACTTCAAAAGCGAAGACTGTAGTAGGATTGGTGTTTGAGTAACAAGCACAGACTGTGGCGCCAAGTGATCTTCCGACTGTTAGCTGGATTTAGGTAGATGTGGGGAGTGGGGGTTAAATTTGCGTTGGCGCTATAACGAGCAATATTTACTATAGATCTACTCAAGTTATGAATGTGTAGCAGTCAAACTGTTGGCGGATGGCGGTATAACGACATTTTTAGTGACTATGTATAGGTGTCAGATCTGTTCCACAGCGAAAAGCTGGCGGTATGCGGGAATGGCGGTATAACAGGGGGCGGTATAGCGAGGTTTTACTGTATATTCTGGGCTAGGCCAGTTTAACCCCGGGTATAGTCTGGCGGGGGTATAATCTGGCCTGCTAAACCGGGTTTGATTTTTTGTACAGGCCTGTCCCTAATCCTGTGATAGGTAGGATCAAGCACCTAGTCTTTTCAGATAGGGACAAAGAAAATGTGGAAAACATTACACACGTTAAACATACCTTGGCAGTCGGAAATCCAAAAAAGCAGGCCTAACAAGGCCCCTGCCCAGGCAAAATTAAAAATTAAAAAAAAAAAGAAACCTACCACAAAAACATTAACAAGGAAAATAAAAACAAGAAAAATGAGGTGGAAATGCCAAGAGCAGCTAACATCTTGAGATAAAGACCTGAAACAACTGCTATGAAAGTGGCAGATCAGAGAAGTTCAGAATGAGTAAACACTGAAGAAAAATAAAGGAATCAGACAAGAAAAATGTATCATAATACAGAAACTCAATACTTGTCAATAAATGATATGAAATATAGCCAATAGTTAAAAGCCAGCCATTAGTAGTAAACGAATCAGGAGTGAAAATAAAATGATTTTGAGAAAAAAAAAAATAATCAACTCTGAGTCTCTCTTAAAATCATAAAATAGGGGCCATTCTGATGTCATGGCATCAATAAATAAGGAAGCAAACAGTTACGACAGCTGTATATAATAATAATGATAAAAATAATAAGCCATTTCTATAGCGCCTGATTCCATGGAAGAGTGCTCTAAAGCGCCTAACAGTTCTCTCAGTCACACAACACACATTTTCATCAACCTATACATAATCACTGTCTCAAGAATGTTACATATCCTACGTATACGCTTTTGTAAACAACGCTGTTTTAAGTTTTCTTTTGAATTGGATCAAGCTGTTTGAATGTTTCACATGATCAGTCAAGTCATTCCACATTTTAGGTGCACACACCGAAAAAGCTCTTTCTCCCATGATTGTTCTTGACAGTCATCAAAGTACTTACTCAAGTTCATATGGTCTGGGGAAACAAAGCAGGGAAAAAACAAACTGATTAGTTTTGCAGCGGAGAATGTAACATTTTATACAGCTGAACAAAAACTTCCTCAGGATTTGTAGACAAATCAGACTTTGTCATGCCATGTGCAAATCAGTAGATGATCTCTTCTGCTCCTCATTTCAAAATGTAAAAACACATCCTTTGTCTTCATTCACATTTGGACGATTCCAAGCAAGTAGGTCCTGAGGTTAAAATTTTCAAAATGGGTTTATAACTGTGTCCATGGTTTTAAATTACGGGTAAAGGACTCTAGGTTGAAGGTCCATATTAATTTTTCGAGTTTTAGAAGGTCAAGGTCGTTATTTTATTCGTTATTGAGTGTTACGTAAAAATTGGCCAGAATTTCACTCTCGTCCAGAAAGTAGGTGCATGTATTTAAACATCTGCTGAAGTTCCCGGCTTATAATTAGGATGCATCCTTATTGTCTACATGATAGCCCCTTTATAAAGGAACAATTGTACACCAGTTTTGTTGGACTGGGTATTTTAGTATTGACAAAATTTTCGAAAACAAATGAGGTTAGTTTGTCACACCGTAACATGTCACGCCGTAATTTTTTTTCCCCTTTTTTTGATGTATAAACTTAGAAACTTAAAAAATCAAAACACCCTTCGAACTGACTTATGGCCAGGATATGAGATAGACACAAACCAAATTTAAACAAACTTGGTTAAAAAATAAAAGAGCTGACAATAATCGAAACAGCGTCTCGCCGTAACGTTACGGCGTGACAGGTGATTGTCAATCTGATGAGTGACAATATATCCATGCTTAATTTCTCTACATCAAACTTGTTTTCCAAAATCAATTAAAAGACATTCCTGGCTCACATAGATATATGGTTGAAGTCTTTGAACTAAAGAAAATGTGTGTATTTTGTGATAATGAATGATAAAATTTATGTTAAATTATTTTTTTTTTATGAGCTGTTTTGGCTGAATAGATGGAAAGAATGTGGTTGTACATGTAGATTTTGCAGAAAATTATGCTATTATACACCAAAACGAAATCTAAAGTGCTCATTGGAGCCATGGACAAGTGTCACTGTTTACAATTTGTGTGTGGATTAACAAAAATGTTGTCAGCTCCCGTGTCTTTGTAACATGATTTGAATCATGACAAAGTAGCCATTGTCTTTTTTATCAGAAAATTGATCACCACACTGCAAACTGAACACAAAGAAATTGAACATGCCAGCATATTTTCAGATGGTGCCGCTTCCCAGTTTAAGCAAAAATTTGTCCTCTCCTATCTTACTGTATTGAAAAATGAGCTGAAAGTAAATCTGTCCTGGCATTTCTTCGCAACTTCTCATGGAAAGGGTGCAGTGGATGGCATTTGGGGGGATGTGAAAAGGAAAGTCTGGATTTCAAATTTGGCAGGGCAGGTTGTTTCAAATGCAAAGGACTTTTCAGAACTTGCCAGTGAAAGGTCAGTGAAGTCTAAAGTCATTTTTGTGGCTTCTGAGGACATCAGAGCATCAGAAGATAGCCTATCTGAAATTTGGGGAAATGTGCAACCAATTCCCCAAACACAAAATACAGATTTTGTCAAAGCTCTCCAGCCCTTTAAAGTTGAGTATTCTCTCCACAGTAAAAAAAAACAAACTGTTAGCTCACATGTCTTCAAGCCTTTTCAAAGCAAGTCTATATCTCATGAATCCACTTCTGCTGAAAGAAATGACCCACTTATTGGTGATTTTGTTGTGGCCAAAATCTCAAACCAAAAACTTTGTAGCTCAAGTGATTGAGAAATCTGAATTCTTTATTGAAGTTCATTTTTTGAAACCTGGAATTAATGCCCAAACATTTATAGTAAATGAAAATGATGTGCACACTGTTGAAATGCAAGATATTGTAAAAGTTCTACCAACTCCAACCTTGAACAAACGGGGTCACTATTTCTTTCTTTCCTTTTTGCTTTTTACTACAGTGGAGCCCGCATAATTCGAAGTCGCCGGGAAATGGATTATACTTCGATTTACGAAAGTTCGGTTTACCTTTGGGCAGAGAAATAACCATTATTTTGCAGTCTGCCCCATACCATAGGTGTAATTATATCCCGTCTTGCCCCCCACCCCCCACATATATACACACACACACACAAAACGCAAAGGAACCTGTATGAGTCATGAGATCTTTCGATTATTTTTTTCTTTAGAAGTGACCCCACCCTAGCGGTAAAACATAAATTATTAAAAAGCAACATTGAATGGCCTAGACCTGGCACTACTGGCAGTTGCTGATCAGCAAACTGTCTTTATCTTGGCCGCATGTATTGTGTGTGACATCATCAATTGATAAAGACATTCTCCCGTGTACGATGTTCAAATGCGAGACTGTAGGCCTACTGCGTTATCCCACCTTGCTATCAGTGGCGTGGAATTACTATTACGCAGCGTAACAATGCCGTACTCGTCCCCCCTCCTCATCGAGTATAGTGTGGTGAATGTGTAAACACTGCAGCCACGTATTTGCAGTACTGAGGTGCTAAGAACCCCGTGAAAGTGAGGTCTTTGTTCCTCCAGGGCCTTACCATAACGTTTTACTTTTGAATACAGTCATGATTGTGATGCTTAGCGAAGATTGCACAAGTGGGTATTAGAATGGCTCTATGTGAGCAAGGTGGGCAGACCACACGGCTCAACTGTGTGTAATTTATGTTCTACGGTATACCGTGTCTTGGCTGTAGATCTACCTGTTGTGGTTACGTCAGCAATCGATTAATTCACTGGCCATAAATTAAAAATTTCGAGCACCGTCTCGCGTACTGTATTGTTGGCTGATATCAATCATTGGTCATTGGGGCATAACCACGCTGCGTGCAGGGACCCCGACCCGTACCACTGCCACCCTCCGCCGCATGTTTCTCGCTTGGTCGGGACAGACACGTAAGAGGAAGGCTCTGCAGCCTACCCATTGCATCATTTTTGGCACCTCTACCCTCCCCCTCGATGGCTGGGGAGCATGGAGTTGTTGAACAGGCCTGTGTCAGCATGTTTGTTTTCACGGCTACGGGGCTGGAAATCAGAAGTTACATTAACTTACACTGAGTTGATTGAGGATGAGAGCCCTCGATCAACTCTATTTATCAGAATTGGGGCAGTTCGAACTCGAACTAGCAGTAAATTTTTAATAGAGATAAAGAAGGAAAAAAAACTTCATTTCAAAATCACTTCTATTTAACAGAAACTCAATTTACCAAAGTTCGGTTTACTTGGGCTCCACTGTATCTTCATGTTTTACGTTTATTGACGAAAGAGTTTTTACAAGTTACATAATTGTACAACTACAAGTACAAAAAGCCTACTTAAATTTACAAATTTTTTGTGAATAAAATTCAGATTCCTAAAAATGAAGAAAAACCAGGAACAGTACATTGTAATCTTTTTCTTTTTTTTTCTTGCTATGTTCAGTTGATTTTTTATACTGTCACGCCGTAACAGTTACTTTTATCCTTCTCTCACATAAACTTAAAAACCATTAACTTTGCTACCATTATGGTAACTAAGTTTGTCCTTTTACCCATCACATATGTACAGATGGGACCTTAGGTCCATCTTGGGGACGTAAATTTTACAACTAAAGTTTATGACCCCCAAAAAAATGGGCTTTTTCGTCACGCATTAACGGTCAAGGGTTTGACAACCTCATTAACTTTTGATTTTATTTCTCAACACAATAAATCCTAATTTATTAGTGTGAAATTTTAAGTCTGTACTGTTACTAATAATCCGTCTAGAAAAGATAAAAGGCAAAAAAGTGCCCCTTTTTGTCACGCCGTAACGCTTGGAATCGCCCATTTACCCTATATCTTAGAATTGTATGTTTTTAACTTTAATGCATTTATTTAGTCAGTGATATGAAAGCCAGAACTATAAATGCATAATATGGTCATAAATCATCATTATAAAGGAAATGAGGTTTGTGTAATATAATTATATTACAAATTTAAATCACTTGACTTCTAATAAGGTTGGGAAGTGGTGAGTTTCCCTAGAATTAAACAATGTCAAGGAATTCAAGCTTGTTTCAAGCAACACCAAAAATTTTAAACTAAACCGAGCAGTCCCATAAACTTGACTTACCCATTTGGATCTACTAAATCCCAATTTGCTAAAACCAAGTCAATATGAGACAAGATAGGCTGAACACCAAGTTGTTCTGAGATTTTGTAGAATGGAATGGCTAAACATCTGGGAAGAACCTGGCAAACAATGGGCAAGAAACATATTTACGGAAGTCTAATGAAACTTCAAGGCAAATATATATGGGACTATTCCTCAACAAAATGTAACATTCACTGTTGTTAATCTCCAGTGCATTATGATTCACTCCAGAAATGCTTTACCTCATACCTGAACCAACAAGATAAAATATTTTTGTCTTTATTTCAGCTTTTTAAATCATTTTCTGATAGATTTTTGAATGGCTATCAGTGACCAAGAAGATGATATCAGATAAAAAACATGAAAAAAATAATGTTCATCAATCTTTTTTTAAAATTACTCTGCACTTGATACCACTTGAGTGGCACACAATCAATTTGTTCATTACAAAATGTCTCTACTTCATGGAATACAAAAATACACATGAAATTCGTTATATATTGCAACCATATCACATTTTCTATCACACTCTGGCCAAAGAGATGTGATGACATCAAACACCAATATCAAGAACATCTGAATACTGCTCGGCGGTTAAACTTTTGCCTTTGCTACTCCTTCATCTCCATCCTGCCAAACATAGCCTGATGTAAGGTAAGACAGCTGCAGGTGAGCCAGTCTTAATTGGTGATGTCCATCTAATTTGGTGTGGTCCAGTAAAGGCATCTGAACGATAAAAAACAAAACATTCTGAGACAAGACAAATGACAATGACAGACTATAATATCTTATTTTTTTGTAATAACAGTGATCTAGAAGTTTTACTACAGAACAAACCTCTTTTCAAGAATATTCACATAAGTTTGTTACTCTTTAGAAAGCTTTGCTTAAAATGTAACTAAATTTTAAGAAAAGAAATTGTATGAAAACAGAGCACATGGAATTTACTTCAGTGCAGGGACCTATAAATACTACAGAAGATAATTCTTGTTGCTTTCCAGATATTAGCATTACAACATAATGTGACTTTTTTAGAATTAGAAGGATCAACATGTATTTTCTCAAAAATTATTTTACATGGTCCAATATTTTACGCTAAATCTAATTCAGGTGGAACTGATTTTTTTATTTGATTGGTAGCCTGATTTTGCTTCAGTGTGCTTTGTAAGAAACAATAAGTAGACCGAATGATAAAAAAACATTTCTACAGTACTAGGCTATGTGTTCAAGATGTGTACTTTAGTTTGTGGAGTATTGTTTTATGATTACATACCTGCATAGGCCTACCTAACGTTTTCCCATTCAAAGTAAGCACAGTGTTTAACGCAGTTCAGTACTGTAGAAATCTTTTCTTTCATTTAACTCTGTGTATTCACGATTCCAAACGTGTGAAGAGGCAAGCTCAATATCACTTTTCTTTTTATCAGGCCATAGTATTACAATTAAAAA
Organism: Onchidella celtica; assembly: GCA_963931925.1. Lineage (NCBI taxonomy): Eukaryota > Metazoa > Mollusca > Gastropoda > Systellommatophora > Onchidiidae > Onchidella > Onchidella celtica. Next base: position 44,867,696 of record OZ007568.1, on the reverse strand, counting down.
ATCAGTTCCACAAAGTTCAGCATGAAGTATGAACCTATGCAAAATTTCAAATAAATGCAACCAATAGTTTTTGAGAAATTTATGCTGATACTGCTTATTCTAAAAAAAACACACCATAATACAGACGCATTGTTTTGGAGAGAAGTTTACGTATGACTAAATTAATTAGTTCAAATTTTCATCTCGTATTAAACTCTGAAAACAATGTTTAAATCCCACAAGTTACAACAAACCTAACCTTGTCCACCTCTTCTCTCAAACATTTTTTTTCAGTCAGAGTGGGCACAGCTGAAGCTAGTTGATTCCAAACTTCAAAGTATGGGGGCAGAGAATGCTGAAAAATTATCTCGAGTTATTAAAATCTGCTACTAACAAGTAATACTAATACATGAGACAAAAACTGTTTCCAAGAAGCAATAAACGAGGCAAATGGTATTCGTGCAGGCCAGGCGGCACTACATACAGATCTTACCACTAATTCTGTCAATATTATAAAAATATAGCCTAAAGTAGTAGACAGAATTCTCCAGCACAACAAGAGTCTCCTGCAGCACTTATCAAATTGAAGACATACAAAAACAATTGCAGCTTCTGGGGAGGTTGTGAGTAAGATTAGTAAGAAACTATTCTCTTGCTTTTCTGTTATATAAAATTATGCTAAATTCCCATGAGAAAACATGAGCTTAACAGCTTGTGGACAATTATTCAACGATGGGGATAGCATCATGTACCAAATCTGAGCTAAAATCTAGACCAGCTCATTTAGACTTGCATGACAAATCTGGAAACAGCATGCAGTCTACCATTCAATCTCTTTGACTTCCATTCAATCTCTTTGACTTCGGCACAGTGACGAATTTTTTTATTTTTTTTTTACAATATTTTGCTAGATCTAGATATCTAGATCTAAATCTAGATCTAGACTAGATCTACATTTAACTGATAATTTGTGAATTTGATTAGAATTGAAAAGATCTTGATAGGAATCTAGGCCTAGATCTAGTTGTAGATCTAGTTTTCATCACTGTTCAACCATGTTATCACCGGTCACACCATTTCTTCAACGTAACAAAGTCCAGATGCCATTAGCCACTTACATGACATGACCTGAAATAGACCAAACATGATGCCCTTACCAGGGGTGCTTTCAGCATGCAACCTGTCTCGTGATTGACATTACACTCGCTCAGATCCATGTGTTGTTTTAATGGATTGGCTGGAACCTATGATCCTGCTTGGACTCACGGTAACCGCAACAACAGATTACACGTTCACAGTTGACAATACAGTAAGCAGCAGATTCTATCATTGCGTGACAAATTTAGATTTATATTGCATCACCAGACTCAGAGTGCTGTAATATTGTTACACCTGTTAGTGTTACCCGATTTCAGCGATTTGTTCGCGGTGTTGCCAGATCATTTAAAAGACGGCCAAATTGGGTTTCAAAATATTTATATCTATTATAATCTTGTGGGAACGAGCGCAAACCTTATGCCGAGAACTCAGTGACAACCATAAAATCTGCAATACGCGCATACAGCTTTTTCGGAGAAAAAAAAATAATTACGGTGTACCTTTTCGGTCTCTGGCAGCACTATCGGTGCAGCATTAAATTGTCACAGTGGGTAAAACAATGCGGATCGAGATGCCGAAGAAAGGCGTAAAAATCATAGTGCTTTATCAACGTTTATGAAACATTATCTTATTATTTACTAGCTGAAGTGCCCATCGTTGCCCAGGATAAAATTGCTTCCCACAGAGTACATAATATAAAGGCTATATGGTCAACTCTGTCGATTTTTAAATTGTATTTCAAGTTAGATTTTAGATGCGGACCACTGGGAAACAGAATTATGGGGCAAATTTTTCTTTTTCTAAAAATTCGTAGATTGTACGTGGGTGTGCCAAAGTTTCTTATGATTATCTTCAGTCTGAAAGTGAACTGTGTAGAAAATGTCGAGTGAATCTGTGCAGAACAGTGACGTCCACGCGCGACGCCAGTGTGAGGTTGTCTTTTTATCATAATAGAGTAGCCAGCGTACCCGGTGGTACTCAGGATGAACCTGTTACCAGATTATTATTTTGTCATTCTTCCTAACCCTGCCCGTTTCTATGGCTGCGTAACGGTATTGATATTTTTAAAACTGCCACAAAGCACTGTCACATTTAATCACATTAATGGAGCTTGTGCACTTCTGTAACTCTTAGATATTGTGTGCGTAGTGAACAGTTCGTTTAGCGAATATGCACTTGCGAACTTTTGAACGCCGTAAGCAGCAAAAACAAAAACAAAAAAAAAAAAAAAGAAAAAAGAAAAAAAAAAAAGGGAAAAGTAGGAATCTTATATATGCAGTATGAGAAGGATATAGAGCTCAACTTCGAACCTTGTCCTTCATGGGCACACCAAAAACATTATACCCATAATATCATTCGTCCATCGCAAGCTACATCCCTAGCCCACCCTGGCAAGAGAAATCTTGCAAATTTTCCTTGTACCAAGCCCCATGCATATCAAGATCTAGGTTGCATTACACACTTGGATTCGATGCAAGACTTATAGATCTTTTTGTTACACGACAATTCCTTACAGTATAGACAGATGTGATAAAGTTGGCCTTCGGCCAGCAATGTGTAAAAAGTGGTGTAGAACGCAATTTCCGGTCTTAATTTTCGAGTCTATTGGACGAAAATGCATCTCTATATTTGCGGCTCAAATAATTTGTAAGTAAATAATATTCAAGATTGATATTTGTCCAAAATGAATGTGTCCATGTAACTCATCATCAAAAAATAAGACATACACAAAATTTCATAATTTTTGGTGGCGTGGTCGCGATGTTTTAGCTGATTACGTTTTCACCCTCTATAATTGGCTCTTTTCGACTTGGCAGACTGTCAGCAGCTAAATAGTTTTGTGCTGCATGCCTGGGCTGTGGGTACCGGTATGGAGAAAGTGCCTACATGGTGCACTTTCCCCCTCTCGACAGTGTTGATTTGATCCATTGGAATGACATGGTCGATACGCCTGGAATCAACAGTGTTGCAGGAGGTGCATTCCTCCGCGTAGGCTGCCGTTAGGGGTTCTCCCTATTTTTAATAATTAATAATGAATTATATACATTTTTTTTGTTGGAGATATCGGGGGGGGGGGGGGGAGGGGGGGGGGTGATATGGCTGATTTTTAATCTAATAATTTTTAGTATCAATTTTGCCCGGGCAGCGGCCTGTACGGCCTACTCTTTACGATTTCCAACTGCCAAAAAGGTTTCTTTAACGTGCGCAACGTGCACAAGGGCCCTCCGAATTTTTCGTCCTTATCCGAGAAGACTAGGTTCTCGATCCTACCACCCAATAGGATCAGGGACACGAAAATATGAGAAAAATCCCAATTTCCAACATGCCTGCACTTCTGATTAGAAAGGTGCCTTTTGGCACACAAGTAGCCTGTACCAATCTAAGAAATTTTAGGGTAGGACACACGTTGTGGCTGCATAATTTGACCTTAATTTGCATAAATTAAAAATGGCCGCCACGGAGCAGTACCACCAATTAGAAAGAAGCATAACTTCTAGTTAAAATATGGTATAAATGCAAATAAGGTGTCTAATATAGGTTTAAAAGGGTGCTGAATTCATTTTTAGGTCTGATACCCAAAATCCACAGATCTACATAGAGTTTGTGGGGGTGGGGAGGGGGAGGGGGGGGGATTTGTTGGGCAGAAGACAGAACGATCTTTTTCCTGTCTCGCTCTTGACCAAATGCCTGAGCAGCTCATTTGCACAGTAAAAAGGTGATGGTGGTGTTACTGGACTCACCTAAGACCCTGAAGCTCTCAGAAGGTTTATGATTGCAGGACCCGAGCTCGCACGAATAACAGAAGAATTTGACCAGACTCCGCCGTCCTTAAAAAACAATCACCATGAGGAGTACAAAAAATTCCAAGAAACTTTCAAAGAAGACACACACTCGATCAATGCATTTTCTAAATTAGACAATCCTTTGTTAGAACATACCGGTGATCTGGTCTCACTGGAAACATCTCAAGTCATGGGCCACAATATTGTTAGCACAGTGATAACTATCACTGAAACTGGAAGCAAGAAGTATGATGAATTTTTTTCACAGCGAATACAAAAAGCTTCAATTCCATGGTCAGCAATGATTCACCTCAACAAATTCCACTGTTTTCAACAAAATTTCCACGAAGCAAAGAAAAGTCTGACATTCCATCTCTCAAAGAAAAAAGACATCAAGTAGTGCGCATGATGCTTTCAGGACATGCAGGAAGGGAAATTGATGAGGACATCTTTTCTCACGAGAATAGTGAAATTCCACTAAGCCTTTCTTCAGCAGAACAGATGCACAAAGGAACCTAATCGGAAATCATAAAATGCTTGTAATCAGAGATAGAATTTTCAACTTCGACTCCCACTGCTGATGTTATGATTCTCGATGGAGCTTTTGTTGTACAGTCATTAAGGCGGGGTCTTGTGTCAACATTCAAGGAATATGCTGATCATGTTTTTGTAACTTACATTCTTTTTTGCCTTCAAAATGTTTCTCGACTGGATGTTGTATGGGACATATACAAACCTGACAGCCTGAAGTTTGGTACTCGGCAAAGACGAGGTGAAGGTGTGCGGCGACGTGTGACATTATCTTCCAGAATGCCAGGAAACTGGCAGACTTGTTTGCGTGTTGATGCAAACAAAACAGAGTAGTTTTCTATATTAGCAGAACAAATCCAGAACATATGTGTAGAAAGCAAAAAAATAGTTTCTACATTTGGAGAAAATGTTTAATGTGCTCAGTTCTCCTGTCAGATCAACATCACAAGGGCTTGCTCCCTATACACACAAAGAAGCAGATACACACATCTTCATCCATGTTGCTGATGCCACGCCTCACAATTTCAAATGGATCATAATTCGTTCCAGTGACAGTGATGTTGTGGTTATTACTGTCTCATGTGTTAAAGATCTCTGTCTTGATGAGTTGTGGATTTCCTTTGGATCTGGTAAGGCGCACAAGTACATTCCTGCTCACCTTATTGCACAACACCTGGGCCCAGCAAAGTCTCGAGATTTGTTAGCATTTCACTCCCTGACAGGGTGCGACACCACTTCAGCATTTTACGAGAAGGGGAAGAAAACAGCTTGGAATGTGTGGCAAGAATTTCCAGACCTAACTCCAGCCCTACTCCATTTATCAACATTTCCACAATGCACTGATGATGATATCATGTCCTACATAGAGGCATTTGTTGTATGACTCTACGGCAATTCCTCAGAGATCACATCTGTCAACGCTACTCGCCTTGAACTTTTCATTTACAAAGGCAAAGACTTTAAACATAATAATGCCCCCCTCAAAAGATGCTCTCTTGCAACACGCTCTTCGGGCTGCACATCAAGCAGGTCATATATGGGGATAAACTTTGATCAATTGCCCTGCTATGCCTGATCCTTCAAAATGGGGTTGGATGAAGGAAAGTGATACCAATCGATGGCAGCCTCTATGGTTAACCAAACCATTGATTTCCAAAACTCAAAACTCTTGTTACTTGCCATTGCAAGAAGATTTGCAAACCACCTTGTAAATGCTGTGCAGCCAAGGTAAAATGCAGCACATTGTGTGCTTGTCGGGGAACTTGTTACAATCCAGTCAAGTAAATCGTACATAGCAAATTATGTGTTTTTGAAGACACAGTTGTGTAAAACAAGAATAATCAGCAGAATATTTAATGCATAATTCTCAAGTGAGTAATTACTACCCATGTCTTAGCGGCTACAGACTGCTCTGCTGACATGAACTAAGGTCACATAGTAGTTAAAGACTATTAGTGTACTTAAGTTTACAGAATTTTTTTCGTTCTAATATATGCCTTCCATTTGTATCTCTTGCAGTTTTATCATGTCATTTCACTGTTATTACAATATTTTCAGTTTGTGCAAAGGAGATATTTGAATACTATGTGCTATTTCTTTCATTTATTGTACGAGTTGCGATACAAAAGAAGATGCTGATTATACCCTAGGCATTTTTTAATTTTATGAGTCATACCAGAATGCCAGACGCACTTTGATTTATGTAAATTCCGATTTAATTTAGTGTTATTTATGATTACTACATTTTATTCTTTTAAGTACATGTAATCTGGAAACATTAAGTTACATTTTTTTTTTACTTATCTTATTTTATACGACAGTCAATTTGGGGTTATCAGGTTGTTATTTGAATTTTTCGTAAAAAATGTATGATTTTATGGCAATTCTTTCCACTCCATTGAATTCTCTACCATTGAAAACCATAGTAAGGATATCAAAATTATATTTGTAGCTTTTTTAGATTGAAAATATAACATGTTATGGTTTTCATTGTTTTTTGTGGCGGCCATTTTTAATTTATGCAAATTAGGATCAAATAATGCAGCCACAATTTGTGTCCTACCCTAAAATGTTTTGGTTTGGTATAAGGTATTGCTATGCCAAGCAATTCCTTTCTGTTATATATCCATATATAATCAAGGGAAATTATGCATACATGTAATTACTTAGCTACTGCCTGTCGCGATGTGGGTTAAGGGGAAAATTCGACTTACACTCTTACGAGGTCCGCTCCACAATCGACGAACACACAAAGAAAATACTTTCATTCTAAAAACTAAATAAATCAATGGATTTGAATTTCGGCAGAACTGTAGGGCAGTTTAATTACAATATGTAACAATGATGGATATAAATATAAATATTAATTCAAAGGCAACTGAATTTCTAACTAAGCTGTGGAACTAAAAACTTTCTATAATACTGGAACTTAATCTCATTATTTGCAGCTCATATGAAGCTTAAATACCAAAAAAGGATCCGCGCACGTGGCGACGGAAAATACAATTTAAATTCTATTATTTCTTATTTCCAATGAGACATGTTATAATATTAAAGTTCCTCAGTACACGCCATGGAGAATCCCAATCACACGTGCTTGTACAACAGTGCGTTGTCTGGCGGTAGCTCTTCAACAGTCTTCAAAGTAGCTGGAATGTTTCAATTGCATTATGACAACTTAGTAATTGACTCTCACCATGCGGCCCTCACTAAGAGTGAGAGAGCTGGATATCATCGCTGTGGGTTCATATATCAAACCAAGTGGGCTTAGGCTCTGGAGCTTCAATGGATCAACGCTCCTCATAACATGGACTGCTTAACTGCGTCTCTATGTCTCTCATCTGGCTGAGGACTATCGCCGTCCACTTCGCAGATGGAAATGTCTACATGTGGCAACTATCTAAGTTCTGTACGTGTTCAAATACTAAAGTCACATCTGCAACCTTCGGTCCAGATTCATACATTGATGCAGCCACGCGGGCTCACCCTGCAGTATTAATTTCTTCTAGTCACGGCCTTGCGCCAAAATCAAGGTCAATTTTACCTAGACAATAAAATTTAAAATGTGAAAAATAATTACTAAAATCTTTAAACTTCGTGCTTCTACTCTTATGCACGAATTTCTGAACGCCAACTAAGCGTCAAAATAAAACTACCCTTACTCGCCCCTTCTCTGTGTTAATCAAAATCACGGGGTCGAGAACTGCTCTGTCATTCCTAGTTATACATTTAGTCTGTCTCGCCCCACCTTCTCTCCATCTATAAGAAAAAAAATGTTTCAAAATAAACTGTTCACGAGAACAGGTCAAGGACAAATTACGCTGGTTATAATTAACAAGATCGTAAAAATTAACTCACTGAAGTCGTGACCTAGCACGGCATTTATAATACTAATCTGTTCCTGACACTGCCCTTGGTTAGACCTACACTTAATTACGTAGTAAGGGAAATAATTTACCTCTTATTCATTGTGTGATTAATTAACACCACCACTTTACCTACACTACTTTTCATGTTGCATTACTCTCAGTAGGTTGATAATACATTAGGTCACCTATTCTAAAGTATGAAAGTGTGTGAATGACTTTATCTTTATTGATATTTGGTGACACTCATTAGTCTATGCATTATTGCGTACATCTACTGCGATACTGTATATAACTAATGACCTGTAAATATTACCAGATTAAAGTTGCTTATCTTCCCGGCTACAACTGACTTCTCTTTGTTTGTTATCACTGCATAACACTTTCTAACCAGAAGTGCAGGTTTTAGTGTTTTTTTCAGGCTAAGTCAGTCTACTATTATGTCAGGGATTCGGACTTCGGAGGACCTCTTTCCAGTCCAGGCCTTAACTAATGAGAAATCATTTATTAATTTGGTATCATTGTGTGGGATTCTGGTTTCTGTCATCAAATCAAATACATGTTAGTGTTCTCGATTCCATACTTGATTTGAAAAACATATACTATATCTTATTAATCTCCCTCCTTCTCTCCCCCATGTCTCAATAGAGACTAACCCTGAACAAAATGGCGGAAATGCGCACGGTTCTGAAAGCATTGTTCTGACTCTAGTGCGCACTGTAAACTCTTTGCTTCGGATCTCCCCGTGAAAATGTACAAATGGGTATTGTTTACCGCCGATCAAGTCAAGTGAAGTTGCATTTCACACAAAATGGCGATGCGCATACATCCCGCAGTCGCGAAAACGTGACGAAAAGTGCATGGGCTTCTTTCGCTTCTGGTAGTTCCTTATTCTGTGGGTCAGACAGGACAGAGACGATGTGACCATGCACGAGGTATTTTAATTTGTTTCAGTCACATTGCCTGACGAACTCTCCTCGTCTTAGAATCTCGGGCGGATCTGATGATAACATGAATTGATTAGTTCCTGTTTGACAAAACGGGCATCGCGACACCGCGTATAATACATGAATTGTATATATATATAATTATATATGTGTCAATTTCAATTGTTTACTAATACTATAGATCTAATCTTAATCGGTAACAGGCGAAGTGCGTGAACACTATAGTGTGTTCAACAAGTTTGCTATTCTATTATTCATCAGTTTAGAAGTCCCTAACCAAGATCATTCGATGCGGCTTTGAATGTTGTTGAATATAATGTGAAAATCAAAGTTTTTTGAGTTGTTACTACAGACTTACTAATCTCAGGGAACGGTGACATTTCATGAGGAGTCGAAAATAAACGAATGGGTCAAACTTTCGAGGACAATGAGTTGTTTTTTTTTGTTTGTCCGTGGTCACTTAAAATAAATTAATGACTAATTGTGGCGTTCATCAGTACTTTTTGTTAACACACAGGGACCTTCGAAGTTCGACATTCTGAAGTGGTTGATACCCCCTTTCTGAAGCACCACAAATTCACAATTAGATCATATCACTACTTGGTGCGTTTTAATTTTCAACTCTTCATAATATTGTCAGTTTTTATATATTATTTTATGTATTTTGGAATCACTGACATTTTGAGGCGGACAGAAGGCACGTGGAAGTGTTGCTTTATTTTATGTCATATCTGGGCGTGCTGGTTTCTTTTGTATTGTGTCTGGGGCATACTGGTTTCTTTCGTATAATGTCTGGGCATGCTGGTTTCTTTTGTGTGATGTTTGGGACATACTGGTTTCATCCATATGATGTCTGAGAATACTGGTTTCTTTTATATGATGGCTGGCTTACTGGTTTCTTTTGTACCATATCTCGCCACGCCGATTTCTCTTGTATGATGTCTGGGCATACTGGTTTCTTTGCACGATGTCTGGGCATACTGGTTTCTTTTGTATCATATCTCGCCACACTGATTTCTCTTGTGTGATGTCTGGGGCATACTGATTTCTTTGCACGATGTCTGGGCATACTGGTTTCTTTTGTATGCCTGGGCATACTGTTTCTTTTGTATGGTGTCTAGGCATGCTGATTTCTTTTGTATAATGTCTGGGCATAGTAGTTTCTTTTGTATAATGTTTCGGCATACTGGTTTCTTTTGTTTGATGTTTGGGCATACTGGTCTCTTTTGTATAATATCTGGACATATTGATTTCTTTTGTATGATATCTGGGCATAGTGGTTTCTTTTGTATGATGCCTGGGTATACTGAATTCTTTTGTATGACGTCTGGGCATTCGATTTATTATGTATCATGTCTTAAATGTCTCTCGATGGCTTCAAGCCTGAGGCTGTTACATAGCCCCGAGTTTGTATCATGTCTGGGCATGATGGTTTCTTTTGTATGGGGATCTGATATTTGGTAGAAATTATCATTTGACCCTTGATGCTATTTTATTCATACCGTCTGTATATAAGAACTATGGCAGGCATTTCTGCATATTATAGGTAGAGCTTAATATTTCCACTTGCAAATCTGCAGGTTGATTTAATGATGTTTTTAAAAGTTCTAAAGTCATAACTGCATGGCAAAATTTGTTACAGATCAAGTTTTGGGAAAGAAAAGGAAACAACAACAACAACAAAACAACAGTAATACATTTAGGCATTAGACGCATAAAAAATGTGAAAAACAACAACAACAGCAGCAACAACAACACCAAAAACAAATATCTCACAGTCACCAATGGCGTCCTTAATAATCAGCTTTGCATTTCCATCCCCTGCCTTTGACCCTGATTGCAACATCTCCTTTCAAAGTTATCTATTGGGTTCATTCTGTCAACGTCTCCTCTCAGTGCTTTTGATCAACCAGATTCAAATTTTCTTTAGAAAGCTGGGGGGGGGGGGGGGGGCTAAATCTGTGTTTGTTAGTTTTATTTTTAAGATGCCAAGAATTTTCTATTTTGTATGGGACCTTGTTGAAATTAAGAGACGAGTCTCGCCCTGCCTAAGCCTTGATCAAAAGGTGTGATAAAGACTTAAAAGAAGTCCCATAAATGTCACATACAGGATAATTATAGATTGCTAATTTCGACTCGGGGTCTCCCGATTTTAATGCCACGTCTTGAGGTCTCAATTCCCTGCTTCGCCTCAACAATTTTAGCCATATTCAAAATATACAGAACCTAGTTGTTTTTTTTTCCCCACCGTTTCCTCGCATCAAATCTATAGATCACGAGTACAAAAATTGGTTGTGCACATATTTATCCTCCCATTCAAAAGAAGTCAGTAAATTTCAGTAATTTTTCAGTAAATTTCATTCAAAGACAAACTATTTTCCTCTTAAAGGTACATCAATTTTGCTGCACGGGCATAAAAAACACCTATGTATGCTACAGTAATAACATTATTATTTGACAATGATTTGAGTGAGTTTTTTTTTTTCTTCCACATTTCTTTGGTCATTTAATGACAGATCATTGCTAACTGCTTTACTGAAAGCAGTTTAAAATAGTAAACTTTATTCTGATACGAAGGACTGTGAAGAACGTGTTTCTTAAATGATTACAGTTTTCAACGGCTAATAGCCCATTTTAGCAGAGATGTCAGTGAAAGTGTTTAAGGAAAAAAAAAAGATATTTAAAAACATCGTAAGATCTTGGAAAACAACCAACTAAAAATGAATGATATAAGATTTACAATTTTGAAAAAAAAAAAAAGAAATCACTTTCGAAGCAGGAAGAGACTGAGGATGATAAGGATGACGGCCTTGAGTTACTCTCAAATGGAAATTAGAGTTCACGTCGCGGGAGCGACCATCGTCTTTAAGAAGAACTGACTGAAAAATTCTCATTGTTACATGTATGTTGCCACCTGAAGAAACTGATGAAAAGCCGGGCTATTTGCAGATTATTGCTTGAAGTATAACTACTAGCGTTAAAATGGCAGCTCCGGTCAACAGTAATCTGCTCACTGTCCAGCTGTACAAACTCCTCCTATTCTGATCAAGGCTGGTTGGGTTTCCCACAGAGGCAACGATCGCTGTTTTCTCAGTGGCAGAGATTATACTTTTCAGGAAAGGGATCAAAGCTTGAACATAAAAAATAAAAAGACAGTTATTTGTTCATCAAGAGTGAGTCAATATGTGGCAAGGCAGGACACTAGTAATAAAACACAGCAAAGCAGCTTCCGAGATCACCTGACACAACACGATCTTAGTGCTTGTTTGTTCCAAATCCACTTTTTGCACTACTGAGAAATTCAACGTTTAAACGTTTGCCGCTTTAGTTCAATATGATAAGGAGTTTGAATAAATTGGAACTGTGAAACAGCTTGATAAGTGCCACAATGCATTTTAAACAAGTGTGAAAGTGTGCATTTGTTATACCTCTTCTACACCTAACAGATCTCCGGTTTGTTCAGAAAATGGAGATAGAACATAGAAGAACTACATCTAAAGTCACGATAATTCATCTGGTTTTTTAGATATGAAAAATAAAGCTCTCTAGCCAGCAACGCAACGTCAGTCCGACCTCACAGATTTACTGCTGTTTTAAAAATTATTTTGTCAATTCCACGTATAAGGACTGACCACAAGTTTGCTCCCAGGAATGTGGCATTGTCCCTGCGTAGATCCGCTGGTTAATACATCACGGTGCCGTAGTTTTGATGCAGGAAATCCGCCCGAAGGACAATTTTACCAATCCCATGAAAATCTTATAAAATATACGTCCGACTGACATAGCGATGGTGGCTGGGGAGATTAGGCCTACTCATTGGAGAGTGTTTTTGTTCCCAAAACTTGGTGTCAAATTTTGCTTGAGTTATGGCCCGTTTCAGATAGTCGTTCAAAATTAGTGTAAGGGCCGGTGTGAGCGTTCCGTTAAAACGTAATAGTGTTCAGTTAAAGATTCGGATAAAGACGGGACATAGCAAGTTTTAACTGAACACTGATGCCTCGTCTTACTATAATTATACATTCATTTTAAATGACTATAAGAAAGAGGCCGTATCTCATGCAAAAGTTGACTTAGGGGGACCACATAGAGAAAGCCGTTCGCTTACGCCCGCGCAAGCGCACTGTCCGAGGCTGTGAAATTAAAAGAATCCCCTAATGAAAACCGTGTGCGCCCCACATAGATAAAGTTGTCATTGAGCATGCGTCAGCGCGGAGCGGCGCTGATGTTTTTCGCAGAATCGAAACTACATTCTTTCCAAGGCCGTCCAAAGCTGTCTGTGGCTAGTTTTCACAAGTTTGATGTTGCAAGTGATTCAAACATGGACACATATGCGCTCATATCGTCAGTGTACGTTAGATCTTGTTGAGGATGTACCCAAATGTTTCCATGCAATTGATTTATTTAGTTTTTAGAGTGCAAGTATTTATTTTTGTGTGTTCGTCGATTGTGGGAGCGGACCTCGAAAGAGTGTCAGTCGAAATATCCCCATGTAACCCACATCGCGACACTGGAGGGGACACTACACACCATTGTTTAGTTTATAGTTTATTTAGATTAGAGTATATCGTTTTTCTCTTTGATTAACTTTTGTTTCTTTTCAGTTTCAGTGCTCACGTGGTCTCGCACGTTGAGCTAGTTTAAAATTATTTATTATTTAGTTTGTATACTGCTTTCTTCATTATTTGTTCCACATATTTCCGGCTCTCCCATTGACCCGAGGATCGAGGCCAAGGAGACGTCAACATAACTGAACGGTGAAAGACAAAAAAGACTGACTGTGGTGTACGCAAAGGCTAAAGGAATCTCCACCAGTTCCTTGAGTTAAGTGATTCCATCCTAAAATTTTGTCTGCGTCTGGGGAGTTGAGTGTTCCTCCTCGTGTTTTTACAGGCTTTTTATACTTTTTCTCTGTGTTTAGGAACTCACGGGCGGTGGCGAGGGCGTTCTTACGTTTGCGGGTCCCCCCTGCCAAAGTGGTGGCTTGGTCGCAGACTCTGCCGTCTCGACGACAGATTGTGCGGTCTCGCAACACCAGTGGTTATTAAAACTGTGGGAAGTCGCATTCGCGAGAACGGACTTTGATAGGGATCTGTACACTTTATTTAGATTGTAGCGTTCCATCTTCCTCGTTGTTTTAGGAAGACGTCTCTCTTGTCCTCTTCTTACCTATCTGTAATTATATTCAGAACTTGTAGGGGCTGTTATCGTTCGTCTTTTCTTGTTTGTCTAGCGTCGTGTTTGGTGTATTTTTTTTTTCATTAGACCTTTATCATTATGGTGTTGGTACATTCCTTTGTTTAATATAATGCCTGTGTGAGTCATGTGTCTACATTGACGCATTGATTGAGTTTATCTGGTTATTGTGACGTATAAGGCTGATACGCCAGAGTATATATTTATATATTGGGAATATTGATTCCCCATTCAAGTGCAGTTGTGCACCTGCCTTGAATATCCAGTATATAATTACTGAAGTTATTGTTCTTTAAAGAGAACTACCGGTAATAAAATTACCTTGCAATTGCAATTATACAAGAGCTATAGAAAAATAGCTAAAAAATTAATCAACGATCTAATATTCGTTGATTCACGTGTATTTTTATATTACATCGGCAGTGATAACAGTAAGGACACTGCGATTTCATTGAAGAAGAAACATTGTTTGTATTTTGTCGTCTACTAGGGACGTCGACCCGACGAGTGCAAATCGCCTCAGGGATAAATAATCGCGGAGTTAAACAAGTAAATATTTTTTTTATCGCGTATCGGATCAACGTAAATACTACAGTGATAACATAGTACACTGTCAGACGGGCTATTGCGTGAATTTATCCGGATACCTGTCCATTAACATTAATAGATCTCCTGTAGAGACCTATTGTGAGTGTAACTAATCATAATGGCCAATTACACTTCTTATATAAATTCAGCGAAGCTGTTAGGCATACCCGAGGACCAGCTGGCTTCTTGGTGCGAGAGTAAACTACAAGAAGACCTAGCTAGAGAAGAGCGTGCCGCAGAAAGAGCCGAGAAGGCCGCGGAACGCGAACGACAAAGAGAAATAGAAGAAAGAGCCGAGAAGGCCGCGGAACGCGAACGAGAAAAAGAAAAAGAAGAAAGAGAACGACAAAGAGAAATAGAAGAAAGAGCCGAGAAGGCCGCGGAACGCGAACGAGAAAAAGAAAAAGAAGAAAGACAACGACAGAGAGAAATAGAAGAAAGAGCCGACAAAGCGGCTCATCGAGAGCACGAAATTGCCCTAAAGAAATTAGAGCTGCAAGGAAACCAACCGACCGCGGTTCCAAGTGTTCCAACGAATAATGTTAAAGCAAAACCAAAGCTTCCAACCTATAATGATAAGGTCGACCAGATCGATTCTTATATTCATCGTTTTGAGCTCCACGCGGTAGCCGCCGGATGGGAAAGAACTGAATGGACTTCGTGCCTTGCAAATTTATTAACGGGACGTGCACTTGAAGTATTCCATGGCCTCAACATCGAGGATTCTAAAAATTACGACATCCTTAAAAAGGCTCTTTTAAAGCGTTTTCAACACACCGAGGACGGTTTTCACCAAAGATTCCGGACTTGTAAGCCAGACCCGTCCGAAAATTTTTCAACGTACGTCGACCGCCTAAAGCACTACTTAGACCGCTGGATTCAGCTGGCTGGTGTCGCTGACGGTAATTTTAAAGGGCTTTATGAGCTCGTTCTGAAGGACCAAATATTTAACGCGTGCCATTCAGAACTAGTCTCCCACATTAAAGAGTGGGCACCTAGGACGTTAGCGGAAATCACGTCCTTAGTGGAACAGTACGCGTCCGCACACCCTAATCGTTCGCTGGCTAAAGCCAAAACTAGCGAACCGTTTTATGCCGGAGTCGGTGGAACTGCGCCAATGGGTACAAGAAATTCTCGACCAGTTCATCGCCAGACGCCGCCTCCGCGTGCATATTCCGAACCGCCGCCTAATAAAGCTCGCGGTTTTCCAAGCCGTGCTGGACCTCCCACTCGGGGACATTTTATTCGCTATTCAGGTCCACCCCGTCGTGACGTTAACGAGGGCTACCATTATCAGAGCCCACCATGTCCACCTCCTTGGGCATATTATAATAATCCATATAATGCACCTCCAATGCAACCCAGACGTAATATATATGACAGCATTAGGTGTTATCGGTGCAATAAACCAGGTCATACGTCAAAATATTGTAGGGTTCAGTTTGAAGCTGCAAATGCTTGCACCGTCATTGTTCCGGCTGCACAGAGTAGCCGTACCGTTGAAATTACGTCGCCCATGACGGGCACCGTTCCGGTTATGTCGGCCCTCCATCAGCACGGGTCATTGACCTTTTATGAGGGTCATGTTAACGCCATACCCGCGTCTGTCTTACGCGATTCAGGTTGCACCACTATCGGTGTTAGGGAATCACTGGTCAGACCGACCCAGCTGATTGAACAACAGGCAACTTGCATTACTTTCGGGGGCTCCGTCGAGCGATTCCGTCTCGCGGAGATATACATCGACACTCCATTCATTACAGGTGTCGTAACGGCATGCGTATTACCAAATCCGGTCGCCGATCTAATTATTGGTAATTTACCACAGGTTAATGATACACCTGACGGCCAGTTAAAAGTTTGGAACGAAAACGTTGCGTGTGTCACCACACGACAACAGTCAAAACGTCCACTGGATGGTACTTTACAAACCCCTGCGTTTGATTTTAATGTCACGCCTACAGTTTTCTATAAGGAACAACAAAGCGATCCATCACTAAAACCGCTGTTTGCGAAAGTTCAGCCTCAGAACCGAAATGCCTCTCCGTTTATCATTAAAAATGAATTATTATACAGAAATTTCCGAAATAAACGTGAGACCATTGAACAGCTCGTGGTGCCTAAGTCGTTCCGTCGCGACATTCTGCGTCTCGCGCATGATACATCATTTTCAGGCCATCAAGGTTCAGCCAGAACCAAATCACGGATATTGGCTCATTTTTTCTGGCCTGGTGTATACGCGGACGTGAACCGTTTTGTGGCGCGCTGCGATGTATGTCAAAAACGTACACCTAAAGGTAAAGCATCACGCGCACCCCTTCAGGAGATGCCACCAGTCTCAACACCATTCGAGCGTGTCGCGGTTGACATAGTAGGTCCTCTTAGTAAATCAGACAGAGGCCATCGATTCATCCTTTCGGTAATCGACTACACGACGCGCTGGCCTGAGGCTATTCCTTTGAGAGACATTACGGCTGACCATGTCGCTGAGGCGCTTGTTACTATTTTCTCGCGAGTCGGATTTCCGACCGAGATTCTTTCAAACAGAGGACCACAATTCACCTCTGATCTATACAAAAAGGTACTAGAATTAGCGGGAATTAAACAGAAATTAACGTCCCCCTATCATCCGCAGTCAAATGGTTGTTGCGAGCGGTGGAATGCGAGCATGAAGTCTATGCTAGCACGCGTATCCGCCGACAAACCTGGAGACTGGGACCGTCAGCTCCCCGCTATTCTCTTCGCCTATAGGGAACTCCCGAACGCGTCCACGGGTTTCTCCCCATTTGAGTTATTATACGGACGTAAACCACGTGGCCCGATGGCCATACTTAGTCAATTGTTCGCCGGTTCTGAAACCGACGATTATGATACGCGATGCGCGTATCAATATGTTGTCGATCTCCGACAACGAATTATTAATGCATGCAAAACCGCTCTGCAATTTGCATGCGCTAGAGCGAGTTCTTCAAAATTTTATCGCGATCAGGGCGCCCAAATGCGCGCCTTGTCCGTCGGAGATCTGACACTTGTTCTTTTGCCGCAAACGCAAAACAAACTCCTTCTAACTTGGAAGGGACCATACAGAGTCCTTAAGAGACTCTCCAGAGTGAATTATTTGATAGATATTCGTGGGCAGAGGAAAATATTTCATATTAATATGCTGAAAAAGTACCTGCCTAGCGATGATCGTCGTAACAACTCCGTTCATGTCGTCCCAAGGGCCAACGCGGCTTTAGTTACTGTCGACGACGAGGACCCTTTGAGTATCGACAAATCGTTGCCCATATTACAGGCCACCGAGAGTATAAACGATGTTAATATCAATGATGAGCTTGCGCCGTCGCAGAAACAGGATCTTACACACCTGCTCCAAGAATTTGCCACGGTGTTCACGGATTTGCCGGGTTCTACGTCTTTAGTCCAACATGTAATACGACTTCAGACAGACGTACCAGTGTTTGTTAAACCGTACCCGCGCCCGCTGCACGCTCACGAAACGATAATTACAGAAGTACGTGCCATGCTACGGCTAGGCGTCATAGAGCGATCAACAAGTCCGTATTGCTCGCCGATTGTCTTGGTCAAGAAGAAAGACGATACCGTGCGTTTTTGTATTGACTATAGAAAGCTCAATGCTATAACCATCTATGATGCGGAACCCATTCCCAATCAGGAAGACTTATTCGCGCGGTTATCCAATGCAAGTATCTTCTCGAAAATAGACTTATCCAAAGGATATTGGCAGATTCCTCTCGAAGAAGGAAGTAGACAATATACAGCTTTTCAAACCCCTTTGGGTTTAATGCAATGGAAATATATGCCTTTTGGACTGGTTACTGCACCAGCCACTTTCGCGCGCATGATGAACATCTTGCTAAATGAATTGCGCTGCGTTCTATCATATTTCGATGATATATGTATTTTTCAGACTGATTGGGCTGGCCACTTAATGGCCCTTCGTGAAGTTTTTGCCGCTCTTCGCCGAGCTGGCCTTACCGCGCGACCCAGTAAAGTGTTCCTGGGATATCAGCATATAAAATTTTTGGGTCATACCATAACCCACGGGGTTCAGACTCCAGACGATCGCAAGATCTCCAGTATTTTGAAACTGCAACCTCCTAAAACTAAAAAGCAAGTCCGCAGCTTGTTGGGACTTTTGAATTATTACAGGAAATTTATACCAAACTTTTCCTCTCTCTCAGCCCCGTTATCTGATCTAACGAGGAAGAATCTTCCAAATAGAGTCGTCTGGACGCCTCAGTGCGCTGATGCCCTTCAGACTATTCAGAATTTATTTTCTACTTTCCCTCTGCTTGTTTTACCCGATATACGCCAGACATTCGTCGTCCGAACGGATGCATCAGATAAAGGAATAGGCGCCGTGTTACTCCAACAGCGTGACGGTTTCTTGCGACCGTGCTTATATGCAAGCCGGAAATTACTTGATCGAGAGACGCGCTATGCGATTGTCGAACGAGAGTGCCTCGCAATTGTTTACGCGGTAGATGCTTTTTCTCGATACTTATTAATGTCCGAATTTATAATTGAAACGGATCATCGACCATTACTGTTTCTTAAGTCGAACAGAGCCAAGAATGCTCGACTAACCAGATGGAGCCTTGCGCTCCAGGAATACAAATTTACTATTCGGGCTATACCTGGGGAGGATAATTTACAAGCTGATGTATTGTCCCGTTTGATTTAGTATTCTAAAATAGTCTGTTGAACATTGAGGTTGAGCATTTTTCACCTTTTTCGGAGACCGTGGATGGTTTCACATTATATTGTCCTACCAATTATGGACATTCTTTCTCAAAATTTCCATGTGATTCCTTTTTCCATTAGCGTCCATCCTGACCATGACCTGAGTTTCAGACAACCTTGACGCCTTTGTCTGCGGGTCAATGAGATGAGAAAATGGCAAACCGAGCGACCAGACCTACTGCTGCCAGGATACCATTACTTTAATTAACTATTGTTCGTTCGTGTTCTATGAATGTATTAATTACGCTCAATGAAGCGATGAGCTAGTTGCTCAATATTTCAGTCTTTACAGTATGTCTGTGTGAGATAAGTTTATCACTTTAATTCTTAAGTGCTCCAATAATTATATATTATCACAGAACGTCGCATATAAATATACATATGCTATTGTCCATCGATAATGCACGTTCTTAGAATTATTTTTTTTTGACTTTCAGTAACGATATATTTTTTACTATATAGCCCTTTCCAAAGTACTATTACATAGCAACGTTAGTAGACAGTTATGTCGTTCAAACCCTAAGTTTTCACTGGGGTGGGGGATGTGTCAAGAACAGATTTAATTCATAAATGTTTCCACTGACTAAATTTTTGTGAGAGAGCAGTGAGTAATTTTTACAAACGTAATTATTGTGCGAGCCAGCATAACTTGGTCTCGTAAACAATTTGTTTTGAACAGTTTTTTTTATAATAGATAGACAGAAGGTGTGGGGAAGGATAGACGGACAGCGTAGGTGTGCATGACTGAGCACTTGTTGTATCTCGTGTTTTGAACTAGGTTTAGTAAAGAGGGAAGGGGTGAGTAGGAATTAAATGTTATTGAGACGTCTGTTGACGTACAGAAAATACCGTGATCCAGAGTAAAAGCTCGGGGTTTTGAACATGTTAAGAATTTATTGCTATAAAATTACATTTTATTGTCTTGAGTGATTCGACCTTTGATGTCGACCCAAGGTCGTTGCGTAGGGCTGTTACTTAAAATAACTCAGTTCGGCAGCTGAGCTAGAAGTGGTTGCACCAATCACAATCCAGGAATTAGACGGTAAGCTGCAGATGCAGTCCAGTATTTAAGGCCATACAGAACTTAGTTCTGGGCCACATGTAGACAATCCATTTACGAGGTGGTCGGCGATAGTCCTCAGCCAGATGAGAGACATAGAGACGCAGTTGAGCAGTCCATTGTGAGGGGCCTGATTTAAAGCTCCAGAGCCTAAGCTACTTGGTTTGATATAAACCCACAGCGTTTACATCCAGCGCTCTCACTCCCAGTGAGGGCCGCATGGTGAGAGTCCATACTAATTTGTAATGATGAAAGTGAACCGTTCTACTTACTTTTGAAGACAGTTTCAGAGCTACCGCCAGACAACGCATGGTTGTACAAGCATTCTCCATGGCGTGTCTAGAGGAAATGTCCATATCCTAACATGTCTCATTGAATTAATAGAATTTAAACTGTTAGATCCGTCGCCACGTGCGCGGATTCTATTTGCCATATAACTCATATGACCTGCAAGTAGTTAGATTGAATTCGTTAGTCTTTATAAAAGCTGTAGTTCCATTAGTTAGATTCAGTTGCCTTTGAATTGATATTTATATTTATAATTATATTTGTTACATTAATTCCTGTAATTAAACTGCCCTACAGTTCTGCTAAAATTGAAAGCAATTGATTTATTTAGTTTTTAGAGTGCAAGTATTTATTTTTGTGTGTTCGTCGATTGTGGGAGCGGACCTCGAAAGAGTGTCAGTCGAAATATCCCCATGTAACCCACATCGCGACAGTATTCACCAAGAGATGCCCGCTCTTTGATGTTGTGAACTCCACATCTAGTTTTTGGGCTGATTAATTTAGGAAACAGACTGTCCATTAGAAAGAACTCTTCGTCAGATGACGAAATCCATTTTCATAAACACTAATCTCTAGTAGCTTTCAGAGCCAACTGCGGCCTCGTATAACAGCGTTCTCTATGTGGGGTCAAGCAGGCACTTTCCAAAGCTTAAGCGGTTGAAAGCGCGGCTGTTAAAAGTACGGCTTGGAGAAGTTTTCTCTGTGTGGTCCCCCTTACCCGGTTTTGGAGAAATGCTCTTCAGTTGAGACTAAGAGATGATATGTTTTTTTTCACCTTTTTTACTTGCAAATATATTTACCACGCTCCCACACATACACACACACGAAACCCCCCCCCCCCCCCAATATTCTTCACCAAAACCACTCTCTGCCAACTTTACAGGGGAATAACCCCCCACTTCTAAACCGCAGGCCCATGCCAAGTGGCCCACCTAGCCTCTCTCCACCCACCCGCCATCTCCTCTGGTCTGGCCAGCAGCTCTGGTGTGAGCAGACAGTTGGTTTAAAACAACAGCGTCAAGACAGTTTGTAGGCAAATGACTGGCTGACATTATTGACATGAACAGACTTACACGTGCCGCCAGTTCCCCTGTTGTCCAGACTTCTGTACTTGCCTTCATTGGTCTGTCTGGAGGGAATGATGATGTATCTGGGCAGCAATTGAGTTTGAGTTAGAGTTTGGAGACAGCACGTCTACACGAAAAGGCCGTATCATTTTAGGAAGAAGCAAAACCATAGGCAGATTATAGCAGAATGGCAGGACAAAGACCCTGTAAGAAGCGCCCACCCAGCCGCCCCTGCGTGATTTTTTTTTTCGAACTCACTTTACCAAATTCAGGAGCGTGGCAGCAACAGCTCCAACATATTACAGAGATTTTCGGTGACGTTCAGTGTCATTTTAGAGTTAGGGTTAGGGTTAGGGCTAGGGTGCACAGTCCAGAAATTGCAGCATCTATGGCAGTGTTCGCTAGGACGAGAAATCCCTTAGCCGATGACCTGTGTTTGGGGGTCTGTTGCTGCTCCGCTCCTGAATTTGGTAAAGTGAGTACGAAAAAAAAAAAATCACGCCAGCCGCCTGCAGGAAATGAACCTTTTTCATTTATGTAGGCCTATATAATTATTATAATATTTACAGTTGCAGCTAAGAGCTACGATTTTCCTGTCTCAGACTTTATATTTATGTTACATTTGTTAGTGTTACTGAGCTACGACATGTTCATATCATGATAGGTAAGATGTGTTTATCATGTATGTGCTCTGTGAAAATGAAATTCCCTCATGGGATACTAACGTGTTTATTATTTTATCTTATCTATCTTATCTTAAACTCTCACTTCCGTCAGTTTATAAACTCACCTTCACAAATGGTTTAGGAAAATAAATAAATAAACAAATAAATAAATAAATAGACAATGAAGAAGTAAATGAATGAACAAACAAATGAATAAATAAATAGATAATAAACAAACACATGAATAAATTAACCTCACAAATCTAAAAGAAAAATTGATTCGTGTAAGGCAGATTTTTGTTTTGTTTCGTTTCTATTCTGGTCTGTTGTATCGAAAGCAACTGGCTTACTTTTTGACAGTTCCTAAGTGGTATTTACGAAACTCAATCACACGGCGTAAGCACTGATTATATGATGGCTTCAAGGTATCATTAGTACTGCGTGTCACTGTGAACATGAAAAAAAAATTTAATGAAATGAGAAACTGGAACCCATATGATAAATCAGGACAGCAACATGTCAGTTTAAATTTAAATTAAAAAAAAAACAAAAACAGCTGAAAATCTGTGGGTTAGCAGCTAGGCTTGGAATAAAGAAAAAATATTTATTATGGCAAAATGGGGGGAAAAAAAAAGAAACAGGAAAAACGTTGTCTGTTGTTTTGTTGGTCTTTTCCTTTCTAACTCTTCTGGAATTTGTTGTAGCGTTACATTATTGGTTCTAACGTGGGACTTGCAACATCCAACTTTTTTTTTTCTTTCGTCATATCGCAACCTTACTTCTTGTTCTATCTCCATTTTCTGACAGAAAAAACAACAACAACAACAACAAAAAAAAACTGAAGATCTTTTAGTATGTAGAAGAGGTATAACAAATGCACACCTTGACACTTGTTTAAAATGCGTTGTGGTTCTTATCAAAGTGTTTCACAGTTACGATTTATTTTGACTCCATATCATAATACTAAAGCAGCAAACGTTTAACGTAGAAATTCTCAGTTGTGGAAAAAATGGAGCTGGAACAAAGAAGAAGTAAGGTTGCGATAAGCAGTATGACTTGGTACAAAGTTATGTACAAACAATAACTGCAAAAATAAGACTCTACACATAGGCGAAACCTCACGGTAGTGGACAATATTATTTTCAGGTTTCAATCTGAAATTTTGTATTTGAAGTGCCCTGAAGTTACAGGCTACGCACGACCAATTCCAAAACAGAGGTGTTTCTCTATGACTCTCCATGCAACTAAAACTTATGTACAGCAGGCAGAACAATGATTTAAACTGAAACTGAAGATTACTTTACCCAAATCGACAAATGAAGAAGCCTGCTGCTCTATATCTTCAATAAACTGTCTGTGGTTTGGTAGGATGGCTTGCCTCGTGATCAGCAAATATTGTCTGTCATCTAATCCCAAAGAGAGAGAGAGAGAGAGAAGGAATAAAATGAAAAAAAAATGGTATGTTATTTACATTTTTATTATTATTTATCCATCCTTTTATTATTTATGTCATGTTATTATTATATCCCCTTACTTTTCTTCTTCCTTAATTTTGGGACTGACAGGGCCTAAAACGGATATTCTAGAATAGAAATAATGCTGGTTTAAAGCTGCTTACAGATGTTATTGTATCAGAATGAGAGGAACAACTCGGTAAACATTGCCTATCAACCACAGAGGACAGTAATATGCGTCATACAGACAGTTAAGGAATTGTTGACACTATTGTTTTTCTGCCACCTTCATTACCTTTTGTGTGCTGTACACCCAGCAAAGCATCAATAACCTTCAAAGTTGTGCTCTGGGCCGCGCTGCTTCCATGCATCTGGAAAAATAGGACAATAAATTATATGTAAACAGCGCAGGATTTGACAACTTCAGATCTTATGAAATTGCTTCATGTCTACCCATGCCCACCATATATTTTGAGATTTTTCTGTTCCTCACTGTGTGACTAACTAGCAAAATGAACCTGGGCATTTTTAATTGAGAACAAAAAATTAACTGTCTAGACAACAGTCGACAATTTGCATTTCAACTTATTTCATAATGAATTATTCGGGCCTGAAATGATTTAAGGGAAACAGAAAATTGACAAACTGCTTTATTTAAATTATACAAAACAATACGAGACAATACAAAATAAAACAAACGAGCACCTGAAACGAAAGATTTGCACTACTGCTGGTTCTTGTAAATGAAACTAGAATTGAAATAGTCAAGTACATTACTTTTCATTCCACGAGACAACAATATGAAAATATGAGTGTTCAGCATAACTTGTGAAGTTTGCTAATGTTCTCTGAAGGCAGCGGAAGACCTAAATCATTGATTGTGAATATCTACTATAATTGACTATTTCAGAAAAGTTTTTTTTTTTTGAGGGGGGAGGGGTGTGGGAGGTATGGAGGAGGTCTCATGCTTGGGGATGACGCTTTGCTTACCTTTATGGGCGTGTCTGAGATTCCTTCATAGATAAGTCCTTCTGGCATGGGGTTGCCTTCTCCACCCCAACTAGTGACATAATGAGTAATAAGTGGAGTGAGTGGGAAAACATCTCTATACAAAACCAAAGTCTTTTACATAGTGTCTGAAAATTTGTTCAAAGAAACACTGTACATATGAGTATCTATGTGCATTGCTCTGTCTGAAGAATTTGAGTTGGGTTTAACGGCGCCTCGGCACCATAGGGAACACTTTGCGCCGTTCACATTTTAGTTTTGTATCTTTCTGTGGATTGATTTTCAGCACTTGATTGATCAAACTTTCACACATAAAAATTCACCCGAGAAAAGGCCTGCAAAAAGTATGTCTATCTGTGTAGCTTTGATAAAAATATTAATTTTGTAAATAATGATAAAAATGTTTAAATTAACTTGTACATCTTGTCCCCCCTAATGAAAGACAAAATGTGCTGCGGCTCCACGTCTGAAAAATAAAATTATCTGTCTGAAGATCCTTTCATCCAGTGGTATCGAACCCGATGTGGATTTGCTATCTTGTAAATGTGACAAAAATAAGTAATTAACCTTTTGTGTCCATCAGATTTACCATAATTAACATAGAATGTGAAGGCATTCAAGCTTCACACTTACCCATTCAAGAATGGACGTATGATATTGAAAAATTCTTTTCCAGTCACATGATCTGTTTTTAAGATGAAAAAAAAAGCATATCTGGTTAAATAAACAACTGGAATTTCAATGAATTAAAAAACAAACAAACACAAAAACCCTGAGATTTGAGAGGGCGCGGGGTGCACTTAGATTCGGCTCAAGCCAGGCATGGGTGACAAAATTTCAGTATTCATACCCTCCTCTTACACCAGTCGCATATGATACCCTCCAAGGAACAAAAACCCAGTATATTAGAATATAATTATATATGCAACTACCTAACACCCTGTTTATGTGCTTGGAGAAGATCTCAGACAACGAAAGCTTTCTGAGTTTTTCATGTAACATAATGGTATTTTTGTGTTATTCATTCATTCTGGCAGGGCTTTGTCTTTGTTTTTTTGCTGTTCATGTTGTATTTTCTTGGGTCCATTGTAATCTTCCTCACATGATTGTGAGGACTCGATAAAATGTCATCACAGTAACCATTACATTTTGATGTCACCATATGAAGCAGATCTCATTGAAACATGTGGAACTAAATATTAATAAAATGCAACATTAAAGAATTAAAGACCTACCACGCATTCTCGCTGTGTAGACCGGCAGAGTCTTTAATACCTGACCAATTTGGTCCAAGCACCAGGCAATTTCATTTTCCATAGTACAATATGAATGGTCCTGCTTGTCTAGAAACTGTAAGGACTTCACCAACTCCACAATCCTGGCTACAGGCTGAGGAAATTGTGACGGTATCAAGAGTGGGAATAGGAGCAGGTGGTGTGTAATGAACAATAGTAAGGGGTAAACCAAACCCAGTCTGGCGTAGGCCCCAGTCTGGTGGCCACCCAGTTATTATGCATCACATTATAACACTGCTCACTGCCCATACTGCCGCGATGTGGGCGGTCAGTAGTGTTTTAGTGTGATGCGCAATAATTAGGGGGCCCGGGAAAAACGGGCTGAGTCACAGATTTCATGTTCAGAGAAAACTTGAGTTTTCAACTTTAACTGAGCCTTTTCTTCATAGACTTCAGATGACATTTTTGGCCGGACTGAGCCCATTTCTGTCAAAAGATACTGAAGTAGGTTGTACAAGGGGATATTCGCTTGGGCTTGGGACCAATAGCCCATAATTTCTACATTGTGACTTGGCCCGTTTTTCCCGTGGACTCTTCAAACGTTTCTTGAAAATTTCAGTGTTTTGTAAATCTTCAAAGTTTTCAGGCAACGAATTCGAGGTCTTCAGGCCATTCGGCGAAAATGATCTTTCGTCGAATGATCTAAGAGACATAGCAGTTGGGACTTTTAATTTTGTTAGTTCAGCTGAAGATCGTAGATAGCGTGATGTAGACTGACATAAGAAACAAAAGGAAACAAAACCACGAAAAAAATCAAGGCGTAGAAATAATATGAGAAAAAGGGGGATAAGGTGGGGGGGGCGCCGTTTTTATCACGCAAAGAATAGTTCAGGTTTGGAGGGGTTGAGCATGAGATACAGTAATGAGGTCCGCTTCAATATACAGGGAAGTGTCTCCAAATTTTATCAGATAAAAAAAAATGTTTACAAGGTGTGTTGATGACCTTGCATTATCTAAGTTAACCATTGCACCTTAGTTTTCAGTTATGCGACCATTGTTCATTCTTATTTTGTCCCATAATGCGAAGATCTGTTACAGAAATTGTGTCCGCTGTAGTCAGTAATCTGTGATGAATTTGACAAAATGAATTGTTCATGAAATATAATACCATTCCCTGAAGAGTGTCGTTTTCTCCACCACAGCACTACTCACACAAGCTATAGGTGGTTTCGAAAACAAGCGCATAGCAAGCTCTATCATACAACTGCGTAAGAGTGAAGGACCTAATTTTATAGGGGATGAAAACAACTGTTTTATCTGAAAAATACATTTTACTTGAAAAGTATCTTAATACATTTTGGATAATGAATATTAGAATAGGCCTATGCAATAGACAAGTAATTCTTTTTTCAGGTCATTCATAGAGCATCTGGCAAAATAAGAGTTGCCATCTACAGCTTGATTGTGCGATTACACTTGTGTGATTTTATAACAAGGCCAGCGATTCTAAGGCAAGATCACATTCCAATTTATATGACAGTATGCCAGTCTGACCGTAGCAAGAGGATCACAAAAAATCTTTACCTTTAGGCATTTAGTAAAATTGAATTCTGTCACAGCCACAGTAGTGCAGAACCAGACAGGAGCCATGCCCCCAGGCATGTGATACAGGCACTTCACATTCCTGTGGCAAAGAGAACAATGTATGAAATATATGTGGTTTTGAAGACGTTTGAGTTTGAATCAAGGAAAGCATAATATTAATTTTGTCAGCACTGGCATAGGCTGGGCTATATCTGCTTGTAAAATGGTAAAGTGTATCAAGTATAAGTAAAGACTCAAAGACAGCCATCTTTGGTGACGGAAACTGGATACCAAAAGTATGGTCCTGATTTCGATAATCATGTGACCAACCTACAGTTCTGTTGTGGCTTAAAAAAAAAAAAAACGTCTGTAAAATAGTCTCATTCTGATATCTAAACGTCAAGACTTGGAAGCAAGAGTTTGGATGGATTCTTGAACTCCTACTATACTTACTCAGGTTTATATGGTCTGCGTAATGAAGAGAAAAAAGAGAGAAAAGAAATGTATTAGTTAACAGAGGAGATTCTGCCACTGTGCATAATGGTATGAATCAGTGTCAAAATTGGGCAAAAAGAAAAAGTTGTATTCAAATCTTTTATTGTTCGATTGTTTTATCTGTTCTATTTCCGATTTTTTTTCTGTTGTTTTTTTCCCTTGAGGAAGGCGGTTGCCGAATTATCGGCCATTTTCTGTCTTCTCTTTTAGTTTGCGTTTCATTCTATCACTTTGGGTATTATTTCTTACGCGAGGCTTTGCTACATACATATAACTTTTACTTTATGCCCAATTTTGACATTGCTTATAGCTTTGCTGCGACCCCAGAGTTTTTCTGTGGTTTTTATAATATGGTATTCATACAGGTGAAAAAAAAGTATCCTTCCATATTATTGTTTTGGAAATACAGTATATCAAAGATTTTAGCTAATATTTCATTAATAAGATAAGATAAGATAAGATAAGATAAGATAAATTTTATTCGTCCTTGTACAAGGAAATTTGTTTTGATCATTGAATACATAACAATACAGTTACAGAAGCAGAAAGTATGATACATAGCGCGCACACACACATATATACACACACACTGATAAATTAACTAAATTAACAAAATTAACAGTGCACACAATATGCTTCCCTAACTAAAACACATTGACCTGACACGCAGGACATAATTCAACTGTGCACAGATTACGATCAAGATGACGACATTATTGTAACATCCTAGTTGATGATGGAATAAACGATTTAAAGTAGCGCTCAGTTTTAGTTTTCTTTAATAACGTTTCCATTCGACTCAAAGACAGTTTTTGTATATTAGAATTTCATTTTTAGGACGGTAAAACAATTGTAATTTTCTTAAGTTGATGTTACTAAAAGGTTGTGGCACTTTGATAATACTTCAGTGGCAATCTCAAGCACACAGCAATATTCTTGGATAAATGTTACAGGAATATAACCTCTATTTATGGCAATATCTATTCCAATATCGACAGAAAATCTAAATAATGACTTGAACAGCTTATCCCAGACTAAAGCAACAACAGCAACAAACACAAATAAATGGCTAAATAAGTAAGTAAATCAATAAATAAACAATGACATAGATGAATAAATAAATAAATGAATAAATAAAAAAGTAAATGAATAAATAAACAATGAAATAGATGAATAAATAAATAAATGAATAAATAAAAAAGTAAATTAATAAATAAACAATGAAATAGATGAATAAATAAAAAAGTAAATGAATAAATAAACAATGAAATAGATGAATAAATAAATAAATGAATAAATAAAAAAGTAAATGGATAAATGGATGGATGGATGGATGGGTGGGCGGATGGATGGATGGATGGATGAATGGATGGGTGGGCGGGTGGATGGATGGATGGATGGATGGATGGATGGATGGCTGGATGGATGGATGGATGGATGGATGGATGGATGGATAGACAGATAAATAAATAAATAAATAAATAAATAAATAAATAATTGATTGAATGAACGAATGAATGAATGAATGAATGAATGAATGAATGAATGAATCAATCAATCAATCAATCAATCAATAAATAAATAAATAATAAATAAATAAATAAATGATTATATAAATAAATAAATAAAACCAAGCTGTAAAGCAGAAATGTACATATTAATACAAAGCTGGGCAAATGCCATGTCTGATGTACTGAACTGACCCATTTGGATCTAAAAGAGTACAGTTTGCAGCAATTAAATCCATATGAGCCATGATGGGTGGGACACCCAGCTGCTCCGAGATTTTATATAATGGAATGGCCAAACATCTGGGTAGAACCTGGAAAATACATGCGAGAAACACCTGTCCAACAAGCTTATTAGAACGTTAATACATGCACACACACCCACGTTCTTTGGTCAAACATAACTTTCATTTCCATACAAACCCCAATAACCTTTTTTCTGCAGTTGCACGAATTTGCTCAAATTCTTGAATCAAATTACTTAAACTTTCTTTAAACCCCCAAGCTGTGCCAAATTTTACTTTTTTGATATGCGTTTGTTCATAAAATTCCATTTGTAGCTTATCCAATGAAATTAAAGCAAAGTCGGTCCAACCTTACTTTTGATAAGTGGAGAAAAGATTACGATCCCTATTTTTTAAGTAAATTGTTATCTCCGCTTCGTGAAGACGAGTCTAGTGAATGTAGATTATGTCACGTTCCAATGAAATTTACACAAAATCTGTTCAATCTTAAAGACGACCCTTCCCAAAATATAAATTGTTTTTGAAAAACGCCTGTATTATGTGAAGTCAACATTAACTGTACACAGAGGATGCAACTTATATTTCACTCTCATGTAAGACTGGCCACTGCAATTTTTCAAATAACAGATTTCTGGACGTTCGCAGTAAAAACAAAATTATGTCTGTTTTATATTTTTTCTTTCCTTATTTCTCTCCCCGTCCCACATCTTTTGAAAGTTCCCTAGCCCAACTAGGCATGTCAACTATATTAACAGTGGCAAAAAAATGTGGACAGCTTTTACCTCGACTGTTCCAGGATATTACAAATTGCTACTGAATTTAAAAAATCTATTTCATAAAAAACAAAATAAAAAAACTTCGACTTGACTTTTTTTTCTTGAGATGCACACATTTCGAAAACTGACTTTTTTTTCCAGCTTTACTTTATTTTTTCCTCTCAAGAGTGACTTTTCTAGAAGAATGATAAAATAAAATAAAGTATAAAAGCTTTTGGCCTCTGATAAGTGCATATTCACGAGGGGACCACTTCGCTGTTGCGTCTCCAAATTTTTGTTTACCCTTACCACTGCCAGGAGGGAATTACTGTGATCTGCAGGGACATGTGAACTCCAAGGTAATCTTTGATATTTGCAGCTTGCGTTGCCCTGGAAAGCACAATAATGTAGACTATTTCTGGAAAAAAATCTTTAAAACAGTTTCCTTGCCTCTGACAGCACAGCATTGAAAAATTATCATTATATCGCTGACTCTTCCGCGAAACCGCAGAGGAGCGAAAGTCCTAACTCTACAGGAAAAAAACAACAACTCTGTTTTACTTGAAATGTATAACCCTCCTAAATACATTTTTAGTTATATGAATAAACATCTGAAAATTTTTATTGCCCTTAAATCAATAGAAAAAAAAATCCTTCCAGGAGTTTATAGAATATTCGGCAAAGAAGAGTTGTCAGTTGTGCGAATGCACTTAGGCGGTTTCATATTAGAGCCAGCGATATCTACATACAGTGTATCTAAAGGCGTTACTAGGGATGTTTCCTCATCGGTTGCGGTTCATACAAGGTACACTCACAGAGTGAAACCGTAATAGCACTAATGACAATACCTTTGGCACGCCTTCATCTCCATCTTGCCAAACATAAGATGATGTGAGTAAAGACAGCTGCAGGCGTGCCAGCCTTAGCTGGTGATATCCATCTAACTTGGTGTGGTCCAGTAATGGCATCTATAGGACAAGAAACAGGCAAGCTGACGCTGGGTTTTCATATGTACGGAAACGGAAACTGCAAACGAAACGTCAAAAACCTTCAATTTGCGAAATAGTAAGAATGTTGTGATGTGTCCGGAAATGCCGTTCCATACACACAGAGAAAAACTATTGCTTTTTATTACTTAGTGGATTTTTGCCATTTCCGTTTCCGTACTCATGAAAACACAACTTAAGGTGAAACTGGCGTATGTCAAATTAATGGTTGACCTATCTTTTCATGTTAGAAAAGATACCTGTGAAAATACATTTAAAGAACTGGCATTGTTTTCATGTTGTTTGTGATTGTTTCTTTTGAAAAGTAATGCCTGGCATAACAGATCTAAAAAAAACACAAAAAAAAAACAACAACAACAAACAAAAGCCCACTAAATCTCGACCACAATTACAGTATATCACTATTAGGAGAACAAATGTTGCTTTATAAAAGATTGTCAAGTCAGCGACGTTGATTATCAGCAACTATGCTTCTAAAATTCCCTTCTCAGTCATGCTTGTACCCCAAGTTAGCCGTAAAGGTAATTTATAAGGCAACAATTTCTGAATCAAAGCATCTGAAATGCCCCAACTTAAAGAATCCGTAAAAAAAAAAAAACCAGCAACCCTAGGTGCAATCAGGCCTCCGATTGCCAAAAGTGTTGTTGATTTTTGTTATTTTCTGTCAAAAGGTGATCCAACGGGCCACATGATAGTCTAGCTGAGCAATAAAATTCCAGCCTCCTACTTCTGGTGAGAAATTAACAAGATCAGCCTGTTCTTCCTTGAAATTTGAAAGCCTGACATTATTTGGAGCAAGTGCCACAAGAAAATCTAACCTTGTCAACCTCTTCCCGTAAACGTTTGCTTTCAACCAAACTCGGCACGGCCGATGCCAGCTCATTCCAAACTTGAAAGTAAGGAGGCAGAGTATGCTGAGGAAGTTGTGCAGAGAGTTCATAAATATTGTTCTTTAAGCTACGTTTTCATGTGTGCGGAAACGGAAACGGCAAAGGAAACGTCAAAACCCTCAAGTAGTGAAATGGAATGAATGTTTTCATATGTACGTAAATGCTGTTTCCGTTCATACTCTTTCTCTTGACTACCTGATGGATTTTTTGCCGTTTCTGTTTTCGCACACGTGAAAACACAGCTTAATAAGCAGTGAGTACATGACATTTACGAATGAAAAGGTGGAGAAACAACCAAAATCACACTGTGAATGAGAAACTCTACATTTAAAATTTTTAATTTAAAGACTTGGTAAATTCAAAAACTGGGATGCCCTAGGATCAGCATCTGGACATCGGAAAGAAAATGAGTCAAGAGGAGAAATGGTTAAGTGCAGGAAAAATAGATCAAACGGAAAAAAAAAATAAAATAAAATAAATAGCGTTATGTTAAGCCTTTAATTAATCAACATAATGTTGTGATGAGTAGGGTATTTATTGTTCGCTGGGTTCTTTCAGCTCGGCACAAAATACCAACTATTACAATAAAATAATAATGACTAAACATTACAATAAAAAATCCGTATATTTATATTATCATTTTTTTCAGTCACCAATAGCTAACCCTAACCCTGCCTCTACCCCAGGGGTGCTCAACCTTTATTGACATAGGATCTACTTTTACATTTCCCAGCCTTTGGAGATCTACCAGTCTGGCGAAGCTCTGAAACAAAAAATAAAAGAAACCGAACCTATGCTGGTGTGCCTATCGGCATTATTCACTTTGACATACAACTAACACAAACCTGCCACATCCAAGAAAAACAACCCGCCAAAATACAAAGACAAATAAAAAAAAAAAATATATATATACCTCCCGGGTGTGTCCTACATTCATCGCGATCGACTGCCAAGCACTTGAAGATCGACCGGTAGATCACGATCGACTGGTTGAGCACCCCTGCTCTACCCCTTTTAATAGGTACAGCAAAGCCATTGGTTATTTTGATACATAAACAGCGACAGTTTGTTTGTTTGTTTGTTTTATTTGCTTTTTTTTCTATTTCAAACACAGCTAACAGAAAAGACAACAACTTGGGAAGAGTTCCGCATATCGCGACCCCCCAACCAATTCCCGTCCCTATAACGTAGCCCTAACCCTGTTCTTATCCCTTGTAAACCTCATCTCATCTCTATCCCCACCTCTTACCCTTTCAACCAGAAAACAAAAAGATACCATTATAACAGTCTGTAAAGAATTGGAAGAGGTTAAAGTGGTTGGGACGTTTGGAACTCTTTCCCAACGACATTAACCAAAGTCCTCGAATAAATTGATGAAAAAAAAAAGACTCTGAATTTTAATTTCAATTTTTAAACTTGTATTTATAAAATGCCACATAAATAATAATGATTCAGGGGGAAAAAAAAAGGCAAATCATTTTAAAAAAGTAAATGTTCTCACCAAGGGTGCATTTAGCATAAAACCTGTGTCGTGATGAAGATTATAATCCTTCAGATCCATTTCTCGTTGTCTGTACAAGGTAAACTGGAATCTGTAGGCCTAATCCTGGTTTGCAATCACGATAAATGCAACGACAGCGTTCTGTGTTCTGCAGACAGGATAAGTTTAATTTATTGCAAGCCGTTATTTACAAGGCACATCTTGAAACTAACTCCAGGTTTCAGATTTTTATTTTTCCAACTTTGATATAAAATCGGAATAGGATGCATAAACGTCGCCTACCTTAACACTGAAACAGCTTCTGATTGGTCAATGAAACATGCCTTGAAAATAACGCTGGCGTTAGTTCCAAGGCATACCTTGAAAATAACCACTTCGTTAATTATTAATGTGCAGATGATATACAGGAGAATATACACGCGTGATTTTTAAAGTTGACCTTCGATTGCCAGTGTGTAAACTGAGGCCGAGAAACGAAATTTCCGGTCATCCTTGTTAATTCTGCTCAAAGAAATTGCGTCTTTTTTTTTTCCGGCTCAAAGGGTCGGAACATTTTCTTCTGTTCAACTAAGTTGTGGTTCAGAATCAACAAAAGTATTAAAAATATAACGAACTTTCAAGACCTTTTAAAATATACCCACTCTCACCTTTGCGTCTTTCTATGCTTAATTATATTCTGTAGAATTTAAGGTTCAGCGATTAAAAAGCCTTTCGTGACTGCATTGGCAGCCTTACTTCCTTTACAATATTATTATGATGAAGCGCGAAGAAGTTTATAAAGGCGGTACTAGGGTTAAATGCCTCCTTATCCATTAATTAATTTCTTCCAGCGGTTAACAACGGAAACAGCGAATAAATACTATGACGACGTTTGCAAATAGCAATAATACAGTGTATTTTATCGGACCACATGATCTGATGCTTGGGTCGTTAATATAAAGCGTTGTCCTTTCTTTTGTCACCAATACAAATAGAATGATCTTCCGCTGGGGAAGACTTCCGAGTGTGTCTCATGGCCAGATTAGCTTGAGATAGTGAAACAATTATTCCAAAATGCCGGGGTATACAAATCCGGACAGCAGATACCCCACCGCACCCCCCCCCCCCTATAGGCGATTGACCGCTAAAGGCCCAGTTAGTGGACAATCGTCTAAAAATTTTTTAATACAAAGCTGAATAAAGAAAACAATGAGTTGTGTTCATTGGTCAGCTGTTGCACACTATGTAAAATACAACCGGTCCCTACACTGCGGCAAGCTGCATTCGGTAGCCTTTCCTTACTTGCTCAGGATGCTCTTTTATATCGCGTGTAATGTAAACTTTGTAAGTAGGATTGCCACATTCAAAATTAAAGGAAATAAGCCGAACTCGAAAAAAGAACAACAATAAGAACCACAAAAAAATAAATAAAATAAAATAACAACACACACACGAAACCAAACCAAAAAAACAAAAAAACAAAACAAAAAGAAATTAAAGACTTTTAAGAAATAGGCAAAACTCAATAAACACAAACACAAACACAAACACACACACACACACACGCACGCACGCGCGCACGCACGCACGCACACACGCACACACACACACACATACACACACACAAACTTAAAGACTTTTGAAAGTAAATAAGCCAAACTCGATTTTTAAAAAATTCAATGGGGTCGAGAGTCAGAAAAGATATTAAAATTTGTTTAAAAATCATTTAATGATGAAACTTTAAAGAAAACTATTAATAACCCTATCCCCAGTCACAAACCTTTTAAGACAAACGTGTCCAGAACTTTTAATCCGTAAACGTATTTCTCAACTCAAGATAACCTGATAGTGTGGTAATACTTCCTAACTTTCCACCAGGCCTACGTGACTTTCATCTCTGGTCTCATTCGTGTGGTGTCTCCTCTGGCAGCCCACCGCACACTGTTCAGCTTATTTATACATATCGTTAAATTTGTAGCCTGAAGATGTTTCATCATCTTCTAAGATGTTTCATCATCTTCATGACACTGGCAGTCTATAGAGTACAAACAAAATAAACGCGTCAGAAAAAAAACAATAACGCATATGAAGTCAAGGTCTTTTTTTTTCTGGCAGCAGTGTAATTACGAAGCCAAATTTAGAAAATACTGAGTCATTATGGTTTATAATTTAAAATATAACAGTCATTAAGTAATTTAATCCAGCGGTTAACAACGTAAACAGCGAATAAATACTATGGCGACGTTTGCAAACAGCAATAATATTTTATCGGCCCACATGATCTGACGCTTGGGTCGTTCATATAAAAACGTTGTCCTTTCATTTGCCACCAGTACAAATGGTGTTCTCTTAAAGCTTTTCTGTTTTGCTAGTATGGAATATGATTATTTTCCGCACAAAAGAGGCCGATGTGGGTTACACCGAATTTGAAATTGAGGTGGCTGGAATCAAAAGGGATCTAAGTACCATCTGACTGCTATTGAGAAAAAAGCAAAAGACATCGTTTCAGTATGTTTGTAATACTGTCTTCAACTCTTAGAATAAATCATTAAAATATTAAATACTTACAACCCTTTTAGTTCTAGCAATTATAATAAACGCAATGATTTAAAAAAGAAGGCAATGTATTAATTTATGTATATAGGCTGCAGTATATCAGTATAATTACGAACACAGGCTGATTTAAGCGAGTATAGTACAAAGGTGGGGTAGAGTGTGCGTGTGTGTGTGTGTGTGGGGGGGGGGGTCACAAGACCGAGGATGAGTAGCTGAAGCAGTCTACATAATTAACAAAACATGCAAGACTTACCTTGTAAAGTGAAGCATGCTTGGGATTCTAACGAAGTCAGTCTTACTCTGGAACGAGGCTGGCATGAGATAGCGCGCCGCTCCCACTGGTCAGTATTTTAGCCGTGAAAAGGCACTGGAAATCAGCACCATATACATGTAGTCATAACATTATGAATCATTGAAAGATGCTGATCAAAACTAGGAAAGAATTTGAGAGGGCATGTTGCCCTCGTGTTTGTTTGATTGGCACAAGCCCAAGTGATTGATACACGCTGTAGGCTGCTGTTGTGTTGTCACCCATAATAATTCTGACATGGACACCTCTCAGATTTGAGGCGAATGCCTTAAGACCAAGTTAAAATAGCTAGAGTTTCCAGATAATTGATACTCATGTTTCGCCGTTCTTTGTACTCAGATAAACCATGGACTCTTTCAATATTGCAAACAGCCTCCCAACTCTTAAGGCGAACACCAGCTGTGATTGTTTGTTCTGGATGACCCTTTCTGATGGGTGCATAAGAAAACGAGATATGTGCAATCCACCACTGCAGTTCCGTTTTAGCAGCTGCTGACAATATCATTTTACCTTCCCAGCTTCCTCTTGTAACTTCGAGTGCTTCCTTGTTCTCTCTTTCTAAGGTTCTGTAAATGTAAAGGCCCCAAGCGGGAACGCGGTAAAACTTGCCACAAAAAAAAAAAAAACCGACACAAGAGGCCACTAGGAGAATTTTGCAGCATTTTACAAGTATCAAAATCTCACAGGCTTTAATGACTTTCTGTT
Source organism: Onchidella celtica (assembly GCA_963931925.1). Lineage (NCBI taxonomy): Eukaryota > Metazoa > Mollusca > Gastropoda > Systellommatophora > Onchidiidae > Onchidella > Onchidella celtica. The sequence continues at coordinate 44,830,133 of OZ007568.1, read as the reverse complement.
TCCGCGTGTCCGTTAACCAGACAGTCAGACCCTTCGACCAGAATGCACGACCCACGTACACACTTTCCTGTTCTGGAATAATTTGACTCTTATGAAGTTGTACACAAAAGAGAAGTTATTGATGCCATTTGGATATTAAAACCAGGCCGTAAGTTATAATTGGCAGGGAATGAGTTATCTCCTGTTTGATTGCCTCCACATCTTTCTGGACGGTCATGTTCTTCCTGATATCTGTCAACCCACCGGCGCATCAAGTTACAGTGACGGCCGCCAGTGAAAGACATTTCTGTGTGTTCACACGACGAACATCCGCCTTTCTTGCATAAGGCTTCATGGTACCGCCATGACTCTTGATTCGTCTTTGGCACTCCCAAAGACTCATGAAAAATGTGTAAAAACCGAGCCACGATAGTTTAAACATCCCGGCAATCAATTTCACGTAAATAGAAAATAATATTGTCATAACATTATTGTAAAACTTTTAAGGAAGGGATACAACCCCCGAAAAAGGCTGGGAGACGAGGGACATGTTTAGCTCCCCTTCAGGACCAACTATCTGCCGGTATCTCTCAATCCACTATTTCTTGACGCCTTCCACAATCAGGCGGCGAGTCACCAGACAGGGGCTTACACCAGCTCTCGTCTCCCTTATGTTCCAATTTTTAATGTGTATGGATCAGGATGGATACCCATTGCAGTTGGATGTCATTTCAGTTTCGCTCTATGCAAACTATCACTAGAGACCTTCCATACAGAAGGTATAGAAGGTCTCTGGTATCACCCGCCTTTCAACCCTCGTGGAAACAACTGGTCCATTTTTTTTTTTACAGACATACACTGGAATCCAAGAAACATGATACCCAATGGAATGCGTGAACGTCACATTGTAAGATCCCATGGCCTACTTTTGCCAAAGAATTTGAACTACTTAAACTATAGAGAGTAAAGGGGGAATCTACTAAAAAAGGCGGAAAAAAAAAAAGAAACTGAGAATGAAGTTCGTAGCCTAAATTTGGGAAAAAATGACTGTATTTGTCGAGATATTCACTGGACTTTCCCATGATAGGGTTCAAGAAAACAAGGCATTTTCTATTCTGTTTATCCTCTAATGCTTCTTGCGAGATAATTCTGTTTTAGGATTACTGCTGTCGCGTTTTTTAGTGAAATTTAGCGCGTTTAGCGTGCATAGATTTTGCATGGCCACCGAACGGCGAATGCGCGGAAGTTATGAACAATGCTGTGTTTTACAATGCCAAAACGGGGAATATACTGAATCCTGTTCATTGTTCAGCTAGATCTATTGCTGCAGGCCTTGATTGAAGTCACTTGTTTGGTAATTATAACTTCAATCGCTATAGGAAAACCTTGGTTTTTGTTTGTTTGTTTGTTTGTTTTGTCGCAATAGAACAGTAACAAACCAGCATCCATTCTTTTAATGCAATATATACACCATAGGCCCCGCCCCCAATCAGCGCGCAAACTGTGTGCACGATTTTTTTGGAGGCGCGAAAAAGGGAGTGTCTCATCTTATCGTATCTAGTGTCTTTGGTTTTAACGAGGTTCCCACAGCCGGCCGACGATATGTACATCTAAGACAGCGCAATTTTGTCTTTTACAGAAATATGATATGGTAATGAAAAAAAAAAAAAGTAAATGAAAAAAATTAAACGTTTAACACCAGAGAGTTGGTAGGCTGTCTCGAACTTTGAATGTTTGGAACATCATTTTTTTTTTGGTCATCGCTCTTGTTTGAATGGATAAAATGAATTCCTGGTATTTGTGTCCCTGTCATATTTTTGAATTGAAATTATATTAATATTTTCAGAGATATCAACAAGGCCAGACTAGTGGGCACCACTGCACTGAGCGCTCAGGATGAGAGTACCGTACTCTTGACGATTACAACGGTAAAACTAGCATAGAATCGAGCTGTGTAATCGTCTTCACTTTAGTAGGTGCACGCGGGCCGGTGTGGCATTAAAATTGAACCCTTGTGGAAGTGGACCCCCCCCCCCCGGTACAAATATAATATGGCGGAAGTACCCCGGGTCAAAATATAATATTACAGAAGGACCTCCCCGTCGAAATATCATAATTATTACAATTGTAACCCCCCCCCCCCCCAAGTATATTTGTACCTCCCCCCCTCAAACCGAAATATATTGTAACTGTCTATATTAAATTTATTGTAACTGAAATACGAATCTCAATCACATTATGTACCATGCGTTTTGATTCTTCGATTAAGAGGGTCTTATGTCGATAGCCGTCTATATAATATTGTTTTTAATACCTCTTTTCGCTCACCCTATCTCCACCCCCCCCTTAGCCGTATTCCATCCCATTTTTAAAATCTGATGTTATGTCTCTAAAGTCTTTATTGTATTAGGAGACTCCAGAGGAAGAACATCAGTTGTTAGAAAATGCGAGTTTTATGGTTAGTTCCCTCAGCTCGTAGCTAATATCTTTAGCTTTGTTCCTCTCATACCGATTAAGTGATAAACAACCGTTGTCCAGCAATAGGATCTATAATATAGTGTTTTTTCCCGGAGAACCATCTACTATACAGTTTCTTCCGGGGTCACCCAGAACTACTTAAACTATAGAGCGATGGGGAAACAAAACACTGCACAGCTACCACAAAACGTACACCGCAAAGTATTTGTCCCGGGGGGAACGTCTACTATAGGGGAAAAGTATTTCATTACTCCGGCGTGTGCGTGTGATCAGCGAAGTGAGCCCTTCTCCTCCTCCCTCCTCCTCCTACAAAAATCTATGACAGAGAGGATCGATACCCCTCACGGACGGAAAGACAGATGTGTCAGGGAGAAAAATTTAGTTCTCAATCGATTAAGAGATGTGCCACAAATTTTTACTGAAAATAGACCGCGAGCCATGATTCCTCTAAGCTGTGCGCGCGCGAGCACACGCGTTTTGTGACCAGCGCACATTGGAAATTAATTGAGTCCACAAAAGGTTAGTTACATAAACTAATGTCTAGTTTATCTTGTCGTATTGTTAGGCCTGGTCCGTCCACAGCAGGATGTAATCTTTCGTCAACGATCTCCATTCTTCTCTGTTTCTCTGTCTGTCTTGTCCACGCTTGTCCAATGTCATTTCTCCATCATCCTTCGGCGCTCCTGTTTCTCTTTCCTTGTCTAGGCCTCCATTCGCCATGTCCATCTCTTATCCATCTTTTTATTTCCGACATGATCAGCCCATTTCTATTTTTGACGTAGTATAAATTTCTCAATGTCTGTAACCTGGGGATTTTGATTCCGAATGTCAATGTGAGAGATTTTATCGTTTAGCTTTATTTTGAGAATCTTTCTTTCTGCTCTTTGCTCTGTTCTGAATTTTTAAATCTGCTGCTCTGTTTGGGACCAGGTCTGACAGCCATATGCAGCTGTTGGGATAATGCACTGATTGAAGACTTGCCTTTTGAGAGATAATGGTATTTTTTTTTAATCCATAAATATTTCTTTATTTTTGCCAAAACTGCTCCATGCCGATCTTAATTTGAGCTTTAATTTCTTCTTCTGATTTCTTGTTTGGGCTTACTTTCTGGCCTAGGTATATGGCATTCCACCACCTTTTCTATAGTAACATTTTCAATTTTGATTTCTTCATTGGTTTCAAAGTTAGTCATAAATATTGTTTTGCTGTTGTGGATCTTCAGTCTTATTTTCTTACTTGTGGTATTTAATTTTTTTTTTTTTTAATGAGTTTCCGTCAGTTTTGTCCTTTCTGTCAGTAATGCAATATCATCAGCGAATCTTAGGACCTTTAACTGTTATATGTCGACACTGATGTCCTTCTTCAGTCGTGCATTTTTTAAATACTAGTTCCATGGCTGCGGCAAACAGTTTCGATGAGATGGGGGATCACCTTGTCTTATCCCTCATCGTTCAATAAATAATTTTTCTGAGACACAGACGTCTAGGTGTAGTTTTGCAGTGGTTTCTTGGTAGGCCTATATGTTCTGTAGCACGTCGATTTTCCCGAGAATCTCAAATACAGCGAAGCTTTCCCTTGAATCGAAAGCCTTTCCATAGTCGCTGAAGCCAACTCAAAAATGCTGTAGAATAAAACAATTCATACATTTAAATTTAATCTCTCGGCTTGGTAGCTAACTTTTCTATTGGCACTCATGTTGCTGAGTCGCTAAATGCACACATGCTAAACAACAACAACAACCAAAGCCAAAGGAAGAAAAATCACAGAACATAAGACTTTGCGCGCGCTGACTTTAGAGGGAACATTCACCACGAGATAGGTGTTTCCCTCTGTTCCGCTAATTTCTGAGATCGTGACTATGGCCTACTTTTCAGACAGAGAACACACTAAACAATTAACAGTCACTCCTGTGTGCAAGCTGCTGTTTAGCAGGGTACACCCTCGCGCAGACCAACGCTGATATGATAAACACTCGGCTGTCTTTTGCCCCCCTAAAACAAAAACTCAAACCTCTCCTTTACTCTTTCTGGCGCAGGCCCCGGAGCTGGTACTGTCGAGTGAAGAGAACGCCACTGGTACACACCTGATTATGTTTGAGAACATATTATGGCATGGTTACCAGATTGGCCTTTTTTAAAGCCAAATTCTAGAAATTTGGCTTTTTGTAAGATGGTTGGCGTAAGAAAATTCATTTGGCTTTTTGGCTTTTTTTCTGGCTTTTTTCGATACGGTACATAATAAAATCATCTACACAAAAAACTACGCACCTGCTTTTTCTGAAACACTTCCTACAGAGGAAATATATTTTGGTCAATTACAAGCACGTACATGGGCCAAGATTTCTGCTTCTAATGGTCAAGTAGAGCCCACCGGCAAGGTCAGGGCTCAGTTGACACTGGATTCTGTGATTTATATTTGTTAAACTGCTACGGTTTTTCGAAAGACTGTCACCCACTTTAGGTCTTTCTACACTCACTGTGGTTCTGGATAGATTTACTTCACCATGAAGTGTTTGAAGAGCTAGTGACCTTTGTCTTTGTTTGCCTAATAACCCCAGTCAGGAAACACGGTGCGTAAGAAGATATTTTCTCAAGATTCCTCTATTAAAACTAAAAGACAGAAGAGTGCAGCATAATCAACTGGATGCTATTGTAAGAATCTGGGCAGAACTATTGCTTTAAAAAGAAAAATGTTGCAAAGGCTTTCACTGCATCACCAGAAATAGTTTGAAAAAAAAATAAAAAATAAAAATATAAATTCGCAACTGACAAGATTTAAGCCAAATGTTCCACTTTTTCTAATGGGGAGGATGATTTTAACCTGGTTCTGGAGCCTTTCGTGTGACGTTAGTATGAAAACTACACTGAGATTTGTTTGGCTTTTTGGGGGACTTTTTTTTTCTAGCAACGTTTGGCCTAAACTAAAAACTTCAATCTGGCAACCCTGACATATTGCAGCAGATAGTTGATGTGCAGTGTTAGCTTTCTATGTCTGATAAGAATAAGACTCCTCCGTTGTGGCCTTCGGCCAAGTTCCTCCAGTGAACACAATATCACAGCGCATAAAGGACAGATTTCTTTGTAAAGTTTGTAATAAGACTGAAGCAATCGTCGGGCACCAGGCTGCTAACTTTGAGAAAACCGCTTATTTGTATTGTGTGGATTTTTTAAAAGTGGACATCTGCACTTAACCGGTAAGTCTTGTTATTTAAATTAAAAGAATTAACTGCTAGTTACAATTATTTACCAAAATGCCATGATACTAATTGATACGTTAGATGGAATTCGGTGGCCTCCAAAAAAACAAAAACAAAACTAAAGTATTTTTAATAGGACAAGAGTGAGGAAAGATTTTAAAAATGGGGAAGAGTTCCATTCGACCCAACCACTCAGTCAATTCATTATTTCTAAACGTACTCCGAACCCTGTCCTAATCCCTAACCCTGAACTAACCCTATCTCTAAACCGCACCCGTTATCTCTTTCAACCAGAAAACAAAAAGAAAATAATGAGACAGTCTGTAAAGAATTGTAAGAGTTCAAAGTAGTTGAGATATATAGAACTCTTTCCCCCTTCATCCTGTCTGTCAGCCTGCCTCTCAATTCAAGATAAGCGAATATATGGAAATCTATGGATGATGACAGAAATTAGCACCGAAGAACTTGTTAAAACACTACTAATTCATTAATTTATGATCTACAGTAATCATACGTATACCAACTGATGAAACTGACCTTAAAAACCACAGAAAGACAGTGGAGTCGCAACTTTGCAGCTGTGGGTATAGCAACTGATGTCTGCTCTTCATTTATTTAATTAGGAAATATAATAAAAATACACGCCACTTGAACCGGTGTTGCATGTTCGTTTGTGGGCGTAGGCTATGTGTGTGTGTGTTGTGCAGACCTCCAGGTAAGCGTCAGTGATAGCCGTGATAAATTATAGTCGTGACTTCTGCCATTTTCTTAACGTTGGTGCTGTATTATCTTCTGACACGAAAAGGTCAAGGCCTCGTCGAAACAAAAAAAAAAAGAAGAGAAAAGCATTTTGACAGGTAACTGGTCGTATATAAGAAGAGGAGAAATGCCGAATCCAATTACATCCAGAAAACATACTAAAGCCCGCGAATGGGGCAAGAGAAAAGACAGGAAAATGATTCAACTCGTAAGATATTGCAAACTCTATATTCCCAATCCAAAACTTTTTATCAGATCTGCAGAAAATCGTTAATCCTGACACTGACAGCACACGTAGGTACTTCTCAACTCGGGGTAACCTGGTAAGGTAAAGCTCCCTTTAAACAGTCTAAAAAACAGTTCTTATTCAGGCCAGAGAACTTACAATACAGTCAGAATCGGAAAGGACAGACAAACCCTCCACGACATGGAGAGAGAGAGAGAGAGAGAGAGAGAGAGAGAGAGAGAGAGAGAGAGAGAGAGAGAGAGAGAGAGAGAGAGAGAGACTGGCAAGAGAAGAGCCCCCCCCCCCCGCCTCCCTCCAAAAAAAAAAAAAATCGTCTGAGGTCTCAGAATCCCCGACCAATTTGCCTCATTCGCTTGGTGTAAAAGAAAAGGTGCAATATTTACATGCATTTCGTTCCCCTGAAAAGTGCTGTGTGGACCAGTTATCTGCCGTCAAAGATACCAGAAATGATGTAGAAATCAATCTAGTATCTTTGCTGCAGTCTCACCAAAATAACGTCGGCATTCTGAACTGTGAGTCCATCAGATGTATGGGTTGCGATGGTTATTCACCTCGTTCTCTCTCTGTATATTGTGTGCATGCATACCTTCGCACAGAATTAACCCCGTTTGCTTTAAAGGGGCTTGTTTTTGCATGAGATCTTTCACAGATTAGCTTAACAATTTTGAGTAAATTAATTTTTAGGTTTACTCCCTTATAAATAAAAGTTGAAGTTTGGCTAAGAGAAAAATGAACATTGACGTCCAAAATAACATATTTTGATGGACCTGCTAGCAAAACTATGTACCAATGACTCACAAATTGATGCTTCTCTTTAGATATAATATTGTTGGTTAGGCCAGGGAATTGTACAACTTGTCCTACAGGCGCCTGGCCGCATTATTTTTATACCGGGGCAGCTGATACACCGAATGCTGGCCTAGAAATGTCAACAGTATCACCCCACACTACCCTTACTGCTAAATGCCATGGTATACCACACTACTATAGAGCATAATTAACAGTTTTGCGTGTGACCAGTGCAAGATTCATTATATAATATCGTGATATATTTGCCAAGTTGTTGCATGCGACATTTTGCCGATTTTGAGGTTTTGTCATGAAAGTGGTTCTCTCACCCCTAATTATATTATGGATAAGAGTCATATGGGTGTATGCTGCTTGGGCAGTTTTGATTAACTTTCTATTTTGAAGCGTATTGAACAAAACCTTGATTTCACACAACTCTTCAAACTTTTAATCCTCAATTTCTAGAAAAGGGAAAAATGCACATACAGCAATATGGAAAATACCCGACCATATGGCTGCCCACTGTGTGGGCCACTACGACTAATTATTATGCCTACTTGTCGTCCGGTACTATTGACTTGTTTACGTTCATAGCCCTTCGTCCTTTTGAACCTAATCCCTTAGACTTAGAGTCCAAAGTGTAAGATGCAAAACAGGATTCAAGCGCACATTATATTACGGTTTTAATGCAGAAATCATGGCAGAGATATTCATTTTTTATGTATCCAACAAGATGACGTTTTCTACAAAATGAACCATATAAATCACGGTATTGAAACTTCTGTAAAAGATGCGGTGCAGACATTCAACAAATTGGTTTTGTCTTTTTCCACCTTTGGGAACTACAGGGTTGATAGAATTTGATGCTAAACAAAACACACACACACACACACATAAATATCAACGAAACAAAACAAGACCTACTGAACTGGGTAAAGCAGTAGGTCAAATAGCGAAACTCGCCCTCACCAAATGGCGCAAGGAGCATCTTGATTTATGTTTATTTTCATGCTGAGCTCGCAGCAGAACTTTTCTACGTAAGCCAATGGTGTAGCGTGGGTTGCCAGCGCCCGGGGCAAGGCAAGTATTGCGCACCCTTAGCGATGGCCTGTCAACATCAATCTAGTAGGGCTATAATTATCTGACATTAAAGGGAGAGAGTTGCTTATATTTACTAGCAGACCCGGGCAAGATACATCTTGCAAATGTTTCTTGTACCAAGCCCAGCTGTATATCTACATGTAGATCTAAGTCGCATTATACACTTGGATCCGGTGCAAAGACGAATAAATCTTTTTGTTACACCGCAATTCCTCGCAGAATACATCGATGTGATAAAACGACTTTCGGACGGAAATGTGTAAATAGTGACGTGTCCTCTCCTCTCTCTTGTAACAGAGTGAAAAGCCTGGAATTTTAATACTTCAAACCACTATAAATATTTCCATAGACCGTTGTCATAAAGCTTCGTTTTCGGCGCTGCCGCGGAATTCCGCGCGAAGCCATTGACCTCTTGACCCCGAGCTGGTGACGAGGGCAAGGCGGTCAACTAAAGTACCGCTTGTTAGCAGCCGTGAGTTTCCGGTCACATTTTTCGATTCTATCCGATGAAAATGCGTCTCTGTTTTTGCGGCTCAAAAGTTTTTAATATAAATGATAGTAAAGACTGATTTTTGTCGAAAATGAATGTGTCCATGTAACTCTTCGTCAAAAATTGATGCAGTACACAAAGTTTCAGGATTTTTGATGTCGTAGACGCGAAGTTTTTGCTGCTTACAGGTTCAGCTATTATAAATTATTACTAGCAAGTGACTCGTTCCAGGAACAGTAAAAGACGAAAGGCACCATTTCAGGCGGAAAAAGCTCAATAGCAGATAGCAGTTTATGGGAGATTAAAATAAGAAAACCCACTGAACTCAGACCCACTACACAGTGGTGACTTCGTTTTCGCAAATTAGATCACTTTGGATCACTATTCCCGTTTTATAGGGAGTGGATTTATCAGATGGGTGCTTGACATTATGTGACTCCGCGTTTATCAATTTTTATTAGGACCACACAAATGGAGACACAGCGCAGTTGCTGTGATTAAGACGTGTGTTTCGAGACTTGTGTGCCGTAGTGTAAGAGAAAGCAAAGGCGAGAAATGCTTTGTGAAAAATCATTAGGAGCCTGCAGGACAGGATCGATTACCGTGTTTGAAGATAACCTTACGCCGATTTTAACGTCTTTGTCTTTGTTCTTGTTCATTTCCTCAACTGAAGCCGATCCAAAAAATCATTTCGCATTTTTATTGATCCTGTCTCTGCCCCGTCCTAGACCAGCTAGTCTGGCACTGCGAGAAACGCGGCGGCCATTCTCATAACCATCCTCATCTAGATCTGGGTTAAAACATTTGTCATTTGCAGAAATACGATAACAAGATGATACTGCATCAGATTAGGTCCCTAGCAGGGGCCAGAAAATACAATTAATGTTCTCCGGGGTTTTAGTAATAGCTGTTATCTTCGCAGATTCTCAGCCACACGTTCATTCCTCTCAGATTTAAAATGAAGATCGTTCATTATTAGTCCCTGTAAGAATTGGATCCCCTGCGTTCAGTGTGAGTCGTATTTAGGATTGAAGATCCAAGTGCTAAGACTACTCAAGACATATTTTCCGAAACTTGAAATTGTTGGGGAGGAGAAAGAGGGAATGTGTTTTATGAGTTCTTTAGTCCGCTGCATGACTGTTGGAAACACATGAAGTACCTAGGTATCATCTCGTTGCGGGATAGATTTCATTTCGATCAAGTTTAGCACCCAAAAAGCACTCAAATCCATGGCGGCAATGCTAAAAATACTAACGTCCTTTTGTAATAAAAGTAGCGAAGCCACTTAAACAAGTGAAATAAGTGCCTTAGTTCAAACAAATAAATTGCATTAGCTAGGCATCAAACTTAGTTTCAAAGCCAGACACTGGCATGATGGCACATCAGACATCACAGAATGCGAAGTAGTGTTCTGAAATTCATAATGAGACGTGTCTGATTTCACGACAAATTTCAATTTTGAGGATCGATTTTCTCAAAATAGACATTTTGTGACAAGTAGTTTTAGCGACACGGCTTTCAAAAATGAAATCATTTTCATGAGGGGCTTGTTATACTAGACATTCTTTTGTCCCATTTTGTCGCATGGAGGGCCCTGTATTACATACACTGTAACTGTTGTGTTTCAGCAGGACGAGAATAAGTGAGGAATAGGATAAAAAAAGAGTGAGAGCTGAAAAAATGGGTGGTGTGTCTCCAGGACCACGCAAATTGATTCCGCCCGCCTTTCCATCTCTTTGTCGATAATCCATGGTGTGTATATAAACAGCCTGCGTGTATACGCAAGAGAGAGAGAGAGAGAGAAGAGCGAGAGAGAGAGAGAGAAAGAGAGCATTATTGAAGAATACGCGTCTGCTTGATGTACCACAGGTGAAACGTCTTGCAGTCAAGTGTACTTTTTTTGTTTGTTTTGTTTTATCTGCCATTGTGCTCTGCCATTGTACACACCTTACCTGTAGCCTGCGTTTGAGGATCTTTGCGGTTCGTGTAGGTCAGTGATTCTCAATCTTCTTCAGGCAAATGCTCCCTAAAGGCCTGTTTACAACTCGAAACGTTGTTTGTTTACACTGGTCCGTTTTCTGAATGAGAAACGATGCGCATGCAGTTAGTTTTGGTCATGTTTCGAAAGGGGAAATCGGAAAAAAAAGACGAAAAGCCAGGAGAATTCTTCCCACACAGTCCCCCATTCCTTTTTTCTATCCCTAAAACCTACCAGTGTAAACAGGCCTTTAGGCTCCAACTTTTCAATCATGGCCTCCTTCTCCTCCTCCTCCACCCCCGGCCCCTGCCCAAAATTAAAAAAAAATCCCTACCGAAACCCAGTGGATACATTTTGCAAGAGACTACACACAAATTATGATTTTGAGTTTTTCAAAGCCCTGTCAATGACAATAGGCGTGTTGAGTATTCATTATAAAACAGAAGGCACTTTTGATCAAGTGTGCTTTAAAAAAAAAAGGCCTTCAGTGACTGCCCCCAAATCGTCCTCCATTCATGCTCTCACCCCCTCCCCCTAAAAAAAAAACACATTTTTTGTATTTTGTATACTTCTTTAATCCCATTTGGGAAATTTGCCTTAGTGTCATTGCAGCCCAGTTTACAACTGGAGCAGACACGTCGTCGCCACAGTGCAGCGCCGGTCGGCGGGTTTTATTTCTGGGGGGGGGGGGGGGAGAGATGAGGGGAGGGGGAGGTAGTGGTAGGGATGAATTAATTTTGCCCGGGCACGGCCTGTTCAGCCTGCTCTTTTCGATTTCCAACTGCCAAGCTATCTTTAACGTGCGCAACGTGCACACGGGCCCTCCGAGATTTTCGTCCTTAGCCGAGAAGATTAGGTGCTCGATACTACCTTCCGTGGGATCAGGGACAGGAAAATATGAGAAAAATCGCAAAATTCCAACATGCCTGTATCGGCCGGAATTTGAACCCCGTACCTTCGGCATTAGAGGCGAGCACCTTGCCTCTAGACCACGGTGTCCCCTTCGTCGTTTTCGCCCCCTTGAAAACCGCTGGGGAACGTCGTTCTCCGTCTTATTGTAAGGTGGCTCAATAGCACATGTTCGTCTACCTAAACAGTGGTCTGAACTCCACTGATTCCATTCCGTTTGGTACAGAGCATTATATCTGATTTACCACACTATCTCATATTATGTTAAAAACAAAAAATACAACGCGCCATCGCACGGGGCGCATGCAAAATAATATTGTTAATATACCAATGCAAGTAAAAATACGATTGAAGATCTACTCGATTCCCAAGTCATGGTAGCAAAGTATTACCAGTTGTAGCTTTCAGAATACTTAATAAAGTCGAGAAATTCGTTTTCGCCAGAAGATGTACCAGCCTAGTCATTTGTTGCGAAAAGAAGGAAAACGTTTTAGGGCTCAGTCAGTGGCCTGCTAATAATATTATCATAGGCCATTGGGACCGGTCCGTTTAAAACACAGAGCATAATAATTATATTATTATTGCAGAACTGCACACTCTTCTCAGCACTACGAGAAACATATTGGCCCAAACCCACCGAGCTGAATGTCAAACTCTATGGTGCTCTGCCAGAACTGCAGTAAACCGTAGATTTTCTTAAAAGAACAAATCTGCCGATTTAGATTTTGTAGTGTCGTGGGTGGTTTTTTTTAAGTATAATATAAAATAACGCAAGTCCTTCTGTAAGGTACACAGAGTTAATATTTAATTCGTCACACATAAGTCTATATATGGATATGATAGTTAATGTCACTGTATAAAATACAGTTGAAAGCAGGGAAGCTGCCACAGGACTTCAAAGATGCTTCAATCATCCATCTGTACAAAAACAAAGGGGACAGCCAAGTCTGTGACCACCATCGGGGAATCTCTCTACTTTCAATTGCTGGCAAAATATTGGCAAGAATGCTTCTGAATCGCCTTCTTGATCACCTCTCGTCAAATGACTTGCTTCCCGAGAGCCAATGTGGCTTTCGTAAAGAGAGGGGAACGGCGGATATGATTTTTGCTGCCAGACAGATTCAGGAAAAATGCATGGAACAAAATAAAGCGCTGTATATCACATTTGTTGACCTCACAAAAGCATTTGACACAGTGTGTCGTGAAGGCCTCTGGAAAATCTTGGCGAAGTTTGGGTGTCCACCCGAATTCATCACAATAGTGCGCCAGTTTCATGATGGCATGCAAGCTGCAGTCAAAAGCAACGGCAGTGTTTCAGAGCCCTTTGCTGTCACAAATGGGGTAAAACAGGGTTGTGTCTTAGCCCCAACTCTGTTCAGCATCATGTTCTCTGCAATGCTACAAGAAGCCTTTAGCTCTCCTCTTGCGCCGTTCTCTTTTTTTGATAGCCTGCTGGACTCTGTCAGCTTCCCATGCTTTGCTGCCTCTGGTAAGGGCCGCCCTCCAATTTGCACGATCAAGCGAGAGCTTTTCCCACTCACTCACATCAATGGCAAAGGCCTTCAGTGATTGCTTGAGAGTGTCTTTGTAACGTCTCTTTGGGGCCCCAACATTCCTCGTTCCATTGGAGAGCTCAGAGAAGAAGATTTGCTTAGGGAGTCTGGAGTCGGGCATTCTGACAACATTCTGCCCAACGTAGCTGAATTTTTTTCAGGTGGCAGAAGATGCTCAATTCCTTGGCACGATTGAGGACCTCAGTGTCTGGAATTTTATCCTGCCATTTGATCCTTAGGATCTTTCTAAGGCAGGCCAGATGAAAGTGATTTAGCTTTCTGGCATGCGATTGGTACACTGTCCAGGTTTCAGCCCCATAGAGTAGGGTGGGAAGGACCACAGCATTGTACACTTTCAGCTTAGTGTCTGTGCGAATGCCGGCGACATCCCATACTCTCTTTCGAAGCCTGCCAAATGCAGAGCTGGCTTTGCTGATTCTTGAGAGAATTTCAGTATCAACACGAGCCGCGGAAGACAGTGTACTGCCAAGATAGGTGAAGTTCTCCGACACCTTCAGAAGACTGTCATGGACTTTGATATTTGGGGTCACAGGATACTTGTCGTCTGGAGTAGGCTGATGGAGCACTTCCGTCTTCTTTGTGCTTATTGTGAGGCCAAAGTTGTCACAGGCACTAGAGAACTTATCAACACAGTTGGCAGGCTTCGAAAGAGAGTATGGGATGTCGCCGGCATTCGCACAGACACTAAGCTGAAAGTGTACAATGCTGTGGTCCTTCCCACCCTACTCTATGGGGCTGAAACCTGGACAGTGTACCAATCGCATGCCAGAAAGCTAAATCACTTTCATCTGGCCTGCCTTAGAAAGATCCTAAGGATCAAATGGCAGGATAAAATTCCAGACACTGAGGTCCTCAACCGTGCCAAGGAATTGAGCATCTTCTGCCACCTGAAAAAAATTCAGCTACGTTGGGCAGGACATGTTGTCAGAATGCCCGACTCCAGACTCCCTAAGCAAATCTTCTTCTCTGAGCTCTCCAATGGAACGAGGAATGTTGGGGCCCCAAAGAGACGTTACAAAGACACTCTCAAGCAATCACTGAAGGCCTTTGCCATTGATGTGAGTGAGTGGGAAAAGCTCTCGCTTGATCGTGCAAATTGGAGGGCGGCCCTTACCAGAGGCAGCAAAGCATGGGAAGCTGACAGAGTCCAGCAGGCTATCAAAAAAAGAGAACGGCGCAAGAAAAGGCCCAGTGGTACTGAACCAACGGAGCACTCTTGTCATTTATGCGGAAGGGTCTGCAGGGCAAAAATAGGACTTATCAGTCACATGAGAAGCCATAAGTCATGAAAGAACAGTCTTTCCATTCTGTCCTCTGTGTCCTTTAGTTCTCTTTATTGTCCATGTGTTGAAATTCTCAACAATTTCTGTTCTTTATTCCTCTGGTGTTGTTAAGGTCATCATCATACCTGATGGAGAGTTATACACAGAAACAAGTTCACATGTAAATGAACACTGTACAGGTATGCATTGCACCGTTAAATGTCTGCTACACCGACTGACTGAACTCCCAGGCATCCTACATAATTATAAAAATTATGGTTAAACAAGAACAAAGACGGACAAGGAACTTGCTTTCCCACGATGCAGCGGACAACGACCCTAGGACACGTGGAGAGGAGACAAAAGTCAAGATTAACGACATGTATTCGGAGGGTCCTGGCCACGGTGAACACATACATATGCCAGTGTCACTGTGTGTGTGGTCTTCCAGACGTGGGACCGACACAACAGATTTGTTGAACGAAAGAAGAAGAAGAATGCACATGACATGGTACCGACTGCCATGCATGGGCGTTGTCTGGTTGTGGCAAGAAGGGGAGGGGCTCGTGATCGTTTTCCCTTTGTCTCGACCGCCCACCGGCGCTGCACTCTGTTCCAGTTGTAACTGGGCTGCAATGACACAAAGGCAAATTTCCCAAATGGGATTAAAGAAGTATACAAAATACAAATACAAAATAATAATTATAGACTTTGACACATAAGTCAAATGATACGACCTTCTTATTTCAGTTTAGTTCATATCCGAATAAAAGTTGAACCTCATCTATTGACACCCCCCCCCCCCCCCCAATCAAAACAAAAACAACAACCAACAAGAACAAGACAGCCCAGTGACCCCACTTTTTTTTCACCACTCATTCAGTAGAAAATTGTTAAAAGAAATCTTGTCACATAATTAAATCTCATACTTGTGTAGATATTGTGCACCATAGCAGTTGCACCCGGCTCTAGTCAATATGAGATTCTTAGAAGGCAAAGGTAAGTCTGCAGCCAAACAAATTAAAGACAAAACCAGTCCCATAGTCGAGAAGCCGTGACTGATCGGAGCCTGGGCTGAGGTGGCAGTGCGTTAACCCAGCTGGGGAAAGGAGTGAAACAGACCAAAGCTGGCGTAGGCGCCAGACTGGTGACGCACCGCCCACAAATTTTGCTTCACACTAATATGATAGGTAGGCCTACTGCCAGTTGCAATAAGAATAAATCGTGTACTGCTATGTCTTCTGCAGGCTGATAGCGCATTCAGTGAAGTTTGTTTCCCTTGGTTTTAGTCTGAGATGTGCGCAATGGAGTTAAACTAGACCAGTCGTACGAGTGATCCTAAGGCAAGCCTTGCTCGTGAGGTGATTTGTACAAATTTGTATAAATCAAGTCAAATCGAGGCAAACCAGACTTGACTCAGTTCGCTGAGCAAAATAAATGCAAAGAAGGAAAAAAAATCCGGAGTAAGCAGAAAGTCTACAATTATTAATGACTGAGTTCGTTGTACCGAAGTGATATCTTGACAATCCACCCGCAACCCTAATGTTGTCGTGTCTCATCTAAGCGAAATGTCACAGTTGTGTGTCCTAATTAGCCAGGGTCAGTGACCTAACCTTCACGCATACTTGTAATATTTGTTGATTTTCTGTTACTTGAATGTTCACGGGGGTGTTACCACCGCAGATAATTGTATTTTGCAGCATATTTCCAACGAGCCAGCATTCCACGTCTGGGCGGAGCACCTCCTGAATTTACACGCCATACTGTACTGCAATTTTGTATTATGTAAACAAAGATCGCCTTACTACACAATAGCTGTCTAAACTAAACACTTATCGCACACGTAGTATCGCTGGATACGCTAGGACAAAGGAAACTTGACCAAGAATTCTGTTTTTAAGGTTCAACGTCAAGGGATGTTAATTTCCATTACAATGGTCAAGGAATACCTTTACTGCGTCACAGCGCAGGCTGCGTTGTACCGGCGGTAGCGTGACGTTTGGAGCACCAAAATTTTTAAAACATGACATTTGGAGCACTGCCGAAATCTAGGTCAAATTGCAGTATGACATTTGGAGCACTACCAAAAATTAATACAATTTCAGTGCGACATTTGGCGCACCTATACCGCTGCTGGTATTCGATTACATTTTCACAGCCTCATATCAACATCAAGTCGCAAATGTACTGACAAAAATTTCTATCTTTTACACTCAACAAATTTTGTTCTGTTCATCATCATCATCACCATCATCATGAATTAGGTGAAAAAAGACTGGTCTATAAATAATGATGATGATGTTCTTGTTGTTATCATTATCATTACAGGTATTATTATGTTATCATCATTATTATTATTGTTATTGTTGTTGTCCTTGTCCATGGCCACTGTTTGTGGCGTTTCTGGTGATTCTGATCTCTGTGTCCAATTCCCTCCACAAAACTGTCCTATTGTTTTCGTTGGGTCCCACGAAGCTTAACTGCCCTTAGGCCTTGGACAACAGTGTGAAGTCTCGTGTAGATTATCTATTTTGTTCAACCACTTATTAAAAGAAATAAAAAAAATACCCCCCCCCCCCCAAAAAAAAATACCCCCCCCCCCCAAAAAAAAAACAACAACAACAACAACCAATAAAATAAACATTTTTAATGCGCGCCTCTTCACGAGACAGTCCCATGCCTGTATAAACACAGAGGGAAAATGTTTATTAAAAAAAACACATTTATTCAAAACGCCCACGGCTCTAAGATTTTAACGCAAAAAATGTGAAATATAAAACCGATCGTTGAATAAATATGAACTATTTAACATGTTTCTTTGTTCAGTTATGCTTATAATAATCCATATTTGGATTCTAATAATGTATCCTGATATCCAAATAATTTCAAAATAATTTTGTAAGTTTTAAAGCGCTTCAACAAACATTTTGCCAACGTAAACTAATCTCTATACATCTGGAATTGACTGACGGAGAGTGTATTAGGCCTATTAGGAAACTTTCTATCCCTGTGGCACCCACCGCAAGTTATTGCAAAATATTCATAGAGTAATCGATAGTCAACAGGTTGATTAAGGATTAATCGATAAACTCACAGCCCAAATGCTGGTGCTCCAAATGTCACATGCCGGCTTTCTTTGAACTAACTTAGTGCTCCAAATATCACATGGCGGCTTTCTTTGATCTGCAGTAGTGCTCCAAATGTCATACAACCGTACCGGCTGCCAATAGGGAAGCGTGCGACGCAGGTGTCCGTTGTGCCGTAGGGAAAGAGTTCAAAGTATTCTCGCCCTTACCTTCTACACTCATTATAATTATCTTCTCCCCCTAGTCTAATTGTTATAATCAATCTGTAATATCCTCCTAACGCCTCAGTGTTGGTCTGTTTTGACCCAGTGTGCGAGGTCTCTCTTTCCCGCCAGCTGACTCAAAAACTCAAGACAGTCTTGACGCGCACGAGCTAGTAAAAAAGACTGCTTCTGTCTCGCCAATGCGCGAAGTCCCCGTTCAACCGCATAGTCCACATCTCACAGTAAAACTGAGACAAAACAGACTGGATTCAGTTCACCAAGAGCCTTATATTAGGCCAAAACACGCTCAGACCTACTATTATCTATTCGGCAACTTGGAACCGCTTGTCACTTTACCGGAAAATCTCCACGGCTACAGATTTCAAACCTGGCGAAAGCATACAAAAAGATACACCAGTCATCAAGCTGCTTTCGATTTTGTCATGTGGAATGGGGCTCTGTTTAACCTGAGAGTAATCGACATCGATTTTTTCGCAAACTGATTTGAATTTCGTTTGACATTTTCACACTGAACTTTGTGGAATTGATTTTTTAATTCCTACTCTATAGTCTGATGTTGAATTTCTTTCTTTGTGTTTTGTAAAAATTTGGCCGAATTATTAACAACAACAACAAAAAAAATCAAGAGGGCTTCAGTAAGTGTGCCAAACATTCATAATTATATGTGTTCACTTTCAACGGGAAAACGACTGATGCATACTCAGCGAAGAATGCTACACGCACTTAAGTACACAATATGTTGAACACTTTTTTTTACGGCTATTGGGAATCAACCGGAAATAAACAAAATTTCGCCAGCTGATGGCAAGATCCAAATTTGCACAAGACATTATTGTCAGCTGAAGTATTGCGACACAACATTGCGACTTTAGTTTTTGTTTGTTCCATCTCCACGTATTGCATGGCCGAGAAATTCCACGTTAAACGTTTTAAGGAGTTAGAATAAATCGGAACTGTGTAACAGCTTGATAAGTGCCACAACGCATTCTAAGTAAGTGCCAAAGTGTGCAATTGTTATATATCTCTTCTAGGTACTAAGAGATCTCCAGTTTTTTTTTTTTCAGAAAATGGAAACAGAACATTTACAAGAAGTAAGGTTGTGTCATGTTAATGTAAAAAATTAAATTTTTAAAAATTAGCTTGTAGCCTAATGTGATGACTTCATGTTTCCACTGTTTAATTTAAAAAAAAATGTACTTCTGTAATTTCTAGTTGTGTCAACGGAATTAATCACAGCCAAGCTTTAGTGCTTCATAAATTTTACACTGTTATTCTGTGTCTTTGACAGGTTGTTACAGAACAGTTCACTGAAGTCAGCGAGTCAGAGGGCAGCGCCCAGAGGTCCCAGAGGTGACCATGCCAGGTCCTGACCCAAGTGAATTTGCACGTGCGGGAAGGAGCACGTATCTACGGGTGAATCTCAATGCTATATGGCACAATATACAGACACTCAAGGCTAAATGCGCTGATCATACACGTGAGTCGACCAGGTTGCATTTGTATCAAGTGAATAATTCCTTGTAAAATATGACGTTCTGATATCTAACTTTAAGGTTACTAGTTGGCCCGCTGACTCCGGGAATACACAGATGTGATTTGTAGAGTTGAGTTCCGATCAGCAATGTGTAAATTGAAGCGCAGGACGATATTTCCTGTCATACTTTTTAATTCTACTGCAAGAAATTTGCATCTTTTTTTTTTTTTTTTCTGGCTCAAAATGTCGGAACACTTTCTTCTGTTCAACTCAGTTGTGGCTCAAAATCAATGAAAGTATTAAAAATGTATTGAACTTCAAGATCTTTTGAAATATTTCCACGAAAACCTGTACGTCTTTCTATGCGTCATATGATATTTTGTAGAATTTGAAGCTCGGCGGTTAAAAGGTCTTTCGTGATTACATTGGAGGTCTTACCACCTTTATAAAGGTATTTTTGCGGTATTGGACCCGTTTCAATTATTGCTATAAATCAGTGTTTTTTAATGGTTTTCGGGTGCGCTAATTACAAATATCACCGTCCAAACCGTCGCAAACGTCGCGTTTACGAGATATTGGTACCTGTATTGTTTGTTTATTTTCGTACTAATTTGCGTGCTAATACACCGGGTCTCATCAATGCGCTGGGGTCGACGTTTTAAATTGAAACGGGTCCAATACTGCAATTTTACCCTTTATAATATGATTCTTTAAGAGACTGCAGGTGTTAGTGTAGTGTTTACTGTCCTCCTGGCCGTCGCTCGGGCGTTTCTTTGTTTGTTCTTTCCGAGTTGTGTCCGAGTGACATGATTTACCGTTGGTCGGGAGAGCAGAGGTCGCTCCGCCCCTAGTTTGCATCCTAGTGCGTTTCTGTAATCAATAAGAACATTTTAAGTTAGGATTTTATCTGTTCAAAAGCAGACTTCACTGTACTACTACAAGTTTATCTTGCGGAATGGATGATGTCACAAATTTTGACCTGTCGGACTTGCTCAGCGTGTCATTGTGGGTTTTCATATGCTGCAAAGTCGATCAGTTTTTTTGTTTTTGTTTTGTTTTTATTTGTTTCTTCCTTTCATTCAATCAAACACAACTTACACTTGGATGAATTCTAATAAATTACCTGTGGGTTGTGGAACCATTAACTACTTAATACAGAAACGTATAAAAATGTAACGAAAAGTGTCCAACGGGTCTAGGTGAATGACAGGACTAGCATGGCAGAATATGGTAGGCCAACTCCCAGCTACTCTTCAACAAGTTTTTAAAAAAAATTCACTGTTATGTTCAGTCCACGAACTTTATAAGTTGGATGAAGTATCCTCTGCATTAAATTGTATTTGAATACGACAGACGTGCATATGATATTGCGCGGGACACAGACTAATAAAATACCCAGACTGGATGATCCCATTGTGTGACGCCACAAAACAGCGAAAGGTCTGTGGCGCGGGATAAAAGTATCAGTATAAAGTTAATGTTAAGCAGTAAAAGATCTTAGGACCCAACACAGACGGCTCGAAAAGCCAGTTTTCGCAAAGACCTACAACTTTCAATTTAAACTTCATGTCATCGTAATAGTTCTTAACTGCTTCATTCCTGTTTAAGCCGCTCCAAGCGGTTCATCCCAGAAACACACGAAATTCAAACAGCACATGAAATCACACTGAGAAACGCTCTTTGTTAAATTTTCAGTACTTTGGTGGCATTTTGTCTCTATTTCTGCGGATGGTTGGTGGGAGCTTCTTGTAGAGCTAAGGCCACCTTCTGTCATGTCGTTCTTTTAATATTCTGTCTATCGTCTCGCTTTTTCCTGGAACAATGTGGCCGTTATCGTATCGGCACGGCGTGCTTTCTACACATTCAGACTCAACTGTCTCTGTAGTTTGTGCCCGTACGCATCCTTAGTAGCCTGTTGATCACCGATGCTCAGATATGGCAGTACAGTACAGTACAAGGGCTCTTGATCTCTTAAGGAAAGCTGCTGCTAGGGGACCGGTAGTCTAATTACAAAGCCAAATTGAGAAGATGCTGAGTTGTGTTTACTGTGCAGCTACATATTACTTTGTAAAACGCTACGGTCCCCTAACAACAAACCTCCATGAAAAGAGCTGGAAGTGAATCTGTTTACCCTTGCGACCTCGCTGCTGGTGTACTTGATTTTTTTACGTTCAAGTTTCATTGCCAGGGCCTTGGCGTGACCCAGGACATAAAAACGCTCCAGGTGTATCGTCAGTCCCCACGTATCGATTGAGCTGACTGGGACATTGATCAGTAGGCTACGCAGATGAAAACATTGATTTTTTTCTTATAATAACACAGGATGCTGCCCAGGTGTTTTCGCTGTGGGCGCAAATTGTCGTTTTTTTCTCCGTAACTTTTTCTTCATTTAAAGGGCGCTTATCAGATACTGCCATTATAATAATAATAATAATAATAATAGTTCGTCCATCAGGTATGATGATGACCTTAACAACACCAGAGGAATAAAGAACAGAAATTGTTGAGAATTTCAACACATGGACAATAAAGAGAACTAAAGGACACAGAGGACAGAATGGAAAGACTGTTCTTTCATGACTTATGGCTTCTCATGTGACTGATAAGTCCTATTTTTGCCCTGCAGACCCTTCCGCATAAATGACAAGAGTGCTCCGTTGGTTCAGTACCACTGGGCCTTTTCTTGCGCCGTTCTCTTTTTTTGATAGCCTGCTGGACTCTGTCAGCTTCCCATGCTTTGCTGCCTCTGGTAAGGGCCGCCCTCCAATTTGCACGATCAAGCGAGAGCTTTTCCCACTCACTCACATCAATGGCAAAGGCCTTCAGTGATTGCTTGAGAGTGTCTTTGTAACGTCTCTTTGGGGCCCCAACATTCCTCGTTCCATTGGAGAGCTCAGAGAAGAAGATTTGCTTAGGGAGCCTGGAGTCGGGCATTCTGACAACATTCTGCCCAACGTAGCTGAATTTTTTTCAGGTGGCAGAAGATGCTCAATTCCTTGGCACGATTGAGGACCTCAGTGTCTGGAATTTTATCCTGCCATTTGATCCTTAGGATCTTTCTAAGGCAGGCCAGATGAAAGTGATTTAGCTTTCTGGCATGCGATTGGTACACTGTCCAGGTTTCAGCCCCATAGAGTAGGGTGGGAAGGACCACAGCATTGTACACTTTCAGCTTAGTGTCTGTGCGAATGCCGGCGACATCCCATACTCTCTTTCGAAGCCTGCCAAATGCAGAGCTGGCTTTGCTGATTCTTGAGAGAATTTCAGTATCAACACGAGCCGCGGAAGACAGTGTACTGCCAAGATAGGTGAAGTTCTCCGACACCTTCAGAAGACTGTCATGGACTTTGATATTTGGGGTCACAGGATACTTGTCGTCTGGAGTAGGCTGATGGAGCACTTCCGTCTTCTTTGTGCTTATTGTGAGGCCAAAGTTGTCACAGGCACTAGAGAACTTATCAACACAGTTTTGCATGCTATCCTCATCGTGTGCCAGAAGTGCACAATCATCAGCAAATAGTAGGACACAGACTTGAGTACTTTTGGTTTTGGTTTTTGCCTGAAGTCTCCTGAGGTTGAATAGACTGCTATCAGTTCGGTACTTGATGCTTACCCCTTGAGGAGGAGAGCTAAAGGCTTCTTGTAGCATGGCAGAGAACATGATGCTGAACAGAGTTGGGGCTAAGACACAACCCTGTTTTACCCCATTTGTGACAGCAAAGGGCTCTGAAACACTGCCGTTGCTTTTGACTGCAGCTTGCATGCCATCATGAAACTGGCGCACTATTGTGATGAATTCGGGTGGACACCCAAACTTCGCCAAGATTTTCCAGAGGCCTTCACGACACACTGTGTCAAATGCTTTTGTGAGGTCAACAAATGTGATATACAGCGCTTTATTTTGTTCCATGCATTTTTCCTGAATCTGTCTGGCAGCAAAAATCATATCCGCCGTTCCCCTCTCTTTACGAAAGCCACATTGGCTCTCGGGAAGCAAGTCATTTGACGAGAGGTGATCAAGAAGGCGATTCAGAAGCATTCTTGCCAATATTTTGCCAGCAATTGAAAGTAGAGAGATTCCCCGATGGTTGTCACAGACTTGGCTGTCCCCTTTGTTTTTGTACAGATGGATGATTGAAGCATCTTTGAAGTCCTGTGGCAGCTTCCCTGCTTTCAACATATGATTGAACAACTCGGTCAACCTTTCAATAAGCTTTTCTCCACCGAAGGCATACACCTCAGCAGGAATTGAATCCACGCCTGGTGATTTGTTAAAGGACATCTGATTTTTGGCAGTTCGGGTCTCATTTGCTGTGAATGGCTTGGCAAGAGTTGCATTAATAGGAGTCTGAGGGAGGCGGTCAGTGGACTCAGTATTTATATTTGATGGCCGATTTAGCACACCTCCGAAATGTTCTGCCCAACGCTGAATTATGGCATTCAATTCAATGATGCGTGTTGAACCATCTGACGCAAGAAGTGGCGTAGTGCCAGAGCGGGATGGTCCAAACACAGCTCGGAGGCTCTCAAAGAACTTTCTAGTGTTGTTTGTGTCGGCCTATTTCTGAGTTTCTCTTACTCGCTCTTCAAGCCAGTCATTTTTCATTTTCCTCAGCTTCTTCTGGAGTACACCCTTACATGCACGCAGTGCATCAGCTTTTGCTGTGGAAGAGGGGTCACTGCAGTGAGCTTGGATGAGACTATTTTTTTCTTTGATGAGCACTTTGATTTCATTATCATTATCATTGAACCAGTCCTGGTGCTTGCGGACAGGAAAACCAACTGTGCTGCTGGCGCAAGAGTGTACAGTCGTATTTAGGTCAGTCCAGCTCTGTTCAATGTTCTCAGGGTCAAAAGTCACGCAATCCAATTTTGAGGAGAGTTCTGATGAGAGCTCGCTCTGTTTCTCAGCTGAGCAGAGTTTTGAAACATTTAGGCGTTTAGGTGGCGCTTTCCCTTGAGGGCGTCTATCGCGCCTCAATGTTAGTCTGAGCTTGCAAACAATGAGTCTGTGGTCAGTTCCACACTCGGCACCACACATCGCCTTTGTTACAAGGACATCCTTTCTGTCAGTCTTCCTTACAATGACATAGTCTATGAGATGCCAATGCTTTGAGCGGGGATGCATCCATGACGTTCTGTTTCTCACGGGGAGACTAAAATTTGTGTTGGTAATGAACAGGCCAAATTCAGCGCACAAAGTAAGTAAGCGCAACCCATTGTTATTGCATGAACCAACTCCATGAGGGCCCAAAACATTTGGCCACGCTGAGATTTCGGAGCCAACCCTAGCATTGAAGTCCCCCAAGAGAATCAGCTTATCAGCTGCCGGGACAGAGCATATGACAGATTCTAGATCAGAATAGAACTTGTCTTTGGCTTCATCTGGGTTTGTCATGGTGGGCGCATATGCGCTAATGAGGGTGGCTGACTGGCTTTTCCCAACTGGGATCCTGAGTGTCATTAGCCTGTCATTTATTTCAATTGGCATGGACTGCAAGTTTCTGACAAGGTCATTTTTAATTGCAAACCCAACACCATGCTGTCTCGGTTCGGCTGCACCCTTGCCTTTCCAGAAGATGGTGTATCCACCACTGAGCTCTTTGAGTTGGCCACTATCAGGGAGTCTGGTCTCAGTGAGTGCCACTATGTCCAGGTTGTACCTGCTGAGCTCAATGGCAATAAGTGCAGTGCGTCTTTCCGGGTTGTTTGAGTTGTCCTGTAGTGTGCGTATATTCCAGGCTCCTAGCCTGAGTAAGCTGAATTTCTTTTTGTTTCGACCGCAAAAAGGGATCCCCACTGGTCGCGGTATACCAGTCAGGGTGATGTGAAGTGGGCTTTCTTTAGGGCACCTTTTCTAGCCCCTTCCTCAATTGAGGTGAGCAGTGCTATCCTTAAATAAGGCTGCTCAGCTACTGTGGGTGCTGCCTCCCCACGCCTCCACTTCAATCGACGATGAAGCGACCATAGCCCACAGCCACCAACGTGTAGGTCTGTGCTGACAGCTTCCAGTCTATCCAAACCTGCTGCCACCGCACTCGCCCATCGCCGTTGGAATTTTGAGAGGAAAGAAGACGAGACAAAGATGAAAGAAGACGAGGTGAGCGTTAAGACTGGCGCAAAGAATTTGTTTTTAGTGAGAAAGAGCTGCGCAAACATCAGACTCACTCTCTCGCCTGGACACAACTTATCCAAGTGGCAAGACAGGGTCAAGACGACTGGAAATGTATCCAGGTGCAGGAGGATGCCAGAGGGACAGTCATATTGCCTGACCGGCTGCCTGTAGGCTACTCCACAGCCTCGCAGTCCCAACTGACTAGGGTGAAAGGCCCAAACCAAAGAACACCAATACTGGTGGATGCTCTGTGTCACGATATCCAGGCCAGAGTGACGGTATATTGCCATCTGCCCTATCAATCAACCACTGGCCTGCTGCCGCCAGCTTCGAAGCTGCGTCCGGGAAGTTTGCTCAATTCTTCGTCTGTGATTTAGGCAAACAAGCCTATGACCACACCGCTACCGGGGGCCAATATGAAGGACTCAAGTACTGAGGGTCACATTGTGCCCTAGCATGTGGCCGTTGGGTTAGATGAAACCTCCTCCGCCCTGGCCGTTTGCACCGACAGGTGCACGCCCACTGATACCATGCTAGCGTACCAGTTCATGAAACAGGTTGTACTGGATTACATGTTACCAGTAGCAGATTTTTCTGACCTGACAATAACTGTAGGGCGTTACTGCCATTATACATCAGTTTAATTGGTATTCTGGGTTTGCCTCACTTTAATAAAAGTCAAGCCACAGTACACTGAACTGCAATTTATATTACAAGTCATAGGAGTGCACAGTTTAATTTTTCCAAACTTTCACCACGGCATAGTAATTAATTATTTCTTTGTAGGGGTTTCATACGTTCTTTTAGAACTCCAAAATCCCTTGCTGCGCATAATTATGTGGAGAACTCAAGCCACATACACCACTGAAAGCGTAATAAAATACTATTGTATTACAACAAGGGGAGTCAATGCCAAAGAAGGCGACAAGAACAGAATTACACAGTCATCAAGAAAACATGCAACATCACAGACACGGCATTTTTCAGTTATGAAAATGCTTTTCAATACTCAAATGCTTGCGTAAAGAAATGTATAGTAGCCTATGTGGATACTGATAGTTTGTTGCCATCTTCTGTTTTATCAAAATCCTAAATCACACAGGAGTAAATAAAATAATACACATCAAAGCAAACAGAAAGATATACATCATTCTTACCATCTGCAATTTGCCCCAACAACGCACTCTACCTAGGTCTGTGCCACGTAATAGTAAGGTTCAACGCCACGTCACTTTCAAGTGCTATATGTCACGTTCACATAGTACCGTTAGAGATGTATATATCATTTATATTTTATTATGCTCTGTGAAAATGAAATTTTCCTCACGGGATAATGAAGTGGTTCTTATCCAACGGTCAGTTTTCAAGAAAATCGATGCTGATCTGGCCCATCCCCCCAAAACAAAAAACAACAACAACAACAACAACAACAACATACACTCTAATGTGACATTTTTGATGTGTGTGTTTCAGAGGTAATTGCTGTCATCAAAGCTAACGCCTACGGCCATGGCAGTGTGGAGTTGGCCAGGCATCTCAACCAATGCGGACTGAGCAACTTTGCCGTGGCCACAGCGCAGGAGGGGGCAGAACTCAGACAGAATGGAGTTGTCGGCCATATACAAGTATTTGGTAAATGAAATCTCTAATATCTTTTTTTTTCTTTGTCCTTTTAAGACTGTGAAATTTTTTTACTTAGAATAAAAAGAATGAGAAAGATGATTTTGACTGAAAGGTTTTTGGGGGGGGGGGGGGGTGGGGTGCGCAGAAACATTCATTTATATGTATGTTAGGTGACAAAGCAGCATTACTGGAAATTGGACTCATGTCAAATATTTTACCATTTCATCAAATCATCGTCTGTGAGATATTCATTCCGTAATCCATGCTATATTTCATGCCATCCAAAATGTGTATCAGTACAGGCCTACATTTCTGATTGCAGGCAACTCTGTGGAGGAAGAGATTGATGCCATGCTGGAGCATAACCTAACTCCCACTGCTACAACCATGACATTTCTCAACAAATGGGCTTCCAAAACAGCCCAGATGGACTGCAATGGGACAAATGGACATGCCAACCAAGTTGTGAGTTAACGTAACAGGGCACTGAGTTTATATGTCATCACGGCTCCATGACAGTGGCATATGCCAGACTTATCCCTAAAGTCAGCTGACGATTCATTGCATTCCTGAACATGAGGTCCATCGATATTATTATAGAAAAAGAAATGCGCCAACAAGAAAATGTAACAATGCAATAGAATCATAATGGCATCATTCACCAAATGACAGTGAAAGGAACAGTTTGTCTTAATATCTCAAAAGTGTCAAAAATGACTTATGCCATTATCGCGATAGAGCAGTGACGATGTGGGTGGAGCCACCCTGGCAAGTCAAAGGAGAGCGGAAGTAAAGAAAACATCTATAGACAAATATGTGGATGAATAGTTAGTGGGAAAGTGAGAGGCGCATTTAATCAAAGTATGAATATCTCAGTTGTTCCCAACCTGGGGTAAATTTATTGAACCTAGAACATAATTGCTGATTTTGTAGATATATTTTTTTTTTGAATCATGATTCAAAATCTGAAGTTGAGGACAAATTTGTAGTAGGCCTATGTTGTGAAAATTTTTTTTTTTTTTCCCTTTCTACCCTTGCGGACTTAATGATCCTGTATTTCAGTCTTCTTGCGAATATAGTAGTAACAGTAGTCAAATTCTCCCTATGTCAGTTGCTTTATTATGGGAGAAGGATAAATTTAAATTACTGAACAAAACAAGAGGGGGTAAATTTACTTTCAAAAAGCTGCCAGGGGTAAATGGAACAAGAAAGGCCTACGCCAGCCTTTGTGTGTTTCACCCCTAATACATTTGGGAACAAAGTTGATTGGATGTGCTGAGCCATTGGATGGATGGATGGATGGATAGATATTATTACGCAGGTGAGTGGAGTGTTGAATAATCGAGATGGATATGATCAGTGTGAACTGTGTGGATTCATGAAGAATTCTCTCATTTTTTTTCTGATGATGTTGTTAATATGTTTGGTTTCAGCCATCAGTGGTGGTCAAGGTTGACACAGGAATGTCAAGAAATGGATGTCAGAGTTCTGAACTTAGCAGCCTTATGGAGGTTAGTTTTCTATTTTTTTTTTTTAATTACTAGCCAGGGCTGGATTTAACCATAAAGCAAAAATAAGCATATGCTTAGGGCACCAAAGGGAAGGGGGGAGGGGGGGGGGGGGGTAATAGCATATACATTTTCCATTGCTGGATTTACCATGGACCATATGGTGCAAAACTGCAAACGGTGCAGCTGAAACAGGGGCCACATAAAGGGCCCTCCTCCCCCCTACAAACAAAAAAATTAAAGTATTTACTGCTGTGTGAGACTTGCTTTTTTCTTTTTAAATGTATCAGTGTATTTTGTGGTTTACTTTTGTTTATATATTACAAATACAGTTAGGGAGCCACCATAATAGTGTTTAGGGCCTCTACAGGTCTTAATCCGACCCTGTTACTAGCTGGCCCCTTAGAGGGTGATACAGAGGGTAACAATGGAAATGTGACAGTTCTATTCTAGCTACTATCTGGCACTGTAAAGAAAGGTGAAAAAGAATAACAATTTTTAGCTTACATTTTGATCTTCTTGACGAAAATGCATCTCTCTTTTGTGCTTAAAAAAAACAAACTGTTATAGACTGAATTTTGTCCATAATGGATGTGTCCATGTAATCTGTGGTAAAAAATTGAAGCAGCGCACAAAATTTCATGATTTTTGGCCACCAATCACAAAGTTTTAGGTGCTCACA
This sequence comes from Onchidella celtica, assembly GCA_963931925.1. NCBI lineage: Eukaryota > Metazoa > Mollusca > Gastropoda > Systellommatophora > Onchidiidae > Onchidella > Onchidella celtica. The sequence continues at coordinate 44,800,659 of OZ007568.1, read as the reverse complement.
TGTTTCCTCCTCTCGCTACACTATAGTATGATATAGTAGAATTTATAAAGTTCCTTTCTAATAATGTAATAATATAATATGTATTTTCTCATTTAGCTGTTCTTGTCTTGTGGCATTCAGCAACTTGTAATATGATGCCTCTGTGAAAAATGTGTATGGCTTGCTTCTGAAAAAAAAAGGATGCTGCGTGGAAAAAATCCATTTTTTTTTGGTCATACATGAAGAGAATGTTTTCTTTTATTTTCTGGAGACCGTTTCAATTGATTTCTGTCAAGGGTTGCAAAAAAAAGTACAGCACTGTTTTTTTTTTTTTTTTTTAATTTCCAAGTTTTGGAATGATGGTTCGAGCAAATTACATTCACTAGAGCACAATAGTTGTGTGTCAGCGAGTTTTACAGTTGTTCAAGAAGAATGCATCTGTATGGATTCCATGATGAGTATTGTGCTGTGGAATTGAAACCTGAATTAAATGACATTGGCTAGTAATTGTTTTGCTAGTTCTTCAGTGCTTCTCAGCCATCAGCCATCTGAAGTAGAGCCGATAAATGTTATTTAAAATCACAGGCATGTGAGAAGTTCCACATCCCAGTACACAGCATCATGACTCATTTTGCTCAGTCCTGGGATGACCCAGACTTTACTCAGGAGCAGCTGGACAAGTTCTTGCAGGTCACACAAACCTACAGGTAAGTTTCTGGCAATCAGTTCCTTCCACTTTTCTTGATCCTCTGACTTTCTCATGAAATCATTGTGTCTGTCTGCTCCTTCCTATCTCTTTCTCTGCCTGTCTCTCTTTCTCCATCCTTGTACCAGAGACCTGCTCATACTGTGCCCATCCAAGGTTTTGCAGAAGCTGATAATGTAATCGAGAAAGTTCATGATGAACCCACAGCTGGCATTTCCTGATCAGTGGGATAAACTTCTCAGTTGGTTTGGCATTAGAGTTTCTTTAAAAAAAAAAAAAAAGAACAAAAAGGTCCACAAAAACTCTCCTACTGCAGCCCAGAAAAATCTCACATTCATGTAGTCTTATATCTGAGAGTGAGAGTTCTTGGATATATATTATCACTTGATTAAGACTTGTCTATCTTTTCCAGAGAATGTTTGATATGTATAGCTTGTAAACTTTTGTTCCCATTTCGATTTTAATTTTGTTTTTGAATGAGTTCTTGTATTTGTTTCAGGCAAAAAGGTGTAAAAGTACATGCAGCAAACTCTGCCGCCATAATCCAAGGTTTTGCCACAGATCTAGATTTTGTCCGGCCAGGAATTGCCATCTATGGGCTGGCACCTGGTAAGTTTAACCTTGTCTCTTATTAGCAGCAGTTGCATATTGTCACTGCTTCACGATAATGGCATATGTCAGACTTAGGCCAAAGGGCAACAGACGGTTCATTGCTATCAAATAATATTATAGGAAAAGAAATGCGCAAATAGAATAATGTAATAAGTCAGTAGAATTATAATGGCGTAAGTCACAATTGACAGGAAAAGAAAGATTTTCCTTAACAGCTCAAAAGTATCAAAATTGATTGACTTTATGCCATCAGCATTAATCAGCAACGAAGTACTCAAAGTGTTCAATATCATGGCTTATACTATTAGTTTTGATTATTAGCCACGTGCCATAGTCTATATTTCTAATTTTATTTTGCATTGAGTAAGAATTACATAGATCAAAATATTCTGTTTTAAAGCATTGTATCATAATTTTACTGTAATGATGTCTGTTTGAAATATTTGTTTCAGGTTTTACTTTTAACAATAGTTAGTTCATATCCCTTATGAAACTGTGTGGTAAATATCATAATATGTTTGTTACACATTCACTTTATGCTGTTTTACATCACACAAGAACTATCATGCATTAGGACTTTTAGATCTGTTACTAGCATATGGCACATTACTCTATTGATAACTTGATTTGGATATATTACTTGTATATACTGTGAGTACTATTAGTGTCTGACGTACCCCTCTGACATAGGAGGTGACCAATTGAAGATTTTCATCAGTTAGCGTTGTATTCTGTAATAACATATAATGTCAGTGGTCCTCTTCCGTAACCCCTTCACTACACTGTGGATGTACACCGTATATCCTAAAATCAACAGTGCAAATGTGCAGCTTAGGTCCTAAATACAACAGTGAGAATGCGCTAGTTAGCGAATGGCAGGGAAAGACATATAGCAGCAAAGGGGCTAATAATGGTGTTTCTGTGTTGCTTCTGTTGATACCAACAACCACTACGCATACGATCCCCCAGACACCAACTTGATGGATAGTTACTGGTGACATAAATTTAGATTGTTCTGAAATCGGATATTTCATGAGTGCTTTTTTTTTAAACAAAAACTTTCTTATTTATGTGTATTAATCTGATGTTAATGCTTGTGATTGGCCAGATGCAACAGTAGAGACGGCCTTAGTAATGAAAAAACTGGGCATGAAACCAGCTCTCTCCTGGATAGCAAAGCCTACACAAGTCAAGTCACTGGAAGCAGGGAGAAAAGTGGGCTATGATCAAACATACAAGTGAGAAATGTGACCATTTTGTTGCGCTTTCTTTTTTTTTTTTTTGTTGCTTTTGTTCTTCTTCTTTTTCTTTTTTTCTTTTTTTTAAATTGCATTCATTCCTCTCTCTCCATCTTGCATTTTGTCTTTCTCTTTTCTGTAGTTCCATCCTTCATACATTGCTTGCTTCTTCTTTCTTTTTTTCTTCCCTGTCTAACACAACCATATATATTATTTCTGTTTGTGGTAAGAGGTCTAGAGGCAAGGTGCTCGCCTCTCATGCCAAGGGTCCCGGGTTCAAAACCCGGCTGGTGCAGGCATGTTGGAAGTTTGGGATTTTTCTCATATTTTCGTGTCCCTGATCCTATTGGGGGGTAGGATCGAGTACCTAGTCTTCTCGGATAAGGACGAAAAAATTCGGAGGGCCCGTGTGCACGTTGCGCACGTTAAAGATACCTTGGCACTCGGAAATCGATAAGAGCAGGCCGGACAGGCCGCTGCCCGGGCAAAATTAAATAAAATTCATCCCTAGATTCCTTCTCCTCTCCCCCCCCCCCCCCCCCCCCTTGATCCCACCCCTAAAAAAAACAACAAAAAAACTGCCGACCGGCGCTGTACTGTGGCGATGACGTGCCTGCTCCAGTTGTATCTGGGCTGCAATGGCACAAAGGCAAATTTCCCAATGGGATTAAAGTAGTATACAAATACAAATACAAAAATACAAAAAATTTGGTTCAGTCTGGATACAGCGTTTTATGTTCCCATGGGTACACCACATATTTGTACATAAATTGAGCCATTTATTGTTTGTCATAGTAGTTGTATAAGTATTGTAACCACATCAGAGTTGATAAAATTGTGATTTTCATATACATGGCTGGCTAAGAGTCACTTTAGCCTAGCACGCAAAAACTGCCATAATTTCTTACCATCTGGAAAACAAATAATAAATAAATAAAAATTAAACATTCATAAGCAAAAAAAAAAAAAAAAAGAAAGCAAAGTTCATAATGCAAGCTGAATGTTTTTTTTTTTTCAACAACTGCATCTTAATTGCAATATAATCGTGTTAACAAAATAATGTTATGGTAATGTAATTTTTAGACTGGTACTGTGTTCAAAGTTGAACTTAAAGGATGATAATTTCTGTTTGTTTGTTGACTTAATGAACAGATTAAAAGAACCTGGAAGAATTGCAACATTAAGTTTTGGCTACGCAGATGGTTACAATCGACTTCTATCTGGCAAAGGGGTCGTCACTGACTTTAATGGTGAGTTAACCTGCCAGTAACACAACTGTTGAGAGTAGCACTTCTTGTCAGCTATACTACATGTGGGAGCTTCTATGTTTGGGACGGTGTTTGAATTATGGAGGATATCAGTACCGGTAGCCCTATCAAGAAATGGTACATGTGGGAAGACCATCCATGTTTTGAGGAAAGAAAAAAGTTTGTTTTACTTGAAATGTAGTCTTCATCATCCTAAATGTCTGGAAATTTGATTTTACATACATGGAGTAGGCCTACATTATGTGTCTTCTGACGTATTTTATACTGTGTTATTTTCTCTGTGGAAATCATAGTTCTATCTGACAGTTTCAGTTTGCTTTGATAGGGCAATGATACACATTTCCTTTGAGGTGTCTGTTATTGAAGTTTGGGTGTTTGATGGGTCCTTCTGGTAGAGTCTCCTTCTGTTGTATCAGTCTGCTATATTCTGTCTATCGTCTAGCTTCTTCCTAGCACAATGTGGCTGTTATCGTGCCAACGTGCTGTCTCCAAACTCAAACTCAAAACTCTTATTGAAGTTGTCATTTAGTTGGCAGGTGCAGTTGTAGTATAGTAAGTTCAGTGTTTAACTTCAGAGAGACTACTCTTCCCTGGGTTACAAGGACATTTTGATCATCATCATCATCATTATCAACATCGCCTTTTCACCCTAGTCAGCAGGGTACAGGCCACGAACGACAGCCTTCCATTTGTCTCTATCCTGGGCGATCCTTGACAACTCATTCCATGTGTAGCCACCTCTCTTCATATCCTCCTCTATGCCTCTCCTCCATGTTGTTCGTGGCCCGCCCCTCGTCCTGTTTCCCTGTGGGATCCAGAGCAGTGACTTTCTTACCGTGCTATCCTGGGGCTTCCGTAGTGTGTGACCCAACCATCGCCATCCGCGCAGTCCTATTTCGCTGGAGATGTTTCTCTGCTTTGTCCTTTCTCGGAGGTCCTTATTTCGAATAACATCCGGGACATTTTGATGTATTGTATAAATTTTTTCAAGTGTTCAAGCAAAGATAAAGTATTTATGTTTATGGTTTATGCTGTGGATATCACACTTAAAACAAACAATACTCCCGTAGAAACAAGAAAGTAAACTCTTCCCGTGAAACTTGACTTGCATTCCAAACTTGTTTCCAAAGTAACACGACTGTTTGAAGTTTTATCTTTTTTTTTATTTTTTATTTGTAGGCAAGGCATACAATGTGGTGGGTCGTGTGTCTATGGATGCTGTGACGGTACAAGTGGATGACAGTGTGACAGAAGAAACTCCATTTTACATCATCACCGACGACTACACATCTCCCAATTCAATCAGCACAATGGCCGCCATGTTGGAGACAATACCCTATGAAGTTGGAACAAGTTTGTCAACTCGAATGCACAGATTGTTTGTCGTAGCAGATGTTGGTTCAAGTCACATTATGAATGGACCTGGGCAATTTCTTGACGAAACATAACTGAATTGTAACTTGGACTTGGACACTATGGAAGTGGTGGAGAGTATGAGTGTGAGTGTATGCAGGGCTAGCCTTGGGAGTTGCGATCCCCAACAATTATAATTGTTGATGTTTTTTTTTTTTTTTGTAAAACCTGTAGGGCACTGTTAGGTGTATTTTGCAAAGTGTTCTTGTAGTTACTTGACAAGACTAGATTACCCTAGCGCGGGACCCAGTTTGGAGCAATCTATCCAATTGGCTTAAAGTTAAAGCCAGCCCTGAGTACATGGGAGTGTACGTGACAGAAAAAATAGGTGTATGAAAGTTGTAGGTGACAGAGAATATAGGTATATGGGAGTAGACATGACAGAGAGTATCGGTGAATGGGAGTATACGTAACACAGAGTATTGGTGTATGGAAGTGTAGGTGATAGAGAATACAGGTGTATGGGAGTATAGGTGACAGAGAATAGAAGTGTGTGGAAGTAGACATGACAGAGAGTATCAGTGAATGGAAGTATAGGTGATAGAGAATATAAGTGTATGGGAGTATAGGTGACAGAATATTGGTAAATGGGAGCATGCGACCTGTTAAATCATGGTAGATCTGAAAATAAAAGTGAGAGAATGCATGAGGATTAAAAAAAAATGATGGAGATGGTGTTCAGTTATGAATAAATGGATAAAATACTTAAATTGATGTACATTTCAGTATTTAGGCTGATTTTTTTTTATCCAAGATCTCATGTAACTATCAAAGTCTACTTTTAAGCTCACCTAACTTACAAACTTATCCACGACAGTTGCCACCACTGCTCTTAATATCCACCCTTTAGATGTTATAGGCCCATACAAATTGAGAACCTCGTAAGCGTCCCTGGGCAGCAGCTGAGAATGTTGTCACAAATCCCAGACTGGGAGATGTAATAAGTATGACAGGACAACAATCACGAACAAACAAGTTTAACACTTAACAGAACAACCCATCAGACTCACACATTTATTAAACATAATTATACATATAATAGCGCAATTACATACATTATATTATTGAAATGCACTGCCGTACAACGGCCTTATTCTCACACACACTCTCCCTCGGATCCACAATCCGGTAGTTACTCCTAAAGGCACTTCGGCCTCAGCCTCTCCCTCAGGGTCTTAATAGCACATTAATAATTTACTGGCACCGCAGTCTCTCAATATCACCTTCCTATTGTCATACACCTTAACACTCCCCTAGCACCTCAGCAGGGCAATAACACATTATTATTTCCATAGCCATCAACATGGCAACAACATAATATCAGTTCACTAGCCTATCAACATGGCAACAATATAGTATCTCATTCACTCTCATATCTACGTCCCTGTCCGTGGCCTGACTGCCACGACTTTATGTGCCTCTACTGTCCTGCCCCGACAGTCTCACTTCTGGCCTATGTGTGGCCTCCGGCCCTATGCTGGCCTATCCCCTGTGCTCATCGAGGTGGTTCTGCGGCCCGTCCCCGACACCTACAAGAATAATATTACATTGGTATAATACCCTACCATTTCTATTCACTCCACCTCTCCTTACAACCCATGAAACGTACACACACTAGTTCACCTTTCACTCACCACACATCTTACGGTAACACACTTCCATCGGAGTACACACTACTCACTCGCGCTACAAATCCATGACTCACTTTCATCTATCGCTCATGGCGCACATTGCTATATCCAATATCAAGGACTTCCACATTCCTCACATATACTTATTCACATCATGGTAATAGACGAATATAATATAATACATCAATCATAATAATCAATCAACGTTCTACATACCAGTCATAACTGGAAAGACTCTCACTAGTCTTCTCGACTGCTTCCCTTTATGTCCGCCCGATGGTCTCTTATTCACAGGTCCGATCCGTAGGACCTTCTAACTTGCAGTGATAGTAATCCAGCGCTTTCGCCTCATTCAGACTTCCACACCACTCATACACGCACGCTTTTCCCACTTGTCTGCATGAGTTATTTTTACTCTTCCCCTTTCACGTCTTTTCCTATCCGTCTGTCGTGAGCTCTTCTTATTCTACACCCGCTCTGTAGCAATCCCCTTAATTGCACTCACTCCACTCGTGACATCATCCCCCACCCCAAAAAAATTAATGCAATTAATTTCAAATCGCATCAAGATGACTGTCAACGAGTGAGCGTGAGCAATACCTACACTAAAAAAACTGACCTAGCAGTTCCCCTAGTATATAGAATACCGAAATCAGGGGAAAATATGGGGATCAATATGGCCTGCAATATGCATATATGTGTCACATCATGAATAGCTAACTAAACAATATCTAATACAGAATCAAAAACCACTCAACTTATCAACCATTCTTCATATCATATTTATAATGTCAATATTTTAAAGTCGACTCATTCACACAGATCCTGTCAATGTTCCTGTCCTCCGATGTATAAGCTCCTGAAATCTTCCCCTAGGCTCGACTAAGGTAGTCGGCGATATGATTGCTGGTTCCTGGAATTGGTTGAATAACGAAGGTGTACGGCTGTAAAGCCAATGCCCATCTAGACAAGCGTGGGCTGGACGAACGATTCTTCGACAAAAATGTCAGTGGCTTGTGGTCTGTCTGGATACAAAATTCTCGTCCCATGAGATAACGTCCCAATTTCTGGACGGACCAGACAATGGCAAGACACTCACGCTCTATCACAGAATACTTTCTTTCTCTCTGCAATAACTTCCTACTGACATAACATACAGGATGGAGACATTCGTTCTTCTCCTGTAGAAGACAAGCGCCGACACCAGAGTCCGACGCATCCGTTCTGAGGATAAAATTAGATCGAAAATCGGGTAATATCAGAATGGGTGACGATGATAATGCTGTCACCAAATTATCAAATGCTGTCTGACATTCAGACGTCCACTGGACCTTATCGGGTTGTCCCTTCTTAGTAAGGTCAGTAAGAGAAGATGACAAGGAGGAAAAATTTGGAATGAACTTTCTGTAATAATTTAAAATTCCGACTAAGCTTCTGACTTGTTTCTTTGTTTTAGGGATTTGCAACCCTACTAACTTGTCAATTTTTGTTTCTTCAGGTCTCTGAACACCTCTACCCACAATATGTCCTAAGAATATTATCTCTGGACATGCCAAATCCATCTTTGCGGGTTTAGCAGTTAACCCAAAATGACGTAATCGTTGAAAAATTACTGTTAGTGTCTGAATATGATCAGACCATGTCGACGTATGGCATGCTATATCGTCAAAGAATGACACGACATTAGGTATGTCCTTCAACACTAATCTCATTAATCGTGCAAACGTCGCTGGCGCGTTTACCAACCCAAATGGCATGACCTTAAATTGGAATAATCCAATGGGCGTTTGGAACGCCGTGTATTGTTTAGACTCCTCAGTAAGCGGGATTTCCCAATAACCTTTCGTTAAATCAATCTTGGAAAACCACGTGGACCCGGCCAATGAAGCTATTAATTCCTCCTGGAACGGGATAGGCTCCCTATCGCCTACCGTAATAGTGTTCAATCTTCGAAAATCAATACAGAACCGCACCGATCCATCAAGTTTTTTCACGAGGACGATGGGTGATGAATACGGCGATGTTGATGGTTCTATCACATCTAACTTCAACATTGACTCAACTTCCTTTATGACTCTATCTCTCGAAGAAAACGGCAACGGATACGGTCTAAGAAATACTGGCTTATCCGAAGTCAACTTTATTTGGTGCTCGATCACTGTAGTGCGACCCGGCAAATCCGTAACAACATCCGGAAATGACGCTAACAGGGTCTCAAGTTCCCTACTCCTTGAACTCGTAAGGTCAGGGTTAATTTTTACGTCCCTGTAACCTTGTGTCGGAGTTAACTCCGGCAATTGAATTTGTAACTCTTCCTGTGCCTCGGTGTCGCTTACGTCACAGTCCAACTGGTCTACGACCCCCGTACAAGCGGTAGAGAAGACAGTCTCCTTTGGTCTTGTCTGTGCACACAGATACTGTGGTCTCTCATAAAATCTCTGTAGCATATTAACATGGAAAACCTTACTCGCTCCATCAATGTGGATAGCGTAATCTACCTTTGAAACAACTCGCTCAATAACATAAGGGCCTTTCCATGTCATCAATAACTTATTATGGTCCGTAGGTAACAACAACAGAACCTTGTCTCCTGGCTTAAAAATTCTCAGTTTGGACCCTCTATCTTTATAGTCTTTTGCTCTTTTCGAAGCGATACCAGAAGCTTCTTGTGCTATAGTGCGCGCTGAAGATAGTCTTTCTCTTAAATCAACAAGGTACTGAAACACCGAAATCTGCTCATCGTCTCCCGATGATGGCGACGTCATCATGTCCCGAAGAACATCAGTTGGGCCCCTAGGACTACGACCGTACATCATTTCGAACGGCGAGAATCCCGTTGACTCCTGCCGTACCTCTCTGTACGCGAATAACACTGCAGGGATATATCTATCCCAATCTTTAGGGCGATCAGCAGCTACCTTACGCAGCATCGACTTTAACGTCGAGTTCAATCTCTCGCACATGCCATTAGCCTGCGGATGATAAGGGGTGGTAGTGATGGGTTGTATACTGAATAAGCGGAACAATTCCTTCATCATCTGCGACGTAAATTGCGCGCCCCTATCAGACAGAATTTGCTCTGGTATTCCTACCCTAGCGAAAATTGCAAACAACGCTTCCGCGACTGCCTCAGACGTTATGGTCCGCAGAGGAACCGCCTCTGGCCATCTCGTAGCATTACATATGACCGTTAAGAAAAATCGATTCCCCCTATCGGTCGCTGGGTGAATGGGGCCAACAAGGTCTATCGAGACCTTTTTAAACGGTTCCGAGACCGTGGGGATCTTCTGAAGAGGGGCCTGGGGTGTACGACCCTTATGCGTCGTCTTTTGGCACGCACTGCACGTCTTACAATAGACCTGCACATCTCTGTGGATCGATGGCCAGTAAAAATTTTTAAGAACCCTTTCTTTGGTTCTAGCTATCCCCATATGACCCGCTAATGGGACATCATGTGCCAAATGCAATACTGTTGCGATCAGCAACGCTGGCACAACGACCTGCTTTAAAATGGAGGACACCGTTACATACTTACGGAACAGAATGCCCGCCTGAACAATAAAGGAGGACGACCCGTTCTTATATCTCTTCGTTTTCTCGGTTCGCGCTTCCCCAAAACATGGGTTTAATGATGGGTCCTCCCTTTGTAATCTCGCCAAGCGCTCCGGCGTGATATCTAGGTTGACCGCTGGCGTAGCCAAAGGTCTAATCTTATCTTTATCAGCTACCCGTCGACGTGTTTCGACCGCGGCGCAAAAGTCAATACCTTTTGATTGCGACCATGCTTGCACGTTCTCATCGGAAGGGGAAACTACCCGTGATACATTCCCAATGATGAGCTGGGCGCCTGGAAAACAACCAACGACTGCTTCGACTTCCCCGCTAAGGAAGGGTGTATCTATCATTATTCTTGCCATGGGTAATTTCTCAATGGCCCCCGAAAATTGGATGCACGGGACAGTCTCACCTGTAAGCTGTGAATCCCGAATGCAGTCTCTATGCACTCCCACAACGGTAGATCCCGTATCTCGTAAAACCGAGACCGGTTCGTCCCCAACAAACCCCGGATAAACCCTAAGACCACCTCCTGAATGACATGAATTTATAACGGGGATCTTTCTCCCACAAGGTAAAACACCGGAAGATAATAACTTCTCACAACTGGGACACTTAGAATACTGTCCGCCTCCGTTGTCCGATGTAACACACGCAGCCGCATGATGAAATTTATTTGGGGAACATGGACTGGAGCTACTGTCCACGTTCGCCGCTATCCTACCTGCAGGGCAGTTCACGCTGATGTGATCTGCTCTTCCGCAGTTCCAACACTTCGCGGCCCTACACTCGCGCGAAAAGTGACCCACGCGTCCGCAAGTCCAACACTCCACTCCCTGTGCTGCTCTAGGCCTGGGTCCCCGTGACCCCTCGCGACCGGAACTAGAGTCCCTATGCCGTCGGTCATCGGCAAAGGTCACAACTCGCCCCCGGCCATTACCGCGACCTAGCCCTCCTGCTCGGTCAAACTTACCGGATCCATACGCCGGTGATTGGTGATAGCCCCTATGCTGCCCCTGGGCTTGCCCACTATAGGCACCACGCTGACGCGACCTGTCTTTAGGTCCTGTCGGCGACCCTTCGACAACGGCGACGTACCCAGCATCTTGGACGTACGCCCTCGCCACTGGTTTGGACGGATGTGCCGTACGGTATGCTTCGGCCAACTTAGACGCCTCCTGCACCGTCGCGGGTTCGTTTTCTTTCAGGAAAGCCACCAGATCTTTATGGCACGACGCGTACAGCTGGTCACGGATCATTAGGTCTTTTAATTTAGTAAAATCCGCGCCAACATGCGCCAAGTCTACCCAGTTCGCGAAATATTCCGTCAATCTCGCGACGAAGGCAGCAAAGTCCTCCCTGGTATCCGCACGTGCTCGCCTAAACTGCTCCCGGAAATATTCCTCGGTACGCGCAAATCGGCGGAGCAGCAAAGCCTTCAGCTTATCGTAATCTTGCACGTCTTCGCGCTGTAGCTCTTTAAAGTAGGTTAACGCTCGCCCCTGCAATAGCGATGCCAGGTACGTGGCCCATAATTCCTTATTGTCCCCCCATTGCAATTGTGCGTTCAGTTCGAACCTGTAAAGGAAGGCGTCTATGTCGTCCTTCCGGTCGTCGAACGTAGGGAGCTTAATCCTAACGCCACCTTTATTGGGTACCTGCCGCTCAACTGTTTCTGTTGGCGCACTCTTTTTGATTTCCAACTCCGCTATTCTTACTCGCGCGTCTGTCTCCCGCTCTTGAGCTTCTATCTCCTTTAACCTTATCTCCTGCTCCCGTTCTTGAGCTTCTATCTCCTTTAACTTAAGCTCCCTCTCCTCTTCCTTATCCTTAGCCTCTTTTTCTCGCTCTCTATCCTTGGCACGCTCATCGCGCAAATCCGCCTGCTGTTCTTTAATCCAGCCGCGTAGCTCCTCTCCCTCCAGGCCAAGTTCCTTACCCAACTTCATTAGTTGTTGGAGTTCCGCCATTTCACAGATTTATGGTTATGGTATCTCTTATTAAGACGACCAACCTGTCGGTATGATCACTAACGATACGACCAGAGACCTGAGATCACACCAGATATAACAATACCCAGTTGTCTCAAATACAATTCAGAAATTTACCTTTACAGCACAACTAATTCTATATCTATAAAATGTATAGCACTATTAATTATAAAAGAAAATAGAAACGACAAGAATGAAGAAATACAGTAGAAGGACCACAAGTACGTCAAGGACAACGAACCAGACTAGGACAAAGACCTAAAAAAGAAAATATAATGGAAAAAAAAATTGCAACCTAACTACGCCGATTACACTACAAGGTACGAACAAGAACAGAGTCTGAAAAAAAAGAACGTATCTGTAGATAGGTAGAAAGAGGGACAAGAGAATACGTCTTCCTGCGGAACAGAGAAGATATCGACGATACAACTAAACAAAAATACAGGTCCCTATAGAACTGTTCACTGTGATGAACGAAGTTCCAAATTTAGCCCACCTCCCGAAGAGGACAAACTACGCTCACCACAGCAAACCCGCGCCACCGCCCGTATAATCAATTACAACGAAAACAGAAAAACAGCAGGAAAAGACAGAAGAAAAGACAGCCCTCAATCCAGGGCACAAAATTTTCACTTAACTTTCACCCTAGATTTCAATTTCTCCCTTTCCTCGGAGCTCTGGCTGCTTGACCTCTACAGGCTGGCACGCACACTCTGCAGAAATTTAAGTACACATTAATACATATTCATCAAAATACATGCATGAATACATATTATTATTCATAAACATACATAAATCATATCATCATGAAATTCCCATTCATCCCACGAAAAAGGATAACAGCACGAATTCCTAGCACGACAGAAAAACAACTAGATATAACGAATACACAATGTCAAAATGACCACAGGTAAACAGGACGAGCCCCCAGTGTCACAACGGACGAGCCCCCAGTGTCACAACGGACGAGCCCCCAGTGTCACAAATCCCAGACTGGGAGATGTAATAAGTATGACAGGACAACAATCACGAACAAACAAGTTTAACACTTAACAGAACAACCCATCAGACTCACACATTTATTAAACATAATTATACATATAATAGCGCAATTACATACATTATATTATTGAAATGCACTGCCGTACAACGGCCTTATTCTCACACACACTCTCCCTCGGATCCACAATCCGGTAGTTACTCCTAAAGGCACTTCGGCCTCAGCCTCTCCCTCAGGGTCTTAATAGCACATTAATAATTTACTGGCACCGCAGTCTCTCAATATCACCTTCCTATTGTCATACACCTTAACACTCCCCTAGCACCTCAGCAGGGCAATAACACATTATTATTTCCATAGCCATCAACATGGCAACAACATAATATCAGTTCACTAGCCTATCAACATGGCAACAATATAGTATCTCATTCACTCTCATATCTACGTCCCTGTCCGTGGCCTGACTGCCACGACTTTATGTGCCTCTACTGTCCTGCCCCGACAGTCTCACTTCTGGCCTATGTGTGGCCTCCGGCCCTATGCTGGCCTATCCCCTGTGCTCATCGAGGTGGCTCTGCGGCCCGTCCCCGACACCTACAAGAATAATATTACATTGGTATAATACCCTACCATTTCTATTCACTCCACCTCTCCTTACAACCCATGAAACGTACACACACTAGTTCACCTTTCACTCACCACACATCTTACGGTAACACACTTCCATCGGAGTACACACTACTCACTCGCGCTACAAATCCATGACTCACTTTCATCTATCGCTCATGGCGCACATTGCTATATCCAATATCAAGGACTTCCACATTCCTCACATATACTTATTCACATCATGGTAATAGACGAATATAATATAATACATCAATCATAATAATCAATCAACGTTCTACATACCAGTCATAACTGGAAAGACTCTCACTAGTCTTCTCGACTGCTTCCCTTTATGTCCGCCCGATGGGCTCTTATTCACAGGTCCGATCCGTAGGACCTTCTAACTTGCAGTGATAGTAATCCAGCGCTTTCGCCTCATTCAGACTTCCACACCACTCATACACGCACGCTTTTCCCACTTGTCTGCATGAGTTATTTTTACTCTTCCCCTTTCACGTCTTTTCCTATCCGTCTGTCGTGAGCTCTTCTTATTCTACACCCGCTCTGTAGCAATCCCCTTAATTGCACTCACTCCACTCGTGACAAATGTTGAGAATTCTATATGATATTTTTGATACTGTTATATCAGATTGAAACAGTATCAACGAACATGTTGATTTGTGGATTGGAAGTATACTTTCATGTTTTTTTCAGTGAGCAGTTTCAGAGCTTTTCACTTTTAAACGCATTTATGTGCCTAGCTTCATTATATAGTAAACTTTTTGTTGTCCTACTAATTTGAATTATGTAATGACAGCCAAAAAATTTGTCACAACCTAGCCCTTGTCATTATGTTTTGCTATGTCAAAAGTGGTATAAAGCAAGACTTAAGAAACACTTCCATTCTCTGGTAAGTGTAGCTTATTTCAAGAATATGCATGCATTGTCTTTCAATGATCTTTCATAACTCTGTGATATATCTACAGTATTGTAATCCAGATGTCATTGTGCATGAATGCCGACAAAGTTTTTCAATTTTTGACATAGATTAGTTCATGTAAAAAAAAAAATTACATTTTTTTTCTATTCATTTCACCCTAGCGCAGTGTTCTCTTTTAATTTTCATGGCTTTCGTTGGATCTTGGAGTGCCTGTCAAGAGCGTTAAATTTCGGTGCACAGCAGCAGCAGCATGTGTAAAGCACCTCACAGCAGCAGCATGTGTAAAGCACCTCACAGCAGCAGCATGTGTAAAGGCACCAGTGAGAATGGGAGATTGAATAATTAAGGCAGAGAGAGAGAGAGAGAGAGAGAGAGAGAGAGAGAGAGAGAGAGAGTGAGTAAGAGAGGCGGATAGGGGTGGAGGGAGGAAGCAGGTTTATCCCAGGCAGTGCCGGGAGCATCATCTAGTTTATTAACCCTTTTTGCTGCCATGCCTAATTTAATGCTCTTACTTCCTTTAGGCTGCCAGAATAATGGATTATTGGGTAGAAAGGCAGTAAGAAATACACAATGTAGTATTAAAACTAGGAGAGCAAAACATGTTGGAACAATGTCGGCCGATATATCAGCCTGGCAACAGTTTCAGCATGCAGTGATGGGGCCAATATATCAGCAGTGCGGCATGGCAGTCTTCCGCAACCTTTGATGCGAGCAAGGGGGTTAAATGATCCAAGGGACATATCTGTATACATTTTACTCGCTGAAATGAAAATTACTTGTGTGTAGGTTATTATTAATCAAAACTGATCACAATATGGTTGTAATTTAAATGGCCCGCCTATCAGTTTGCATAATTGGTTGCAAATGTGAGTGATTGTGTTACTAACCTTTGTAAATCAACCCGTGCCATAATTGAGCAACCTACTTTACACTGCGCAGTACAGTTGAGTGATTCATAGCCTAAGCGACACTGACAGCCTGAGTTTGCAAAGTTTTGCATTACACATTACACACTGTACAATGTAACTATGTTCGTATACAAAACATTTATATTCCTGTTTCCTACTCTTAATAGCCTATACACTAATACCAACTTGTCATATTGTGGTTTTGCTCGGAGATTTTTTGTTTTCAAACCTACCCCAAAATCGTGTGTTAGCAGGAAATAATTACTGTCAAATAAGAATATATATAGAGAAAGTAACACACATGTGGAGCCCTGTGATTTGGAAAGGTTAATCTTTGTTGGGATTGAAATCAAAGAAAAGAAAACCAAAAACAAAATGCAGCAAGTTCCTTTTGAAATTTCTTTTCTTCCCGAAACAAAGAAAATGATAAATAATTCAACAATTGAGGATATATCTGATATGCACATACATGTAGAAAATTAATGCTTTACCCACAAATGAGTAATTGGTGAGATGGAATCAGGATCAGAATAAGCCGAATTTGAAGCAAGTATTTAACCTGGTGAGATTTTATTATTTGCAGCAATTAACAGTTTAAAACAGCTGCATGAGAACATTGCACTGTACAGCTCTACAAGTGATCACTCCTTCTTATCTCCATACAAGTGAAAATCATGGCAAGGAAGTGTCTCAGACAGGAACACTCTGGAAGAGTCTGCAGAATATGTGCAACTGATAAATTCCATTCCATCATCACAAGTTTACATGATTTTATTTGAAAACTGCAAGTGTGCTTGCTCACTCTTAGTTTTGTGCGGAGTGTTATACTAGCCTGCTAATTACATGTACTATGCTCTTCGGATTACTTAATCAGTAATAGTGCATTCCAGTAGCATGCAACATTTTGAAAGTTTTAGCCAAGACAGTCGCTATTAACCCTTTGGAGATGGGGATAGTTTGGATCTAGAAAGACAGGGGTTCACAGAACGAAAAAATGTGTTAACAAGAGCGGGAAGATCCACAATAGATTTGTACAGATCCGTAGATTTTATGAAACAAGCATTCTGATTGGCTGCAAGACCACGACATGACTAATCAGAACTTTTTCATCATCTGCCCTATTGTCTTCTATGGGTTGTTGTTAAAAAAACAACAAAAACAAAGTAACGCCCGTTGCCTAACTGTTTCCATCTTGTTCTTGTTAGGATCAATATCTTTCATACTTCCCATTGTGAAAGTGGGTGGTCATGGCTATGTTTTAAGTTACTGGTGATTTGCAATCTGACAACGAACAGTTCTTTTACAGATAATGGCTGGGCTGTCCCTGCCGTTGATGACTTTATGTTAGTTATTATTTCTGAATTTATATGATCTCTTCTGTTGATCCTCAGGTGTGATGCACTGTACTTGTGGCAGCATCACTTAAATATAAGAGCTGTTTTGGTTTGTTTATTTTCCAACCAATTGTGATGAATCGCTGCAGGTAATATCAGGGATGTAGGCAGCAAATATGTTACTCCTAATCAGTTGTATTGGAACATGATGATTTGTCAACAAACAACAATTACCAAGCGTCTATACTATGTATATCAGGTTCTTACATCATTGTTTTTTTTTGCATGATTGTTTAAAGGCACATAATAAAATCTGGTACCTAGGGAACTGAAGTGATTTTCTTGTATTATTATCTTCAACTCGTTAATGTGGCCCATGGCAGTGCCAGCTGTAACCTCTGAGACCGGGTTTGTGCTTGTCTGTGTGCCTGCCTGCCTGATTGTCTGTATGTTTGCCTGTATGCATGCCTGTATGGGTGCCTGCCTGTATATCTGGCTGGCTGTCTGTTGTGGACGTGGTAGAAAGTTTCTGTTTCTGGTTGTTGAGAATTCTAGATACATCAAACTTTGTCTTCCTTTGGATGTTGCTGCCATATCCATATAGAAGGTACTACAAAATGTGAAACGAAAATAAGCTCTGCAATAATGTTTTTGCTAAAGGCAAGAAGTAAAACATCAACAGGTCTAAACGTTATTGGAAATGTCACGGGCAAGTCCACATGGGGAGTAAGCATGAAAATTTGGATACGTTTCAATGTTTTTCATGCTTATGTCCCTTGGTAACACCATGAGCGCACACGCCCTCTCTCCCCTTTTCATAGCCAATGTCTCTTGCCCTCCCCGTGCGATGATTGAAAATGTACCCCACTTGGGAAAGATGACGGAGTGGAAGAGGAATGAAGAATGACGGAAATTAAAATAGGTGAGGATGAGATTTGAGTGATTTGCAAAGGAAAAATATAGGGGAGATGAAAAAAATTTGCGGGTATAATTTATACAAGTTAACAAAATCAGTAACAATAATGAAGATGATGATGATGATGGGGTTGATTGATAATGATAATAATAATAAGAGGAAGAAGAAGAAGAAGGAGGAGGATATTCACTAAACGACTCCTTACACCGAGAGCATAAATCTGACAAAGAAAATAGGGCAATAAAAAATGAAAACATTGGTAGGATGATGACAAGGAAAAGAAACCTAGACGGAACTATATAATATTATATTATCCATGATCGAAAGAAAATTGAGATCCCATTTTTCGAAATCTCAGCTACGAGGACCAGTCCCTTCTCGAAGGAAATGCATTAGAGTGGCGCACCTCGCTGTTACACACCATTATATTTATCCTAAAAAATTCAAAATTCTGAAGACCGCCCGTTGTAATGGACAAGGGCTTATCTAGGTTCAACACCCGTACTGAAGTCTCAATGCGCATATGTATTATGTCAGATACGATGTATGAACGCCACATCATTTCATGTGCTTTTCCATTTGCCAGTAGTACAATAAAGAGAAAAAACTACATACAAAAAACATCACACTTTTTTTTTATTTTCTAAAATATTGTTTATATTTTTGCCTTACCAAGAATCTGATGAGCCCAGAAGATTTACTTACATCACATGGCTGCATAAAAGGCCAGTGCCGGATTATAATTTGGGCCATAGGGTCTTCCAGAGATGAAGTGAAACTATAATATCAAAGCCTTATTTAAATTTTTATTGCAGGTCGTACTCCTTAAAATAAATAGTATTACTTTTATGAAAGTGTCGATAGGTATTACAAGTATATATAATAAAAGTCAAAGTCAAAAGAGAAATTCTCATTTTCACTGCTGATTGCTTGGGGTCTTACAGTATTTGTGGCTCAAGGGCCTGCGAAGTCGTAATCCGGCCCTGCACAAGTTCATTTGCCAATAATTATTCTCTTTCTTCACTAACCCGTGGCCTTCAAATCTGGCCCAGAATTCTTTTGTGTAGTGCAGAGAGTGCAGCCTGTGTCACAATTTTAACATTGGCCAATTTGAATGCTGTGGTTTCCATTGCCAATTTCTCTTCCCCTTTTGCCCATACAAGTTCAATCGGGCAGAGGTGAGAGTAGCAAGGTGGAAGCCTCAGGCAAAGACAGTGTGACCATCGGCATGGTTAATCTTGTCGATCAGGACAAGTTTTCTTCCTTTTTGTTTGCTTTACATGGACAAGTAATTCTAGCTTCAAATGATTGTCATCAGTGTGAATTTTTCCACCGTATCTTAGCCCCGACTTGATTTCCGCCTTAGTGCTTGAGGAGGTAAGTGACTTATCGTGACTTTCGTTCTTGTTTGCTCCATCTGCATTGTCTGAGAAACTAGAGATGTTTTAGTTTGTTAGATGAGGTATAACAACTGCAGACTTTGACACTTGTTTAAAATGCACTGTGGCAGTTGTCGAGCCGTTTCACATTTCCCATTTATTCTGACTCCTTATCATAGTACTAAAGCCGCAAACTTTTAACGTTGAATTGCTCTCTGGGGACACGGTGGTCTAGAGGCAAGGTGCTCGCCTCTCATGCCGAAAGTACCGGGTTCGAATCCCGGCCGGTGCAGGCGTACTGGAATTTTTGGGATTTTCCGTCGTATTTTCTTGTCCCTGATCCTATGGTAGGTAGGATCGAGCACCTAGTCTTCTCGGATAAGGACGAAAAATTCGGAGATCCGTGTGTATGTTGCGCAAGTTAGAGATACCTTGGCAGTTGGAAATCGTGGAGAGCAGACCGAACAGGCGCTGTCCAGGCAAAATTCTAAAGAACTAATCCCCATCACAACAACAAAAATAAAACAAGAAAAAGTGAGTAGTAAATGCCAAGGGCAGCGAACCTCCTAAAATGAAGACCTAAACACATTGAATTGCTCAGCTGTGCAAAGGGTGGAGTTAAAACAAACAGGAGCTGGAGTCACGTGATCATCTAATGATGCAACAGTATAGTGTGAAGCGTTGTCCATCACCAAACAAGAAGGCCAGTCTAAAGACGGAAATCAATATTATGAATTTTCTGAAAATTGTAATCTCCTGGTGATACATGACTGTAACCTCTGTTATCTGTCTAAATGCACAGAAACCCAAACTCTGCGACTTTTATCAGATCCTCATGCTTGCTGCCCACATGCACTTTTATCAATATTTTTTATTTGTCCTTTGTTCCTGGGTGCCAGTGCGTCCTTCTTCTGAGTTCCGTCACACGATTGGCAATCCCTTTGAAACGTACAATGTCACAAATCCCAGACTGGGAGATGCGATGGTTATAACAGGACAACAATCACGAACGAACAAGTATAACACTTAACAGAACAACCCATCAGACTCACACATTTATTAAACATAAATATAAAGATAAGGATAACAGTGCAATTACATACATACATTATATTCTTCAAGTTAACTGCCGTCCACGGCCCTCTTCCGTAAGCACACTTCCTCGGGTCCACAACCCGGTAATTACTCTAAAGACACATCGGCCTCAGCCTCTCCACTCAGGGTCTTAATGACACACTAATATTCTTTCACACCACAGTCTCTCAATAGCGCCTCCCTATGGCAATACACCTTAGCCTCCTATACACCTCACGTGGCCATAGCACGTTAATACTTCAATTCACATGAATATCTCATTCGCACAGTAATACATCCATGTCACAGTAGTACATCTTAATAGCACATTCACGATCATATATACATCCCTGTCTGTGGCCAGACTGCCACGACTCATGTGCCTCTACTGTCCTGCACCGACAGCTTCACTCCTGGCCTATGTGTGGCCTTCGGCCCTATGCTGGCCTATCCCCTGTGCTCACCGTAGGCGCGCTCTTCGGCCCGACCCCGGCACCTACAAAAATAACATTACATTGGTATAATACCATACCATTTCTAATCACTTCACCCCTCATTACAACTCATGAAGCGTACACACAATAGTTCACATTTCACTCACCAAACATCTTACGGTAACACCTCCACCGTATTACACCCTACTCACTCTCGCTACAAATCCATGAAGCTAACTTCCATCTATCGCTCATGGCGCACATTGCTATATACAGTATCAAGGACTTCCACCTTCCTCACATATACTTATTTACATCATGGTCGTAGACGAATATAATACATCAATCATAATTATCAATCATCGTTCCACCTACCAGTCATCACTGGAAAACACTGTCACAATCTCCCGACTGTTCTCACTCACGTCCGTCCCCTGGGACCTTCTAACTTGCAGTGATAGTAGTACAGCGCTCTCGCCTCATGCAGACCCCCCCCCCCACTCACAACATG
The DNA here is from genome assembly GCA_963931925.1 of Onchidella celtica. NCBI lineage: Eukaryota > Metazoa > Mollusca > Gastropoda > Systellommatophora > Onchidiidae > Onchidella > Onchidella celtica. The sequence goes on along the minus strand of OZ007568.1, from coordinate 44,779,161 downwards.
CACGCTTTTCATTACCCGTGGGCCGTGGGTTAACTTTACTCGACCCCCTTCACCCGTACCTACTGATCCCAGCTCACCTACTCGTGACACTCAAGTGCACGTTTCGTGTAAGTATAAACTATTGTGGTCTTCGCGAAGACGTTCTTTAATTTTGCGAAGATATTCACTCCTGGCAGATACCATGTGGGGTTTCTGGTAAAGTATGTTTCCTCCTCCGGAACCCAACACGCCTCGCTGTTTTCCATAACGCTGATTTGCAAATGTCGATCTCTTTTATATGCTTTTTTTTTTAGCCAGCCCTTAAGATTTAAGTTTCCGGGAAGGAATTAATTCTTTAGTTTCGACCATTTTTTTTATCATTTCAAGCCCAACAACATCCTTGTCAGGCCTGTCAGCCTTTCCTTTCCTTCCTTGTGTCAAAACTGTGGTTGAATTTCGAGATCCTGAATCCACCGAGAAAATGACAGTTCATTTTATGCCTAGTGCATTTCGTGATTTTTGCCTTTGGGTCAGAAATCTTTTGGAAAAGGTGGTTTACTTCTCCTCATAATAAAAAATATATATATAAATACTAATACTTTCTGAAATAGGATGAATTTTGCTTCATCTTGATTTGCCACAGAGTAAACGGAATAACAACAAGAACACGAAATCACCATACACAATGAGTTTTTCCCTATTGGAAATCTTTGTATTTTTTTTTTCATTTCACAGAAATTATCTTGTAGACCGTTATGCAATGATTTGTCTCCGTTTTAGATAGGAGTAATTCAAACAATCGGAGATGCACAGGTGAAACCAACCCTTAATTATAAATTTATGTTCCATTTAACGCCATCAAACGTAATGTAGACATAACGCACACCCCACAACCGTTATCGGTGTGAATAATTTCGAGGACTTGGAAAAGCACAGCTTTCTTCTTTACAATACAGCACTGGCCAGTTAGAGACGGAAGAACTTACTGGAGTCGGCCACACGGGCTGATTCAGTCTTTCCCTTACAACAGTTTTTTTTTACTGCAAGGTGCAAAGGGCGAATTCTCGAAAGGAAAAACGACTGAAACGGGGTTTTCCATGGGTACTGAAACGGAAACGGCAAAAGACGCGTCAAAAACCCTCCAAGGAGAGAAAGAGAAAGAGTAATTTCATTTGTAAGGGACCGCTGTTTCAGTACATGTGGAAACACTCTTTCTTTTTACTTCTTGACGGATTCGTGGCGTTTCCTTTTTCCGTTTCCCTACACATGAATCCCCAGCTTAAATGATGATTACTCCATAATAATTCATGAGGAACACCAGATTTTTATATAGCCAGTTGGGGCTCATTATTTAAAATATTTGTTTAAAAATACATTTACATTGTGTTTATGTAAAGAGCCAAGATTGGCCTTAAAATCCAATTTGCTGTCCTTTTTTTTTTCTCCTTGCGACGGCAGAACAGGCTCTGTGATGTCAAATGAAACCAACCCATTTGTGACGTCACAATCACATCATGCACCAATTGCTTCTTTGCTCATATTCGGAATTTGTTTACCGTTATGCCGCCCATTTCCCGGACCTCCGTCTAATGTGATTAGTTGATTCCCGCAGCACTGACTCACTCAAGGAATGGGGCTTGCAGTTCCTAGTGCTCATTCTAGGGAAGTGGTGGAGAGGCCACAATGAGTGATGTGATAGGCCTATGGCGAACGTTTCCATGAATTACCAATGATAATGGCATGGTGCTCCTTACTGGAACAAAACTTGTCTCAAGAGGGTAATAATCATAGGTCTACAGGGAGGCCAAAGTACGAGTTTACGATTTTTGCTTTCTGTGTGGTTATCTATCTGCCTGCCTGCCTGCCTGCCTGTCTGCCTGCTTATCTATCTATCTATCTATCTGTCTGTCTGTCTGTCTGTCTGTCTGTCTGTCTGTCTGTCTGTCTGTCTGTCTGTCTGTCTGTCTGTCTGTCTGTCTGTCTGTCTGTCTGTCTGTCTGTCTATCTATCTATCCATCACATACAAATTATGACAGATGACAAGTTCTTAACTACATCTTCTCCTTCCCATAATTTTCACCGTCTCCGCCATGGACATGGTAACACAACCCAGGGATGAAAAGAAAAAAAAACGAAAAAAAAACAACAGCAGTCAGGTCCAGATACAGTTTAAGCTCTTCTTCAATCTTCAATTTGCTTCACACCCCTTCCCCCCCCCCCCCCCACCTCAATATACTACTGGAGACTTCACAAGCGCCTGCCCTTCTGCTGAGATGATTTGATCAGCAAGATGACATTGACTCAAGCTTCAACAAATTTGGTGAGCGCTCCTCGCTTACCAGGCTCTTCCTTCCCACATCTGACGATTTTCATTCCTGTATCAGCGCCAAGTTGAAATAATTATGTCGCAAACATGCATGCTGGGAACAGGGAACAACCCCCCCCCCCCTCCCACAGAAGTATACAGTCAATCCCAAAAAGAATTAAAAATGGAAAAAATTGGACTACCTTTCGCACATGAAGTTCTCCATAAGGTCGAAAACGGCAAAACGAACAACAAACAACAACGCAAGACGTGCAACTATTTGAGAAGGAATAAAAGAATTCCAGAAGAAAGAAAGATTGGATTCTTAGCTTGTTGCTGATGCCGGTTCTTCGCTCTTCAAAGATGGCGCTGGTCGACTGAGAGAAACCACAGATTTCCGTGATTTAAGAATAAGAAAATAGTTGGCATCATCGCCAGTCTGATTCCTTTCCATCCCCCCCCCCCCCCCCTCGTCATTTCCATGGTCGTTATCAATCTCATCATCACCTGTCCAGGTGCCAGCATTTTAGATCAACATCTAGAGACATATATGAACAGGGCGAGATGAGGAAGTAGATGAGGATGCAGTTGGAGTGTAAGTGTTGTGACCATTTTTCTTTTCCGTTTTGTTAATTACACTGGGGCTATCAGTCCCGAGACACAGAATGCCGAGACGGACCATTTCTTCTTTCCCCAGCTTGTGCGCGCATAAACACGCACAGAGCTCTTTGGTATTAGTCTTTTTCGTTCAATTACGAAGGTGGTCTGGTGCGAATTGTTGCATTGTTGGATGATGCGGGCACAAGCCGGCGGAAGGAGAATGATGAGCTGATCCGTCTCGGTATTCTGTGTCTCGGATCAGTCATCGAGATCAAAGATCTCTCCGCCATTCCCGGTAAGTTCACGCAGGTTTTGGAATCCGACGGGAAAGGCGGCCTTATCAATGAGATACCGGTACGAGAGGAAGACGATAGAAAATAAATAATAAATAGATAAATAAATGAACAAGGAAAATAAAAGGGGGCATGGAGAAGCGGTTCATTTTTTTTTCTTTTCTTACAGAATTTGACCAGTGACCAACTTTTTTTCTTGTTTTAATTCTTGTTTTATCTATTTTGTGTTTCATCCTGGGCAGATGGCGACAATATTCATCATTTTATGGTCATAAATTTTAATGGCCAAAATAAATTTAGTTCCCGTTTTGATCAATGAACTGCAGTCTCACAGTTTGGATAAATGCCTAGGTTTCATTTAATTGATTTAAAGTCCACATAAATGAGCTTTTTGATCAACAGGCTGCAGTCTTTCGATAAATGCCCGGTTTTCGTTCACAAAATACAATGTAATGTACACGCATTGTGAGGCCCATCGTTCATAAGCTTTTGATCAGGAAACCATGCAGTCTTACAGTCTCGACAAATATCACTAAGCCACAGCTATTTTATCAACAAACTGCGGTCTTACCGTTTAGATTTCATTTATAAATTTTGTGGCCTATCGTTGAAGAGCTGTTGGATCAACAAAATATTATGCAGTCTTACAGTATCGATGTCAGTTATCTATTACTGAACTGTCGGATGGACAGATGGATATCAAATGAATATAAGACTTGATCTATGAACTATTGAATGAACAGATGGATAAAAGGATGTATGACTGGGTCTATGAAATGTTAATGAGACGTGTGAACAACTTCGTCAATTGATGAGTGATAGAATTAACAGTGATTTGAGGTCTTTATTTTAGGAGGTTCGCTGCCCTTGGCATTTACACCTCACTTTACTTGTTTTATTATTTCTTGGGGGAGATGATATGGATAAATTTTAATCTATTAATTTCAATTTTGCCCGGGCAGCGGCCTTTCGGCCTGCTCTTTACGATTTCCAACTGCCAAGGTATCTTTAACGTGCGCAACGTGCACACGGGCCCTCCGAATTTTTTCGTCCTTATCCGAGAAGACTAGGTACTCGATCCTACCCCCCAATAGGACCAGGGACTTGAAAATATGAGAAAAATCCAATTTCCAAGAACTACTCGATCCTACCCCCCAATAGGACCAGGGGACAAGGTGGTCTAGAGGCAAGGTGCTCGCCTCTCATGCCAAGGGTCCCGGGTTCTAAACCCGGGCAGTGCAGGCATGTTGGAAAGTGGATTTTTCTCATATTTTCAAGATAGAATTAACAGGCTCATGTTCGTCCTATATATATATACCATAGGTCAGCGCTTCCCAAACGTTTGGAGCAACAGAATCTTTTAAACAGAGGTCTTGATATCCCAGAACCCGATGACAAAACGCATTCAAAAGTGTTTAGGTGCAATTCCCGTGAGTTATCTATTATGAACCCGCAGTAAATGAACTGTACCCACCTGATGTCACGGTTTATCATTTTTGTCCGAACTGTTTGGGATTTCTGATCGCAAGTCCCTTGTACGTGATTGGAGAGTTTCATTTCAAACCGTTAGTAGTTAGAACAAGCAACATGTCAGCATTAGGAGGTGTTATTTCAAATCCTACATCCCTTCGACATTTTGTTAATTATTCTTTATGGAGTTCCTGTCTGTACCATGAAGTTTTGTGAAATCTTCAGGTTTAGGGCAAAGATTTTAGCTAATTGGCCACAACTGCATTTTCGTTGGCGACATGACCGCAATAACTTTTTCGGAAATTGACCACAAGTTGGTAATAAAAAGCCTATTTTGAGTATTCTGGCTCCTTGGCTTAAACAGACTCTACCTGTTCTTCAGAGTCCATTGGGGTTGAGGATGAAATGCGCACGAATCCGTTTGTTTGCAAGGCAAACGATAATTCGGATTTTAGCAGCACCGATTTCAGGTGGTCCGAGCATGGAGAGGACCGTCTGTAAGGCAAATTGTTTAATTTTCTTTTTTGGAAGAAGGAAGAATTCTGTACATCCCTCTGACTACACACATTTTGCCCAGAATACAAAATGCACAACTATGCACCTTTTGTCCAGAACACGAAATGCACAAAAACAACTTTGGAGTCTGTCCCATGGAGACATCATTCTTTCATCAAGTGAGATGAGGTGAATGATGTTGATAACCATCTTTGTTGATTTTCAAGAAGACAACAAAACAGGGTAGGAAAGGTCAGGAGAGAAGACATGTAAGGAGAACGAAGACAAAGAGAGAGAGAGAGAGAGAGAGAGAGAGAGAGAGAGAGAGAGAGAGAGAGAGAGAGAGAGAGAGAGAGAGAGAGAGAGAGAGAGAGAGAGAGGGCGAGAGAAACAGAGACAGTCAGGAAGAAAGACGGACAAAGAGACATATATATATACACTCGAGCCAAAAAGTTAAGCAACCCCGGGTTATGCTCAGAACTGACAACTTTATTTTTCAATTAATTCAAACACGTTCATTGGAATCAATTTATTGTTATGTAAGTCTGAAATCAAATTCAATTTCATTTTACCCACCCCAAAAATGGGGCTTAATGACTTAATTGAATGACAAGAGTTCACAAAATAAAGTAATGAAATTATTCTTGATTTAAAGAAATACAAATCTTGTTAGTGGAGGTTGCTTAACTTTTTGGCTTGAGTGTATATACATAGAGAGAGAGAGAGAGAGAAAGAAAGACAGAGAAGAAAAGAGAGGACAGACAGACAGACAGACAGACACACACACACACACACACATAGGCGCACAAACAGGCAGAGACAGACAGACAGAGAGAGAAGAAGAAAGACAAACAGAAAAGAAGGAGAAGAATGATGAGAGGAAGGAAAGAAGAAAATTAAAAGCATATTGAATGGACAGCTAGATTCTAACTTTCTACGGCATAATTAAGTTTATGATTATGGGGTCAAAACTACAAATATTTTCAAATAATTTTCGTTCAGAAACCATACCGTTCTGACAACAGGGCGTGTGAACCATCGACAAAATTACTCACACAAACTGGCAATATCCCTATGCCAAATTTAGCGAGTTACGCACTGTCAAGTAATTGTGTACAACAAGTAACGCAAACATTCCCACAATCTCTTCCTTTTTCTTTGGGTAGCGACGGATGTCAGCAGCGGACGGCTGTGATGTCCATGATCAATGGCTTAGGGGATTCCAGGCCTTTGCACACGTAGTTGATTCATTCTTCTCTACAAACTTGCAACTGGAAGTCGGTAAGTGACGTGTGTGGTTGAGGCACGTGAGCGATGCACTGCCTATTTGATATGGAGAGAGAGAGAGAGGGAGAGAGAGAGGAGAGAGAGAGAGAGAGAGAGGAGAGCGAGAGAGAGGAGAGAGAGAGATAGAGAGGTAGGTGGGTACTTGCACGTGGATGGATAGACAGATAGATAGATGGATGGATGAATGGATAGATAGATGGATGAATAGGTGGACGAATGGATGGATAGATGGATTAGTCAGGTGGATGGATAAATTGGTGGATGGATGGATAGATGGATGAATGGATAGATGGACGGATGAATTCATGGATGGATGGATGGATAGATGGCTAGATGGATAGAATGACTGATGGATGGATGGATAGATGGATGGATGGATGGATGGATTAACTCATTCATACTCGCGCGCTCGCTCACTCACTTACTCACTCGCTCATTCACTCACTCACTCATTCACTCACTCAGTCACTGACTCACTCAATTAATCAGCCCGTTAGACAGTCAGTAAGTTTGTCAGTCAGTGAAGCTACCAAGAAAGGTCCCAAAGCAATAACATATCACTGAAACCCCTTGCCTACATCAATTATTTGTAGTTATCCCCTTCAGTTATATTATGCTCTCTCCAATGTCCCCAGCGTTTGAAAAGCAACAGTTGATGGCCCTTCTTTCCTAAGATTTCCTAGTACACTTGGCTGGCCACGAGTGGCATCGAGCGCGAGTGAGCTCGCGCGCTGTCCGCAGGGAGAGCCGTCTAGAGCGAGTGCAAGCGATGAGCGAGCGGCGTGGGAGATAACTCTTGACTCACTCACGTTACTACTTGTGTGGAAGTGAGCAGTTATGTATTTGGTTTCCCCGCTAGCTCTCCATTTAATTAGCAAATCTTCTCATTTGTTCAGGAGTCGGAGATACGATGTTCTCGGAGTGATCGGACTTGTGTGATCAAACCAGGTACGCACCCTTTGCTTACGTATTATGTTAATGTTATTATTTGTTAAATTAATACTTTACTCGGTATGTCCGTTGTAAAATATTTTATTTAACTCATCCCTCGCACGATAACAATAACATTCATTATAAAAACATACCCAAATTACATTGCATGTCTAGTGGAAATAATTGAAGGAAATGTGCTTTTAAATGCAATTTTGGACCCGGAAAGAGGGAGGGGGATAAGCGGTGTTTGTCAATAACTTTTTAAGCTGTGATTTCATGTGTACTTGTACGGACACGACAAAAATCCATCAAGTAGTAAAACAGAAAGAATGTTCCCATGTGTAAGGAAACGCCACATCCGTACACATGGAAACGCTCTTTCTTTGTACAACTTGATGGATTTTTGACGCTACCGTTGCCGTACGCATGAAAACACAGCCTCCGCCACAGAACATAATTATGTACTGTCTAAAATTATATGAAACTACTGGAAAGGGAAGCATAAAATTAATGTAATTCAGTGGGGATTGAACGGATAATGAATATTATCATAATGATCCAGACCGTCTCAGTTAGACACAGGAAGCGACCGATTGATAACTGATAATTAATTAGGAATTCAGTACACTAAGCGTCTTTTTATGTATTCTGTGATCACTAAGTTGGAACGTTACTGACATTACATTTGATTACAAGAAGATTTCGTAGTTGAAAAAGGGTACGATTCATATTTTAACTTTTCTCTATGTGAACTGATATGTTGAGATAAGGCACAGAGCTAGAGCGTAAATCTAAACTATTGTCAATTTTGTTTTGTCCTGTTTTGTTGTATGACACACACCAATGAAACTAGGGACATCATCGATCTCTAACACTAGTAACAGTCTATGTTTACAGAGACAAACGGTATACAAACGAAAACGTCTACATAATCCCTTCTCGGGTATCAATGAAACTCAAAACTATCAACGTATTGTAATGCACAATGATGCTGGTGTACTTGTATAGTTTTAACCGCCGAGCCCCTGATGTGAAACGGTAATTTTTGGGAATCCCAAAACTCGCTAATTCTACATCAAATTTTGAACATATTAGTGAAAGTTGTAGTTCTTCATTTTTTTTCTGTTTCTTTTTCCATATTTTTTGTTCCCGGCATGATCTCGCAGACAAATACAGCGCTGCAGGCATACACAAATGGCAAATATACACTAGGATTAAGAAATAGATTTTTGAGCGGGTCCCGCTTGAACTAAATCAACAAAGCTGAAATGCTGAAATGAGATCCCGACACGGCCCATTACGTTTGCCCCAGGCTCTCAGTCTCGTACCAGTTCGGATCTGACAGGTCTTTGTGTTGAAAAGTCAGTGCCAGAATCTGGACAGTACTATAAGTGTATAGTATCGACAAGGACGACAATAGTAGCCTAAAGTAAATCGTGGAATTCCATAATTCTGAGCCACAAAAGTAGAAGCTCTTAATAGATTTCTTCTCAGCAGTTAAATTTAAAGCAAAGATCAGATAAATAGTTCTTAAACCATGATTGTGTATGACGTGTGTTTGTTTACATCCCGAGAGATGAACCGACACACCGATTATTCATATGCCACCGAATTTCCTCGAAAACTCACCGACATTTGTTTGTTTACAATAATTCTAGACAGTGAGTTTGCATATCTTCCGGGTTGGGCCCGACTGCGAATTTATAGGCCCCTGGGCTACAGATACTGTGAGGTTCCCAGTAATCTCTCTATATATAATTGGGTCAAATTGGACGGTTGTACTCCATAGCTGAAAAAAACTACTGAACGTAGAGCCATGAAAAAATTATTGGAAGTAGTTCAAAGACTGAGCAAGGTTTGTATCAATTCATTTTAATGATGCAACAAGCTTAAAAATTTAGAAAAATAGAAAACAAAATGGGCCGTTCGAGGTTTTCCGGTTCGTCATTTTTACAGCCAGGGCCGAGTGTAGTAAGATTATTATTTTGGTAACTCGAAACTTTGGCCACCTAAGGCTCAGGAACCGCATCACACCCGGGCTTCAAACTTTGCACAACAGCATATTATCAATGCGAAATTAACATGGGCTATATTAGAAATTATGAATAATGTTCAGGCTTCTACGTTTCATTTTTCATTGTTTCGGCATCATTTAGAGTCATGGTTCGCAATTTTAAGGTTTCGTTATCATTTCCTGCGATGTGTTCACTATCAAACACACTAACCCGTGCGCAAATCATGCTATTGTACGGGACGCGCAGTGTGTCAACTCACAAAGGCAGAGCAGTAAGACTTAATTAAAAACAAACAAACAAAAATAAAATAAACAAATAGGAACAGGCAAGATGAAGCAGGTCCATAATAACCACCCAGAACTGAAACTAATATTCAAACCGATTTATCTCGGGCAGGGCCGGGGACCTCAGCTAGTAATGAATAAAATCACAAATTTGGGATTTCATAAAAATTATTATACATAATATCCACCAATATTTTCATAAAAATAATACTATATGTTTTAAGGAGTACTATCTGCCATAAAAGTTATAATAATGTTTGATATTTACAATTTCACTTAATCTCTGGAGGCCCTCAGCTGGCGGAGGCCCTCAGCTGGCGGAGGCCCCCGGGCTGCAGCCCATAAAAGCCCATGCCTTAAATCCGGCACGGCTTCCGCGTCACAAGGAGAAAAAGGTTGCTCCTTTAATATTTTCAGGACCGGCTCCGACAGGAATCAAGTGAAATACAACCATTTGGTCCGACTGCCGTTGAGGTTTCGAGATCTGCGATCACGAAAGTGATGCACTGTACTGTATACTGTGTGGGTAATTCCAGCCGTCATGAGGATAGTTGAGTTTAATTTTCTGTCATGCTTGATCTGCTTTTCGTATATTATCTTTCGTGCAGGTTTGACAGTGAGGGAGATAGAAATTTTTGCCTTGTTTCTCCGTGGCAAAGTGAAAGGCTTACTATCAAAGTCCCTAATAGAGGTAAAAAAAAACAACCAAAACACCTAGCCACTTTCTCAGAATCGACAAAATACAGAACAAGGACGGAGGTAACCTGCGTTTGTAGCAGAATCGCAACTGACCAACTTACGTTCATGAATGTATTTGAGCATTAAGTATATTGGCCGACTCCGGCAAGATAAAACTTGCAAATTCTTCGTACCAAGCCCAGGTCTTGCAAGACTACTGGAACTTATTGTTACATCATATTTGCTTTCCTGGTACACAAACATGATAAAGTTGATTTTCAACCAGCACTGTGCAAAAAGAGGCCAAATACGAAACTTCCAGCACACTTCTACTCAAACAAAAATACGTTTCCTCTTTCACGGCTCAAACAAATCGTAAATAGATAATATAAAGGACTGAATCTTGTTCAGAATAGATGTGTCCACGTAATTCATCTTCAGAATTTGGTACAGTACACAACATTACATCTCTTTTGGACATCTGGTCATGAAGTACATGTCTTAGTTTACAATCACTTCACCGCTCAAGCTCCATTATAGTATGGTTACCGCGGTTGAATCTCACTATACACACTGCCTTTCCTCCCTCGTGTAAACTCGTCCACATCAGGGGGGAACAAGGCCTGAATCACTAATGTAATTTAGATTCTCTGTATCGATATTGTGGACGAACGGCGTTCTAATCTCTGGTGAGTTGGATTTATTGACAGAAATGATTGCACATTAGTTCTTTTCATGATGGTTTACAGGGATGTCAGATTGCGTACGCTACATCACGAATGTAGAAGGGCACATGTTCTTATAGTCAGACAACTTCGGAGACAGTCACTAACCGCAAAGTATGCAAATATTATCTTCATGGCTGAAGTTCGCTTCGAAACGGGCTGCTTTTAAAAACATTTCACAATTTATTGTTTCTCTCTGATGCGGGACTTTGGAACATACCTTCTCCTTCTGTTTGTCTGTCAGTTGTCTGTCTGTACCGCCTCGCCCCCCCCCCCTCTATCTCTCTTGCCACATTTTAACTTTATTAACAAATCACTGATATATTTTGCAATTTGGGGGGGGGGGGGGAGCTGATTACTCCTGCTCGTTATGCCAATGGATAGGCAAGAAGAAAATGAATAATAGATACGTTAAAGAACATACAGGGATATTTCATTCTTTTAAGGAGTAGAAATACGGGTTTCAGATCATTATCAGCTTATTGCTAAGACCTTGACAAAATCAACTATTGTCACATTCCACCGGCTTTTACCATCTTTCCAGTGAGTCTGGAGTACAAAGCAATTGGTCATTTTAACCTGGCCCTGGCAATTCGATATCAAGACAGTAATTTAAAGGCTTTGTAAGGCAAGGGTTCACTAGATACAGTGAATGCGACATTTATTTTACAATGAAATGTCGTGGCATTAGGTAATGACATCATTCAGAAATCACAGCTTTTCATGACTCAGTGTAAATAATGTAAAATAGTTCTTCTAACCGGTACCTTAATATGATAAAAAAACAGAATAATTAATTTGCCTTCACTTTACCATTTTAATGACATTTGTTTATCGCCCTCCGTGAACATCTATGCCAATAATTCCTTTTAGCCGGGAAGCCTAAAGGTATATTTCTTTTGTTAACTTTGGTAATCGCTTCAGCTATCTTAATCATCCATGGTGTAATTTTAGCTTTCCAGTACGGAATTTACACTCATGTATATCCATAGTTTTTGTATTTCAAATTTAAGGTATCTCTGTGAATGTTCTGGAATAAAACATTTTAACTCAGGAGAGACCCACTAATATTAACATAGCTAATGGGTTGAAGTTGCACCTCTGGATGAGAGAGAGAGAGAGAGAGAGAGAGAGAGAGAGAGAGAGAGAGAGAGAGAGAGTGTCGCGATGTGGGTTAGATGGGGATAATTCGACTGACACTCTTTCGAGGTCCGCTCCCACAATCGACGAACACACAAAAAAAAAAACTTGCACTCTAAAAACTAAATAAATCAATTGCTTTGATTTTTAGCAGAACTGTAGGGCAGTTTAATTACAGGAATTAATGTATCAAATATAATTATAAATATAAATATCAATTCAAAGGCAACTGAATCTACTAATGAAACTACAGCTTTCTATAAAGACTAACTTATTCACTCTAACTACTTGCAGGTCATATGAGTTATATGCCAAATAGAATCCGCGCACGTGGCGACGGATATAACAGTTTAAATTCTATTAATTCAATGAGACATGTTATGATATGGACATTTCCTCTAGACACGCCATGGAGAATGCTTGTACAACCATGCGTTGTCTGGCGGTAGCTCTGAAACTGTCTTCAAAAGTAAGTAGAACGGTTCACTTTCATCATTACAAATTAGTATGGACTCTCACCATGCGGCCCTCACTGGGAGTGAGAGCGCTGGATGTAAACGCTGTGGGTTTATATCAAACCAAGTAGCTTAGTCTCTGGAGCTTTAACTCATGGCGCTCCTCACAATATGGACTGCTCAACTGCGTCTCTTATGTCTCTCATCTGGCTGAGGACTATCGCCGTCCACCTCGTAAATGGATTGTCTACATGTGGCATCTATCTAAGCTCTGCACGGGTTTAAATACTAAAGCTATGTCTCGACCTTCCGTCCAGATTCATACATTTGATTGGTGCAACCACCTCTAGCTCAGCTGCCGAACCGAGTTATTTTAAGTAACAGCCCTACGCAACGACCTTGGGTCGACATCAAAGGTCGAATCACTCAAGACAATAAAATGTAATTTTATAGTAATAAATTCTTAACATGTTCAAAACCCCGAGCTTTTACTCTGGATCACGGATTTTCTGTACGTCAACAGACGTCTCAATAACATTTAATTCCTACTCACCCCTTCCCTCTCTACTAAACCTAGTTCAAAACACGAGATATAAAAAGTGCTCAGTCATGCACACCTACGCTGTCCGACTATCCTTCCCCACACCTTCTGTCTATCTATTAGGAAAAAAACTGTTCAAAACAAATTGTTTACGAGACCAAGTTATGCTGGCTCGCACAATAATTACGTTTGTAAAAATTACTCACTGCTCTCTCACAAAAATTTACTCGGTGGAAACATTTATGAATCAAAAAGAGAGAAAGAAAGAAAGAAAGAAAGAAAGAAAGAAAGAAAGAGAGAGAGAGAGAGAGAGAGAGAGAGAGAGAGAGAGAGAGAGAGAGAGAGAGAGAGAGAGAGAGAGAGAGAGAGGGAGAGGGAGAGGGAGAGGGAGAGGGAGAGGGAGAGAGAGAGAGAGAGAGAGAGAGAGAGAGAGAGAGAGAGAGAGAGAGGGAGGGAGAGGGAGGGAGAGGGAGGGAGAGGGAGGGAGAGGGAGGGAGAGGAGGGAGAGGGAGAGAGAGGGAGAGAGAGGGAGAGAGAGGGAGAGAGAGGGAGAGAGAGAGAGAGAGAAGAGAGAGAGAGAGAGAGAGAGAGAGAGAGAGAGAGAGAGAGAGAGAGAGAGAGAGAGAGAGACAGAGAGAGACAGAGAGAGACAGAGAGAGACAGAGAGAGACAGAGAGAGACAGAGAGAGAGAGAGAGAGAGAGAGAGAGAGAGAGAGAGGGAGAGGGAGAGGGAGAGGGAGGGAGAGGGAGGGGAGGGGAGGGGGAGGGGGAGGGGGAGGGGGAGGGGGAGGGGGAGGGGGAGGGAGAGGGAGAGAGAGAGAGAGAGAGAGAGAGAGACACAGAGAGACAGAGAGACAGAGAGACAGAGAGACAGAGACAGAGAGACAGAGAGACAGACAGACAGACAGACAGAGAGACAGAGAGACAGAGAGACAGAGAGAGAGACAGAGACAGAGACAGAGACAGAGACAGAGAGAGAGACAGAGAGAGAGAGAGACAGAGAGAGAGAGAGACAGAGAGAGAGAGAGACAGAGAGAGAGAGAGAGACAGAGAGAGAGAGAGACAGAGAGAGAGAGATACAGAGAGAGAGAGAGAGAGAGAGAGAGAGAGGAGAGACAGACAGACAGACAGACAGAGAAGAGAGAGAGACAGACAGAGAGAGAGAGAGACAGAAAGACAGACACAGTGATGGAGAAAAAGAGGGAGGAGGAGAGAGGGAAAGAGAGAGTGAGAGAGAGTGAGAGAGAGGGGAGAGAGAGGGAGAGAGAACAGCAACAACAACAGCAACAACAACAACTACAACAACACACACATACAACAGTTCAAAATCACGGAAATTTAACCAGTCATTTGGCGGCCTTAGTTCTTCTTTGTTCCAACATTTTTTGTATAACTGAGAAATTCGACGTCAAACCTTTGCGGCTTTAGCATTATGATAAGGAGTTAAAATAAACTGGAACAGTGAAACAGTTTGATAAGTGCCATAACGCATCTCAAGTCTCCAATGTCCCCAGCATTTTTTTTATACCTCTTCCACATACGAAAGATCTCCAGTTTTTTCAGAAAATGGAGACAGAACGAACAGAACTAAACTCGCGATGTTTTTTATCTTCAAAAATAGCCTTTTTGATTTACCTCTAGTTAGCGAGGAATGAAACCGCCAGATTACGATGGATTTGTGGAATTAGTTTTGATGATTAGGTTCGGGATTGAAGTACAAAAGTTAATGTTCGAAGTATTAGGATACCTATTAGTTTGAAATAGCCTAATTAATATAGACCGACCATGAGACGCGCGCCATCTTGGTCTTGTCCACAGCATCCGCTCCGTTAAGCTAGCTATTTAAACAGAAAATGACTTAAGAAAAAGTAAAACATTCTTTGCCTTTGTATACTTGTCCACAGCAGCCGCTCCGCTCCGCACCTTGTGGACAAGAACGTTTAAAAAGCAAAACAAAAGAGCTTAATCATAAAACAGAATTTCGTATTTGGATAATAATTATGTTGTTTATTCGAACCCAGTGGTCGGCAGCCAGTGGCTCTTTCAGATTTCATTATTTGTGGCTCTTTGCTTTTAATTAATTGCAGTTGACAAAAAATCCAGATAAGGAAAAACACAACGCCTACAAATATGGAATTTCATACATAATGCGGCTCATGGCTCACTCTTTTGTTGTATTCGGTCGAAAATCTCAGCTAATTATGGCTCGTCCTTTCTGAAAGGTTGCTGACCCATGTTCTAAACCGTCTCCCTTCCTCTGTTGTTCATATGAGCCCCCCCCTCTCTTACTCATCTCTTTCTGTCTCTCTCTTATCTCTCTTACTCTCGTCTCTTTATGTATCTCTCTCTCATCTCTCTCACTCTCCTCTGTCTCTCTCTCTCATCTCTCTCGCTCTCTCACTCTCCTCTGTCTCTCTCTCATCTCTCTAGCTCTATTACTCTCCTCTGTCTCTTTATGTATCTCTCTCTCATCTCTCTCGCTCTCTCACTTTCCTTTGTCTTTTTATGTCTCTCTCTCGCTCTCTCACTCCCCTCTGTCTCTTTCTGTCTCTCTTTGTCATCTCTCTCGCTCTCTCACTCTCCTCTGTCTTTGTCTCTCGCTCTCTCACTCTCCTTTGTCTCTTTCTGTCTCTCGTTCTCATTTCTCTCGCTCTCTCACTCTCCTCTGTCTCTTTCTGTCTCTCTCTCTCCCTCTCTCTCTCTATCTTGAGGTATTTTTTGCAAAACCTTGAATCACAATTTCATTAGCTTACTGCAACTTCACGGGTTCTCTCTTTCTTGCTGTCTCTGTCTGTCTGTCTGTCTTCCTATCCGTCTGTCTCTTTCTCTCTGTGTTTCTTATTTTGTAGCATAGCCAACGTGGGATCTCAGTCGTATCTACATACAGCTTGTATCCTCCCACCTACCACCCCCCACCCCCCAACTTCAAGGATCAAAGTAAGACTAAGAGCTTTTTCAAGTCTTGGAACCTGATTAACAAACTGACAAAGTGTATCAAAGACAGTTAGTAGAATATTATCGTGAAGCTCATAGCGTAATAGCCTAAGTCATTTTTTTTCGGTGTTTTGAGATGAAAATGATCATCTTAATCAGGGAGTCACGTTTGCGCCGTTCAACAGTTAAATTGGTTTGTTTCGTTATGAGTTTTTAAATGAAAACCCACATCCACCTAAACCACCATTTAGACTGTTGTTAGGGGAGCGTAGACTAATGACAAAGCCAAATAGAGAAAATACTGAGCTGTGTTCACTGTTGAGATACAGCTCTTTATGAAAAATACTACGCACCACTAACAACCGCTACTAGTACTATTATATTCGCAGCAGTTTTCTTTCATTTTCAATAAATACCAAAACATGACTTAGGCAATTACATTATTGTCGTGCCTTAAATATAGTAAGTCGTGCAGGAAACCGCTGTGGCAGGAACTGCAAAGACCATCAGCTGTGAATAATAGGTCACAGATGTGAGTGGGTGCATGTGTGTGTGTGTGTTTATGTATGTGTAAGTATGTATGTACGCATAATGTTGCGTGTATATTGTAACGCAATATTATTGCATTGCACACTCAATTAGCACTGAGAAAAGCCACGGTTGTAAGGCACGGATCAATATCACTCGCCAGCTATACTGACAGGCTATACACAATCCAGCTCACCAGTTGGCTGGCTGCTAGGGGCCACTGCTCATCGTCTCACAAGTATGTAGGAATCTATGTGTGGCCATTTCTCACTGAAAGTCAATCATCCTTCGAATGGCACGCATTGTTTGTCCAAGTTGATTTTTGTTTTTCAAAGCTATATTAAAAACAACAACAACAACAAACAATGCACAACACTACATTATGGGCCTGTACATCGCTATCTTAATTCAGGAAAAACCACAGTTTCCACATTTTTTTTTTTTACAAATGTCGTAGTCTCACCACAAATGGCCATTAAAGGAAAAGAGCTTTCACACGTTACAGTTGTTACAAACACGTTATGTAATGCTGGGTGGAATCAGTTATAATATGCGAACACCGTGCATGATTCGCTCGTAAAAATGCTGGCTGGACCAGTTGGGTGGAAGGGTGAGGTATGAGAGAATATAAATAAAGTTCCCATGGGGCGTGCAATCGATGAGAATGATATCTTAGCCATTCATATATCAGTAGGAGGGACGCCTGTACTGCAGAGTGTTATTACACAGGGATGTCAAGTGGATGTAGTTCATCTTCACGGCGAGGCGTGTTTTCATCAGGGCTAAATTCATTGTAAGATGCGTGGGGTATGGAAATTTGACTGCTGCGGGTATGGAGCGTCTGGGTGGATCTCTGTATTTAGCCTTGTTTTTGGAAAAAAGTCAGTATATTCCGACCTTAGTTGTTATTTGTTCCAACTCCACTTCTTTGCACTTTCGAGAAATTCCATATTGAACATTTGCAGCGTTATTATTATGATAAGGAGTTCGAATAAATCGTAAGTGTGAAACAGCTTGCTGAATGCTACAGCGCATTTTAAACAAGAGTCAAAATGTGCACTCGTCAACGTAGTAAAAAATCTCCAGTTGTTCAGCAAAAACGGAGACAGAATAAATTGTTGGATAGATTGATAAATGCTAACAGTCTGAGTCTTTGAAATGTTGGATGGACAGATGGATAATGGATATGTGATTGGGTATATGAATTGTTGAATGGACTGATGGATACATGAATATAATAATGACTGGGTGTTTGAACTATTGGATGGACAGATGGATCAATTGATATGTGACTGGATCTTTGAACGATTGGATGGGCAAATGGAAAATGGATTGGGCCTCTGAACTGTTGGGTAGACAGATGGATTAATGGATTTATGACTGGGTATATGAATTGTTTTGTGGACAGATGGATTAATGGATTTATGACTGGGTATATGAATTGTTTTGTAGACAGATGGATTAATGGATTTATGACTGGGTATATGAATTGTTTTGTGGACAGATGGATTAATGGATTTATGACTGGGTATATGAATTGTTTTGTGGACAGATGGATTAATGGATTTATGACTGGGTATATGAATTGTTTTGTGGACAGATGGATTAATGGATTTATGACTGGGTATATGAATTGTTTTGTGGACAGATGGATGAATAGGTATATGACTGGCTCTTTCAACTGTTGGATGGACAGATGGATGAATAGGTATATGACTGGCTCTTTCAACTGTTGGATGGACAGATGGATGAATAGGTATATGACTGGCTCTTTCAACTGTTGGATGGACAGATGGATGAATAGGTACATGACTGGCTCTTTCAACTGTTGGATGGACAGATGGATGAATAGGTATATAATGACTGGGTCTTTCAACTGTTGGATGGACAGATGGATGAATAGGTATATGACTGGCTCTTTCAACTGTTGGATGGACAGATGGATGAATAGGTATATGACTGGCTCTTTCAACTGTTGGATGGACAAATGGATAAATTGATATAAAACTTGGTCACTGAACTGTCGGATGGACAGATGGATATCAAATGAATATAAGACTTGATCTATGAACTATTGAATGAACAGATGGATAAAAGGATGTATGACTGGGTCTATGAAATGTTAAAGAGACGTGTGAACAACTTCGTCAATTGATGAGTGATAGAATTAACAGGCCCATGTTCGTCCTATATATATATACCATAGGTCAGCGCTTCCCAAACGTTTGGAGCAACAGAATCTTTTAAACAGAGGTCTTGATATCCCAGAACCCGATGACATAACGCATTCAAAAGTGTTTAGGTGCAGTTCCCGTGAGTTCCGATATCATAGCTTCTCTAAAGTGTCTCGTATGGCACTACGCTTCTGTGGAGCGTTCGCGAACCTGAAACAGACTCATGAGATTTCGCAGAACCCTAACACAAGACTCTTGATTTTTTGCGGAACAGGATCCACGAGGTTTCGTGGAACCCTGAAACAAGACGCATGCGGTTTTGCGGAAGTCTAAAACAAGACTCGTGAGGTTTTGCAGAATCCTGAACCAAGACTCATGCGGTTTCACGGAACCCCAAAACAATACTTATGAGGTTTCGCGGAACCCACTATGCGCACCGCTACCACAGGGACGGAAGCCGGTCCGCCGAGACCGTCATGAGCATGTAACATTAATGTAGATAATAATATAGCTCATGGTGGGGCAATGTGAACAGTAGACGTCAGTCCATCTAACCTTTCATAGCACCAGCTGTTGTGTGTCCCCGGATCTATATTGATTACTTGCCTTAGTTGATTGTCCGCGAGTAAGAGCATGGTCGATTTTTATAAACAGAGGAAGTCAAAGGGTTGGTGGGAGGTGGGTTTGGGGGTGGGGGTTGGGTGGGGATGGGGGGGGGGTTAGGAGACAGTTTTACTTTTATTCTATGTGAGCACCAGCCAACCTTTGATTTGCTGACTATTTGGACTGTGACGTCATCATATTGAGTTTCAATGAGACCAGAGAGTATGTATGTATGTATAGAGAGATTTCACTATTGGTCGATTTGCACTGCGAGACCATTGTTATCATGGAACGAAAAGTAGGTCGCTGCGGTAAACAATACCCGTTGGTGTATTTCCACGGGGCGAAAGAGTTTACAAACGGCTTTAAACAGTTTCAATCTGCCCAAAAAATATTAACAAGCCACAGTAAACAGATACGCACACTATGTTTGGTGAAGGCGGTCTCTTTCAATCGTTGTTTACCGCAGCGACCTAGTTTCGCGATTTGGAGGAAGTGAGATCTCTCTATACATATGTATACTCTCTGATGAAACCCCGCGCACCAGCCAAATATAACTAAATCCCATTGAAACTCCATGTGGTGACGTCACAAGATGGCCAATCAAAATCGGCTGGCGGGAGCCTGGGCGTATACATCTTTATTATGAGAATTGACTTCAAATCTGGCTAAACCTTTTTTTCTTTAATTGAAGAGCGTTTTTCCAAAACTGGGTTGGTCGAATTTTGCAAGAGTTATGGTTCCTTTCAGATAGTCATCCAAATTCAAGGTAAGATGCGGTGTAAGTGTTCAGTCAAAACTGAATGCTATGTCACGTTTTTACCTGAAGATAAAGATGGGACATATCAAGTGTCAAATGGTTACTTACACCACGTCTTACACTAATTTTGAACTGTGTTATATGGATCTAAATTTTTCCTACATTTATTAAAAATGTTTTAATTTTCGCGGCGTGACCAGAATTTGGTGAGTTCCGCTGAGTCAAGCATGAGATTATAAGTCAGCGATTCTCAACCATTTTCAGGCAATCGCCTCCATGGTTCCAAATTTTCTACCATCATCATCATCCCCCCCCCCCCCTCCCCTCCTTTTCCCCCTTTATTTTACTTCCTCCTCTCTTACAGTGTTAGGTTTCGTAAAGTTTTATTATTGACAAAAGGCATCTTGATTATTGATTGTAAAGAAAAGCAGAAAGCATCCTTCACCAAATGCAAATCGGCCCCATTTACGCTTCGGCCCCTATCGCCCCTTTTGTCGTTTTCGCCCTCTTTTTGCATCTTTTTTCGTTTTAGCCCCGCCCCCCCCCCCCCCCCCCCGTTGAGAACCACTGTTATAAGTCTTGATGTATCAACATTACCCTGGGGCTGCCATGAAACTGCACAAGTGAGAAGGCCCTGGTTTTATAGAAAGAGGAAAAAAAAAATCTGTTTTACTTTAAATTAATATATTCCTAACTTTACATACGCCTTCAGTTATGTAAATAGACGCTTGAAATGTTATCCCTTTTAACCAACAGAAAAAAAAATTCTTATAAGGAGTTCATTAGTTAACACGTGGTAGATGAACGTCAACAGTGGCGAGAATACACTTGTGCGGTTTCACGTATTACTATTAGGGCCGGTGAAGCATTACATTAGTGGGCGTGGCGAATCAGGCTTAAGGTGAAATTTTTTATACCTCTTTTGAAAAATCAAAATAAAACATTTCTAAGACGGTTCCAAGCAAAATATTCGAACAGTGCAGGGAAATGGCTGAGCTTTCCTTTTATAAGCAAATCTCAATTTCCAAAGAAAAAAGAAAACTCTTCTTCCTTTGGGGGGATTTTCTCAAGAATTTGGTCTTTCACCTTAAAACTTATTTCTCCAGATCCACTCACAATATATTATATAA
Organism: Onchidella celtica; assembly: GCA_963931925.1. NCBI lineage: Eukaryota > Metazoa > Mollusca > Gastropoda > Systellommatophora > Onchidiidae > Onchidella > Onchidella celtica. The sequence continues at coordinate 44,757,831 of OZ007568.1, read as the reverse complement.
AGTTAACATCCCCCCCCCCCCCCCCAACCCCCTTCCAGATCTGGACTTTCCAGTCCAAATGCCATTTATCTTTACAAATGGAACAACCCCCCCCCCCCGTCCGAACAATACTATGAAACATAGACTCCGATTCAAGTCTACTGCTACTGATCCCATAATCCACCAGGATCGTAGGGGCGCTGCATGACAGAGAGCCTCGTCAGGTGCCTCCACTTTTCGCGGTTGTTTGCGAGCGCCTGCGTTTGGGCGAAGGATTTCCCGGTCCACTCCGCAATGTTGTCGGTCCACCTCTTCCTTTGCCTTCCTCTTCTTCTCCTCCCCTGCACAGTTCCCTAAAGAATGGTCTTGGATAGGCCACGCGATCTTGTTACGTGGCCATACTATTTCAGTTTTCTTCGTTTCACAAGTCTGCCTCCCGTAAAATAATCTTTTAGGTAATCCCTCATAGAAGCTCTTTCAAAGTTTGAATTTGCTGAGGTTTTCATTTCCCGAGTCAGTTTCAAATGCAAATTTAATACAATTTGCGAATAGGCTACAATCTGAACCACCTGAATACCTTTGGCTTTTCATCGCCTTCACTTCAATGCAAAGTTTATAGATTTGTTGCAGCTGCTGCTCCAACTCTAAGACCTAGCTCACAGATGCGTGAAGTGGATCGATGAGAATAACTGTCACTACAAAAGTGAGGCCACCGCCCAGTGATTCCCTTGAATGTGGTGTATCAGAATCTGCATGTTTGGTTTATAACCAGCTGGCTGGGCTACGCGGCGTTGCTGTGGAAATGAGTATGACTTCTCAGTGTAAAGTAACACAGTCTGCGGTGAGAAAAGGACAAAAAGAGGGCAGAAATTAATGGAAAAAAACAGTGGCGGGTATAAACATATCATGAGGGGGGATCCTTTGATCAGATTACATTTCCATTTTGACTGGGAGATGGGAGGGCGTGTTTAATTGGGGGTCAAATTTAATCTCACACCATCATTGGATTGACATCCATCTAATTAAATATATATATATTTTTATGTGCTTTTGTATTTCCCCTGATTTAATTCTAAGATTGTTTTGCTGTTTACATAGGAACTGGTCAGCCTGAACAGAGCGCCACCGTAGTTCTTGTTTGCTACAACTCCACTTTTTGCACAGCGGAGAAACTCGACGTTAGACGTTGGCGGCTTTAGTATTACTAGAATCGGAATTTCCCGAGCGGCGGCCATGTTGGTTATACAGTCGTCGCTCGGGAAATTCCGTAAAAAACGACACAGCTCGAAGCTCGTGTTTCCATTCTGGTTAATTTATTAGTCTATGGTATCACTATCAAAGTTTTCTTGGCGTGGCTGGATCGTGAACTCTAGTTTACATTTCCGGTAAGAGGCGGAAATGACGAAATTGACGAAAGTACATTATCACGTCGTATCCGCAATCATGAATTGATAACTGATAATTATAACTGAATTTCTGGGAAAAGTAAAGAGTTTCGGGAAAAAATGAGCTCGACACGTACAGGCTTAATAAATTTTACATACATGTGCCAAGTTTCATTTCTCTACGTTGCGTAGTAAAAAAGCCTTTGCGGTCACAAAGTTGGGTCCAAGCTCCATTATTATATGATGATAGGGAATTCCGATAAATCGGAACTGTGAAACAGCGTGATGAATGCCGCAACTCGTTTTAACAAATATCAAAGTATGCATTTGTTATACCTCTTCTACGTACCAAAAGATCCCGAGTTTTTAAGAGAATGAAGATTGAACAAACAAGAGTTAAGGTCGATAGAGATTCCTGAGTTTGTGGTAGGGGAATAAATTTCTTCAGTATCAGAAATAATTTATTTGCCGTGTCGGAAATTCACCGAGTGGGAAACGTCGAGACACAAAGGGAATTTAGGTGTAAGGTTGACTAATCTTAGCCAAGATCCACGGTCATTGCCCTAGGGCCTAGACTATACTTTTTCATTATTGATGCTCGTGGCGAGTTGACGCTCTCAGAATTGTCAGGTTATAAGCGAACATCTCATACACAAAGAGGTCCCCATATCATATGACATACTGGAAAACTGCTGGGTTTAAACTTACTCCCGCTTCTCTGAGCGCTAACTAAGCATACACGTCTTTCTATTCTCGGAGTAATTTTCTTAGTGCTATGTCACCCCCAGGCTTCTGCTTGCCTTTATTTGCCAGATACGCGAAGGCTTATATGTTTCAGCTAGTAAAGTATTCCATTTCTATATTAGGTAGATCTATGCGAATAAAGTAATAATTCTTGGCAACAAGCACAATTCTGTTGTATTCTTCATCGATCCTTTCCTCCTCCTCCTCGATCCCCATTTCTCGTTTTGTTTTTCCTTGTTTTCTTTCGTTTTTGTGGTCGACGTCGTTCTCATAATGGTCATCATCACTATCACCATTATCATCATCATCATTGCCATCTTCATCACCACCACCATCATCTGTTGCACCGTCACCATCTTCCTCTGAGATTCTTCAGAACTGATCGTCCACACACACACGGTTTCCCTCTGTTTATCGCCTTCTTCCTAGCCCTACTGTAAGACATTTTCTGAACCCCTGGAAAGGATAAAATTCCTTCCCAGTGAACGCCAGCTTTCCTGTACCGTAAGACTCTTTCTGAATCTCTGGAAGGTTTACAGAACATTGGTGCGTCTCCCCTTGAAACCAAATTGCAAGTGCAGCAAAAGTAAATGACGCGACCTTTGTTCTTGCCTGTTCTATCTCCATTCTCTGAAAAAACAACAACAACAACAACTACTGGAGATCCTTTAGAATGGAGAAGAGATATATATTATAAGAAATGCACACTTTGACACTCGTTTAAAACGCCTTGTGGCACTTATCAAGCTGTTTCACAGTTCCGATTTATTCAAACTGCTTATCATAATACTGAATTATGAAGCCACAAATGTTTAACATCAGATTTCTCAGTTGTGCAAAATGTGGAGTTGGGACGAACAAGAACAGAGGTGGCTATGTGTTGATGACCATCATGTTCCCTCTACCTCACCCACATTCATGTGTACATGTCACCCTGTTTGTATGCGCGGGCTCATTTATATGTCAGTTTCGTTTGTGTGCGAGTCGTTGAGAGTGCACAGGTGTGAACAGGCATTTTGACATCTATAATGTAATTTATGTAAATAGGTCATGTTTTCTTATAGTGCTACGTGAGGGCTGGAGAATCGATTGAACGACGTGCACATCCGCCTTTACTGACTCATTCTCTCAGACATTCACTCACTCATCCACTGACATACTCATATGCACACATATGCACACACACACACAAACACACTCATTCACTCACTCACTCACTCACCCATCCACTCATTCACTCAATCACTCACTCACTCACTCATTCACTCACTCACTCACTCACTCACTCACCTACTCATCCACTCACTCACTCACTCACTCACTCACTCAATCACTCACTCACCCACTCACCCACTCATTCACTCTCTCACTCACTCACTCACTCACTCACTCACTCACTCACTCACTCACTCACTCATTCACTCACTCACTCACTCACTCACTCACCCACTCACCCACTCACTCACTCTCTCACTCACTCACCCACTCATCCACTCATTCACTCACTCACTCACACAACGTCAACACCAATACCACACCAGTCCTGCGCAACAACAGCAATACCAATTACTATCATTATCATCAGAACCAAAACAACAAACACATTAGTATGCACGTGAGAACAACGAAAAAAGCAATAGACAAACAACAACAACAACATCACACATCAGCAGGCAGAACAATGCCAGCAGCGACATCAATAGCCACAGACAGCGCTAGATTATACCCTGTGTCGTCTCTGCACTGGCTGCAGTGACCTTTTCTCTCTCTTTATACGAAGACAGATCTCCCGCCAGACCAGCTCTGATCTTTTCTTCAAGGCAAAACGTATTCAGATTCACACAAACTAGCATACAAACAGCCCGTCAAACGTATACAACAGGTGGTGGCTGGGCTCACGCTTTGCACGGGCAATTAGAATGAACATGACAACCGGTGGGGCAACTTTTTAATTAATTCCTTTGGAATAATGGCAGCGAAAGTCCGAATGCGGAGTGGGTGGGTGGGGTAGGGAAGGGTGGCTCTGGAGCAGATGAATGTGCATGATATATCTCAGGGTAACAATGCTGGTTGTTATGTTATTATACCAGTAAAGGCAGAATGTACACTAAAAGTTGTTTTCAAGCTTTGCGTCGAGATCGCATTGAAACTTACTTGTTTGTCTGTCTCTGCCTGCCTGCCTGCCTGTCTGCCTGCTTTGCATCTAGCCCGCCCGTCTATCTATCTGTCTGTCTGTCTGTCTGTCTGCTATCCAGCCCGCCCATCTATCTATCTATATGTCTGTCTGTCGGTCTGTTTGTCTGCATGTCTATCTAGCTATCTACCTAGCTATCTATCTAGGCATCCATCCATGCCCAATCATCCGTCCGTCTGTTTGTCTGTTTTGCCTGCCAGCCTGTCCGCCCCCCTATCTATCTATTTAATATCTACTACCTATCTATCTGTCTGTCTATGTGTTTATCTATCTATCTAACAAAGTTCCAAGAGATATATCAGCGCCGTTGAATGCAGATCGTAGATTTCTGCTTCAGCCTAGCCTCCAGTACGGAAGCGTGTCCTGTCAATGATGCCATTCCGTGTAATTCATTTGAAATAATGAGCTGTCTCATGACTGTAGAAATTAATGTGTCTGTGAGGCATGGAGGCGTTTAGGAGGGTATCTCATTTCTGACGTCAAGCAATAGTCGATCTATAACAGAAATGAATCCCGTGCTGCCTGGTAACGCTCTGTCCAAGGTAAAAAAAAATAATTATGGGCATTGCTTCCGAAAAGTCATTGATTCGTCTTCTTCTGTGTGGTAATTAACATTTTGTTTCGGTAGTTGTTAAGAACATTACAGTTGATGGACTTTTCATAAGGTTGCAATTAACAGCCAGTGCAATTTTCGTTTCATTTGATTCTGGAGTCCAAGGATGTGCTTCGAAACACTCATAATAGCGCCACCCGCATTGGAAATACACAGCAAAGTTTTAGGGTTTGCCATATGCGAGGTTTGTTATGTATATATAAAAGGTCCATACCCGTATCTATGTTTACTTTCTTTGGAGTTATATAGACAGGAGTTGCCCGAAAGCTGGACTTTATTGGATATTATTCTGCCTTTAGGACTGAACATGCGGGCTAGTAAAGGGCGATGGCCTTTTATTCTATATTAAAGAAAAAAAATGCTAGAAAACTTTTCTGGTTGGCAAAACCCTTTCATGGCAGATTTATTGATGGTGCATATCCGCTGTCTTGAAGCTGGATTTTCTTATGTACGGAAACGGAAACGGCAACGGAAATGTCCAAAACGGTCAAGTAGTGACATAGAAAGAATATTTTGACAGGCAGGGAAACGCCGTTTCTATACACATAGAAATACTTGTTCTTGTCTCACGCCTTGATGGATTTTTGCCGTTTCCGTTTCTGTTCATATGAAGACACAGCTTAAGGCTGCTTTCCATGGAGAGCATGAATTATTTTTATACGTGCGGATTTTTTTTTTCCACGCATGGTTTCTGCAGAAGTCGTGCGTGCTTTTCACTTCAACAGCATGTTTCTCTACATGTTCCATTAGAATGCCCACAATGAAATAGCAGAGTGCGTATTCTAAAACTAAGTGCGTCTTCTGCATTTGCAGTTTCAGTCCGTTATGGATACGAAGAACATGATTACAAACAACAACAAAACGTTGCAGAGATAGAAACAATACGAAATAAAACCCAGGACATTAGGTTTATGAGTAAAACGAAAAGCTACCCGAAACTGCCGAGAGACACGAACATTTTTGGTTTTTTGTATGTCACCAATCCGATTTTTCAGATAAAATGAATTGCCTTTATACGAAATACGATCTTCTGAGAGTAGTTGTTTCTCTAACGACAGCGACACCAATAATACCATAATAATAATAATGGATGACATTTATATGGCGCACATTCATTTTTAAAATGCTCTATGCGCTTTACAGAAGCAACATGTCAACTACAGAGCAGAATGGAGCGCCGGCGAAGCGCTCAACACACTACACTGCTTCTTTCTCTCTCCCTGTCTCGGTCACTCTCTTTCTCTTCAACTCTCTCTATCTCAGAGCAAATTGTAACGCAGCTTGTTAGGCGCAGTTCACAACTCACAACAGTTCACAACTCACAACTCACAACTTAAATAATATTTGAATATTTATTAATAATTTAATAATAATATATATTTAATAATGAATAATAAATTTTGTTGCTGTTGGTGGGGGGATGATATGGGATAAATGTTAATCTATTAATTTCAATTTTTCCCGGGCAGCGGCCTGTTCGGCCTGCTCTTTACGATTTCCAACTGCCAAGGTGTCTTTAACGTGCGCACGGGCCCTCCGAATTTTTCGTCCTTATCCGAGGAGACTAGGTACTCGATCCTACCCCCCAATAGGATCAGGGACTTGAAAATATGAGAAAACTCCCAATTTCCAACATAATGTGATTGTTAAAATGGGGAAAAAAGAGAAAACCCTGCTAACGAAAACAAAAAAATGCCCGCGTATCACGAACTATAGGTTCCTGTCCACAATCCATTATGGGCCTTCCAAATGGTTTTATGGGACATGTTGGACCCTGTTTTATGTGTGGAGCATTTTACGCAGTTACGAAACTTCTTTCTGATAGGCATTTTTTGGTCTATGGCATCGCGGATCTGTCTGTCTGTCTGTCTGTCTGCGCCTGCCTGCCTGCATGCCTGTCTGTCAAGTGCCAGTTGTGACCACCAACCACGAGGCACTGCTAAGCTTGCGCGAAGAGAAATGTTATATGTGCGTTGGAAGACTCCATTAACCCTGGACCGGGGAATGAACAGAAAACAAAAAAAAGGTTAATAATGGAATTAGATAGGCCTAATCTCCTTACCTGTTTCTCTTCACTACTGTATTAGTCAACGATACGGTACGCAAGGTTTCATGGGATATACCGTATGGTAAGCTTAATTCTTGGTGTTCCTGTTTTATGCAGCATTTTGGCTACGTTCGATCAGCATAATATCGTCCCGCTCATAAGCAAATTGCAAAGCTCATATTTTAAACCATTTTTAAAAAGAAATAAAAAAACAAATCAAACCAAACCAACAACAACAACAACAACAAAGACAACAATTTTGGCGGATGTGGTGAAAAAGCGTGAGATAGGCATTTTGCACTGTTGCTTGGAGACCGTGTCATTTCACATTATAAGCTATAGTTAAGCAGTGACAACAACTCAGTATTTTCTCTATTTGTAAGTAGCTCACGGTTCCCTAACAACAGTCATTCTAGACAAATCAAATACCTCTAGGCCTATACCTGTCTCATTTTTGACATGCGCAGTCTGGTTTCCCGCGTTTTAGGAGATGAGCTTTCTCTCCTAAAAAGTTCCTATTCAATCAACGTATATAATATCGGGCTTCGGGGAGTCGATAGTGACCAGTGTTGTCGGTCCTTTGGGAATTTTCCCAAGATCTTGGGATTTTTGGGGTTACCATGGGATCTTGGCTTTTTTTTTTTCAAGATGTTGGGATTTTTTGGGCTTTGGTGTATTTGCTATTGCTATTATTTGTTTGTCAAAAAGAAAAGAATTATTGCCCTTCCATTCACAATACCTTTTGCTAGTTGAGAGGTGGTCAGTTTGAGCCTGCATTGTGTGGGAGGATCTTTGGCGTGGTCTGCGCGTTACTCACTGACTCTGCTTAGTTCAAATTCAATGTAAAAAGAAATTATAAAACTTTAAATGTATATAGATCTATACCTGGGTTGCTCATCTTGGGATTTTTGAAAATCCCCACCGGCAACGCTGATAGTGACAAAGAATCCAAATTGCCTAAATCTGACTTAGGCAGTTTGTTCAACAACTTGACGTTGTATACTTAGAGTGACCGCCACCTCTGGTGAACAGGGAGAAACCATAGTTGGAGCATGCTAAAAACATTGACGATATCTTGCATTCATTTTTCACTCAAATATTAAACAACAGTTTGAGAATATCATGGATGGAGAAAGAGTCAAATGAGTCAGTATTGAGAGACTCTAATCTGAAAAGATCATTAATAAAACAATAAGAGAGAGGCAAGTGAAATTTTTAGGACACATCTGTCGCCTCAGGAGCCTAGAACATCTGGCAGACACAGGGAAGATGGAAGGCAGGAAAAGCAGAGGTAGACAAGGAAAAACTTTCACTGAAAGTCTTAATTCATGGACAACAAACTAAACGTCACAACTACAACTCCTTCTTGAGGTTGGCTGATGACAGATCTGAGTGGAGAGCCATGATCGCCAATGTCTGTTCCAGACAAGGCAACTGATGATGATGATGATTAAACAACATGCCAGTCACACGTAAGCAGATTTGTCTTAAACAACGGGGATGTGCGTGCGTCTGTCTAACAGCTCGTTAGTTTTAAACGGTCCTGAAATTAACCGAAAGTGTTTACTTTCTAATGAAATGCATCAGACCCTAACAATGCGCCACTGAAGACACAAGGGTTTTGTTCTGTCGAGCGAGTGACTCGTCGCTGGCCCTTTCACTAAACCGTACACGATCTAATTCTACACAATCGCAACTGTTTTCCTTGAATATTAAATTTTGCCTAATCTTGGCCAACCCTGTAATGGCCTAGGGTTCCATATTATGGAAGACTCAACCATGGCTCAATGCTCTAGATCTGAAACACTTTCTGATTTACCAACAGGTCTCTCTTCCGTGACAGAAATTAACATTATCCCATTCATATGACTATGTTGAATCATTTTAATAAGTTCCGGAATTATTTATTACTTAGTTTTGTTTTGAAGTGACATTAAGCTTTGACTGAGCAGTGGAAGGTTAAATGTATTTTCAGTTGTATAAATTTATGAATATAAATGAATATTTGAAATAGTGCCCCCCCCCCCCCCCCCCCACACACACACCTTTCCCGTTTGTTGAAATTCCTTCAAGGAATTCATAAAATATTTGGCAAAAGGGAGACAGTTGTCTTCTGCAGTTGTGCCAATACACTTAATGCAACATCTACTCCATGACAGGATCAGCGATATGTGACCGGAACTGACGAAATCGGGCTTAAGGTGAAAGACCAAATTCCCGAGAAAGCCCCTTCAAAGGGGGAAAAGCATTTCTGGAAATTTAGATTTACGTATAAATTGAACGATTAGCCATTTTTTTTTCTGCATTCCGTTCTGGCACTTATAGAGCTGTTTGGCAGTTCAGAGTTACTCCAACTCCTTATCATAATAGTGGACCAAAGCCAAACATTTTAACGTCGAATTTCTCAAAAATGTGCAAAAACGTGGAGTCGGAACAAACAAGAAGTGAGATCACGACACGCCAAACGGACTGGAGGAGCGTGTTCAGTCACGTGAGGTGGCTTACCGGCAAGGGTGAAGAGAGCGAAACAACCACAGAAATGGCAGCCTTAGCTGATTCCTGATGCGCATGTCATGATCTGGTGATCAGTTTCACACAGAAAATCAATTACGTCTATTCTCAACAAATTTGGGACACATCGAAATATCGTGTGAACATTAATGAATTGATGTGTTTCCTCAAAATAATGCAGTTTGTTTCACACGTTCTACTTTTTTTATCTTCATCCTCCTCTTTCTCTCTGGTCATTCGTCGTTCTCCCTCACCAGTTTTTCCTTTCCTCATTTTCTGTTGTCTATAGACAAATGCTTCCACAGTGATCCTTCCTACCTCTGAACGTCCCCAAACCTTGTCTTCTCTCTCCCTCTCTGTCTGACTGTCTGTTTGTCTCTCCATCTGTCTCTTCTGTGCTTCTATACTACTACGCTGTCACTATCTTACTTTCTTTCTTACATTCTTTTTCTCTCTCTCTCTTTCTCTCTCCCCCCCCCCCCCAAAATAAATCTGGCCTTTCTTTCCTTCTGTCTTCTCTCTCTTCCTCTTCGTCTCATTCTTTCCCTTTCCTTCCCTCCCTCTCCCTTTCTCTCTTTCACCGTACACGCCTCCCCATCCATTTCTCCATCATCACTTTGTCTCTGACACTCCCTGTTCTGTTTGTCACAATCCCAGTCGACCCCTTGTCCGCCTATAGGGTAATTGGTTAATTGCATCGTCAGCGCCGGCAGTAAACTAGTTCTTGTTATGTTCAAGGCAAAAATGAAAGAATGAATCCAATTACCCTTCCACTAGTCCCTCCTTTCCCGCTCACTCATTTTCTGGATTTGTCTTTTCGAAGCTTTCTGGAAGCCCTTTATCTGTTGTTAAATGGCATTCGTTATGTTGGCAAACAAGACTTGAAAGTTTTCATTTGCGGACAAGACCCTGTCAACTGCCATCTCGAGGGCTTCGTGCTACAGAATTGTGCTGTTTTCTTCTTGCGTCAACGGAATCCAAACTAGCAGTTTCTCTCTCAGTAAATCGGAAATTTGACAGAAGGCCTCCGTACTTTCCCATCAAAAAGGGGATGTAGTGGCGATCACAGCTGCAGTGTTTGCATCATGAAGGGTGGGGGGAAGGGGGGGGGGAGAGAAAGACAACCAGTTTCCGATAGGTCAAGCAGGGAAAGAAATCAGACACTTCTCGATGGCTCTTTCATGAAACCGCGTAAGTGTATTTGCACAACTGCACCTGGTAACATTTTTTTGCCAAATATCCGATGACCTCTGTAGAAATTTTATTGCCTTTTTTTTCTCAATTGATTAAGATGTATTTCAAATGACATTGTTTATTTAAACAACTAAAGTTCCCAGCCAGCATCCTACGGAAGTCGGCACGTAGGACTGAAGTCAAGTTTATGCATAGGAATGCCTCTCATGCCGAAGGTATCGGGTTCGAATCCCGGTTGGTGCAGGCATGTTGGAATTTTGCGATTTTTCTCATATTTTCCTGTCACTGATTCTATGGTAGGTAGGACCGAGCACCTAGTCTTCTCGGATAAGGACGAAAAATTCGGAGGGCCCGTATGCACGTTGTGCACGTTAAAAGATACCTTGGCAGTTGGAAATCGAAAAGAGTGGGCCGAACAAGCCACGGCCAGGGCAAAATTCTAAAAAACGAATCCCTATCACAACAGGAAACAGGGAAAACAAAGAAAAGTGAGGTGTAAATGTGTAGGGCAGCGAGCCTCCTAAAATAAAACTCTAAACATATAGATCCATTGCCTATGACATCGCGCCGACGTCGAGTTGATACACGGAACCCGCCTACACCAACAATTCTACCAACTATAGTGAAATCGTACACGCTGGACTGACGTAGGATGGCTGGCTGTGATGTGCTTAAAATAAGGCAAAATGTTCAAGTAAAATGATTATTTTATTTTTCCTTTCTGGTAAAATTACTTCTTGGCACTTGCGCGGTTTCATGATAGGGACAGAATTCTGTAGGTTTTATAATGGCCGACACAGTGTGAATTTGTCACTGCTCATGACTGAGGCATTTAAGGTAGATTTTTTAATGTTTATCTCTGGTTGGCTGTAGGTCTGTTTTCTAAAGTAATCACGGCATAAATGTGAGGATCTATTACAGAATCAAGTAAGTCTTATGTGTGCATTGAGTGATCAGTGTGACTGACTGTTTGAATGATTGAGAATGAGCGAGGCAGCTGAGAATGTTGAGTAGTCGACAGAAAATATGTGATGTAACGTACTACCACCACTACAACTACTTCCGCTACCAGTTCTAACGCTACTACTGCCATTACTACTGCAGCTACTAGTACCGCTACTATTACTACTACTACTACTACTACTATTGCTACTATTTCTACCGTTACTATTGGCACTACAGATACTAGTACTACTACAAATACTACCACTACACCACTACCATCATCACCACCACCACTACCACTACTATTACTACTACCAAAATCACTAGTAGAATTGCTACTATTGTTACCAGTATTTTAATGAAGACGATAATAATAATAATGATAATAATAACAGTAATAATAATACTGATGTGTGAGAGTTATTTGAAAGCGGATTTCCGGAAACATTTTGTTCAGCTTCATAGTGCAGGATAGCTGATGGACGATGTTGAAGATTTTCCCCCGAACTCGACCACGGGAAAATTCAATTTCAATTTCATTACTTGGAAACCATGTTTAAAAAGTTTTAGATTGGAATTTCCGAAAGTCAAACTGCAGTACCTGTCTGTATTGTAGACGAAGCATTAGCGCGTCTTTCCTTCCACATTTGAAATTTAAATTGATACAGCTGCGAATACGAAACAGGTTCCCAAATAGACCGTGGAAGGCGCGAAGTGGCCTTTATCGTGCCGACGCGCCGTAAAACTCAAACTCAAACTCATGCTGGGTTCTCATGTGTACGGAAACGGAAACGGCAAAAAATCCCTCATACAGTAAAAAGAAAGAGTGTATCCATGTGCACGGAAACGGCGTGCGGAAACATTCTTTCTATTTCACTACTTGAAGGGTTTTTTGACGTTCCCGTTGCCGTTTCCGTTTCCGTATACATGAGAACCCAGCTTCAGACTCAAGCTTCAGCTATTATTTCAGTATCTCCCGCCCCTTCCCCCCTTCTCCAGGCACCTTTGCTGATCAAAATTGAGTTTTATTTTATCTCAAGGATATAATCGTTATTTTCCGTGACGCGTTTCCAATCTCTAACGTGAAACATTCATTTTGGTTCAAAGTGCTTACGAAATAAAAAAATAAAAAAATGGCGAAAACCACAACCCTCTAGAGGTGCGACTGACCTGATAACGAACGGAACTTAACGCATGCATCACACAAGACGTGTTCATGCGACACGCTCTTTGTAAACAAGTCATTAGCGGTGACATGAACAGCTGCGTGTTCACGGAAATGAGGCAGGGGATATTTTTTGTGTGTTCTGCAAGCGCCCTCTGGGTGCAGGTTATCTCCGCACTGAGGCTGAAATGTTCAACAAAATTAGACCGTGGGATAAGGTATGAAATAAAACGTTATTTATACCCGTCATGCATTTAGTAATAATGATTTAAAACAACAAAAACAACGACAACAACAACAACAACAACAACAACAACAACAACAACAAATAAATGAAATACCGTTAATATTCTTCACCACAATATAATAATCGCGACATTTAGTAATAATTAGTGAAAACAACAACAACAACAACTACTGCTACTACTACTACTATTACAACTACTACTGCTACTACTACTATTACAACAACAACTACTACTACTACAACAATAACAACTGCTACTACTACTACAATTACTACTACAACTACTACTACTACTATTACTACAACAACAAAAACAAATAAATGAACTACCACTAATATTCTTCACCGCACGATAATAATCGTGACATTTAGTAGCAATGAGTGAAAACAACAACAACAACAACAACAACAGCAACAACAACGTCAATAACAAGTTCTACTACTAACAATAATAATGAATGAAATAAACACGGATGTTCTGTACCACGCACGAGATAACAATCGAGACATGCGTAGGACAAACTTGAGTGTCTTTCGAGAGAGAATATACTCTGTACTGAACATTTGAGCGCCCCAATTGCAATCTCTAAGAATGTCTTGTCATTAGATAAGAAGCGTTTACTGTTCAAGCTGCCATTTTAACAGATTAACTTCCAGCCTATCAACAGAACGCCGCCTCTCATAATGCCCTTTCTGTAAATTGGTGATCAGAAATAAAGAAATTTTAAACAATGCCAAATCATTGCCCTTTTCTAAAAAAAATCTTCTCACTGTGATTTTCTGTGCTGCTTCGTTTGTGTTTTATGGGACAAACCGCTGAGAGCGGCTTTTAGGAATGCATGTGTTGTAGGCAGCTTGTACACCATGAGACGCTGCTACATTATGTTAACATATTTAAAAAAGCAAAGAGAAATTTCAGTTTTATAATATAATATGTTAATCACAGTCCGTGCACAAGCTACTGTTTGAATCGTGTTGGATTTCTCACTACTGTTCATTTGTATAGATTACGAAGTGGATTATACGGTTAAATCACCATTGGTGCAAATACTAGAACAACAATGAATTCTGAAGCTCTGCCCAGAAGAGAATTTGAACAGACTCATCATTCCAACAAATAGCAAAATGCATCTTCATCATCGGTCTAAAATCAGTAAGAAAGAGAAAAAACAACAACAACAAAAAAAAACAACAACCACATTGTTCTAAAACAAATCATAGAAGTTGCACTTCTGCAGAATCATCAACATCAAGGCAGATTGAAATGAATGAAATCTCAGAGGAGGCGAGAAATACCCATTGCAAGAGGCAGAAAACAGTAAGTTGCTGAAAAATATATACCTTTTTACAGAACCGTCATTCCAACCAAAAAAAGCAGTTTCATTATCGTATAAAATCTGTAAAAATGAAGAATGAAACCTACGGTACCCCCCCCCCCCCCCCGCCCTACCAAAAAAAAAATGAGAAGGAAAAGAGAAAGGTGGTGAAAATTTAAAGGTTACAGTGCTAATCATCAATCCAATAATACAATAAAATGCACCTTCATGTATCGATATAAAACCTCTAAGAATGAGGGAACTACCCACAGTTACAGAACAATTTCCCCACCCAGTCAGTAAGAAAATAAAGAAACACGATGAAAATTTCGTCGTGTATTTTCCAAATAGTTGTATATGTGCATTTTTTGCCTTTTCCAGAAAGCGAGGATTGAAAGTTTGAAGAGTTGTGTAAAATCAGGGTTTGTTCAATGTGCTTCAAATCGAAATTTGTATAAAACTGCCACGGAAAATACATATTTAATACGACGCTTACATATCATAAAATTAAGAGTGAGAGAACCACTTTCAATGACAAACTCTCAACATCGGTAAAATGCCACCCCCAACACTATGACAAATACCCCTCGATTTGTACTTTTAAAGAACCACCATCATCATCGTCATTATCATCATCATCATCACAATCGTCACATCGTCTTTATCATCATCACTAGTATCATCATCATTATCTTCATCACCATCATCATCACAATCGTCACATCATCATCATCATCATCATCGCCGTCATCACTAACATCATCATTGACACAGCACCTTGCTGTTTGCCAGTGGCAAATGAAAGAAAAACGGATCAAGTCTCGCTTTGCGCTGAACTTGAAAGATGATCAAGAACATGAACAGGCAGAGGGCTTAAATAGCAAACCTCATCCCTCGTGTTATTTTTACCAAATTTCAAACCCGCGACTCCGAAATCGCGCGCTAATGTTTCAGTGCACGTGAAGAAGGACAGCTTGACTCACTGGTGCACATTAGCTCACACACAGACACACACGCACACGTATACACGCGGAAAGCCCGGGCGTCAACCCTCGGGCCGAGTCTCTCCCTGTGGGGCATCGTTAAGGTTTTTGCTTTTCTCCAACAAAGGTTTTTTTTTTTGGTCGCCCGTTTCCCTGTTGTATTTGCGTGTGTGTCTTAATTCTCAAAATGTGGACAGTCCCCCGAGGGCAGGTTTCAAGAGGGGAAATTGCATCGTTCATTGTGGTTTCAATCGTGTGTTACAGCCTGATGAACGATGACAAAATGAGGGGGCAAAGACAGGCTTGTTAAATTGATAAAATCGTTACATTCATTTTTATGACTGAGCAATTTTGAGAATGAGCAATGTGAACTGTGTGTGTCAGAGTGTTAGAATAGGTTGTGGGTTTGTGGATAATATTTTTGATCTTGGATAATTTTAGTACTTCACTGATTTCTGCATTTCATTCATTTGCTGTAGGTGAAACATTTTTCGAAAAATGATAGCGATAAAGCAGTCAGCCACTCACTCACTCATTCACTCACTCACTCACTCACTCACTCAATCAATCAATCAATCAATCAATTCACTGACCGATTGGCTGATCCATCCATGAACTAACGAATCAATCAATGAAATAAATAAAAATGGCTGCCCTAGAATGTACACAACTGAAAAAACAACAACAATAAGAGTGACAACAAACTCCCCAATACACTGTCAATGTAAATGATCCAAATTTTAGCCAATTTCCTACTTGATGACAGCATCAATAACATCACCGTCTTTCATTGTCTCATCACAGCTGGTGCAGTTCTACCCAACCGACGCTATTGTCTCTCGTATTAGTCTCAAGAAGGATGCCTCCGTGCATCTATCTTTGGGTGCGCTGATGCCCCCCCCCCCCCCACTCCCCACCTCGGCTTGCAGAGTCGCAATAGCATTGCAGTGTGTTATTTATAGTTCTGTAAAGTCAAAATATCCCTCGAAAGAAAAAGTTGTATGTCGTAAAACCTCACGTAAGAACGATATCGAAACGAAAGAATAAAATGCAAAGGAAAAGGGGAAGACAAATCAAGCTATCAGTATTTCAACCTTTATCTGAAAAAAAAAAAATTTAATGCCGAACTATTTAACAAATGCGAAAAAAAAAAAAAAGTGAAATGTACAATCAATACGAGTACTCAGCTGAGAGTCCACACTTGGATTTTCGGAGATTTTTCCGTGTTTAAAAAAAAATATTCTTGACCTCTTTTTGCACATCTGAGAAATTCGACGTTACCCGTTTAACGCTTTAGTATTATGACAAGGAGTTAGAATAAATTGGAACTGTGAAACAGCTTGATAAGTGCCACAGTGCATTTTATTCAAGTGTCAAAGCGTGCATTTGTATCACCTCTCCTTCTTACCAAAAGATCTCTAGTTTAGTTGTAGAAAATGGAGATGGCACAAACAAGAATTAAAGTCGCGTATTGTTTAGTAAGACATCTCGGTCATTAATTGTCGTGTCTTTGTTTCTCCCTGCAGAGAGCGAGAGACGTGAGGTGACCATGTTTGTGGCACCCTCTAGCGTGCTGTACACGACTTGTCCAGGCGCCCCTGGCCTGGAAGCCCTAACTACTGACAAGGAGCTGGAAGAACTCTCTAAGAAGCTTCTGGCCAACAGTGAAGGATTGAGGCTTCAGGTAGGTTATTGTCATCATGTAATCCGTATAAATTTGGTATCTTCGTTTTTCTTTTATGTTACCAGATGAAGACCCCGGCATTGCCCGGGATGAAAATTTTGCTCTCCACCCTTCTTTCTCCTCTTTCTCCCCCACCCTCTCTCTCCTTCTCTCTCTCTTTGTCTCCTCCCCCTCACACTCTCTTTTTCTTTCTTTCTTTCTCTCTCTCTCTTTTCTCTCATGACACTGTAGATACCAACTGAGAATGTGTCATTATTTTTGTTCGGACCCGCCCCCCCCCCCCCCGATTTATCACCGAAAACATGCAACCCCCAAGCTGCAAAAAATCTGATCTAGAGAGTGTCCCATGATATTGTCTGCACTTTTGCTAACGCTTGTCAGGTACTGTCTCCCATGCGCTGGGCTTATCAAAGGGAGTAAAAAAAAAAAAAAAGTCATTGCATTTTATCATAGATGTACTGCACTAACATTAGTGTAGTAGTACTAGTACATCTATGCATTTTACTGTCATAACACTATTTAAAAAAAGGAAAAAAAATCACTGTGCAAACAAAATCCATTATAGACAAATGCATAATCAAAATACATTAGCGCAATAAAAACTCCACTGGTTGTTAGTTTTTGGGCCGCAATAGGAAGACTGCATTAAGTATGTCCATTGTGCTCCTTTTAGTTAAGTACTTTTAAAAATGCCACGATTATTTTATAATTATTAGAATCTGATCTTTTACAGTATTATTATTTTTGAAACTAGCTGGGGATTCCCCAGTATTCCCCACGACAGATTTGAACTCTTCACCGGAAAGAGAGGCATTGTCACAGTTCACCTGAGAAAAATGAATGTCTAACTTTGAAAATTTACGGCACAATTGGGGTTTTCCTGGGGATTTTTGCTTCTTTTTCAGTGAAAAATTATTCATTTGGAGGGCCGATAAGTCATTTGTATTTGATGTTATCAGAAAGATTTCAAACAGTATCAGCTCAGATTATCAAATTGTATAACTAGGCCCACTTTTCCAGTGGAGTCTTTGTTTGTTTCCCAACTTGGGTAATTCCATGCAGTGTTGTTGTGTTTCACAACTGACTCAGAGAGATAGATGGGCAGAGCATGAGAACACTAGGGAGGGAGTGGCGATGTTTCCCGTCCCATCCATAAACTGTGTGCTGTTTGCCAGAACTAATTCTGATAAATGGAGACATGTTGCATGCTCTTGTCGCTCACTGTTTGTTGGGAAAATATAGCGGGAGGGGAGGAGGCGGTGAATGAAGATGGAGGGGTGTTGGGGGAGGGGGTGGCGGGTGTTGGACAAGAGATAAGGGCCTCAGATTTGGGCATTTAGAAATTTTTTTTTGATGGGGGGGGGGGGGTTGTAAAAATGCCACGGCCAATAAATTTCTGTCCATTAATGTTCCTGGGAAGTTTCTTCAAGGTCAGGTCAAGAGGGAGGTGTGGTCTATGCCATATCCGTTGGATGAAGGAAAAGAGGTCCGAGGGGGTACGGGATGTGTGCTGCGGTGGTGGTAGAGTATGTATAGATTGAAGCTGATCAAATTTCTGGCGGATTATAGGAGCAAAAGGAATATAGCACAGTAGTAGGCTGATGGCGCATTGAGTCAGAACTGTTTTGTCTTGGTTTGAGCGTGAGAGAGATGTGGGCTAGGCAATTGAGCGGGGATCTGGAGCACCAGTGAGACTGAAGCAACTCTGCCTTGCTAGTTGATTCACTTTTGGCAAGTGGAACGTGATAGTCCCGCACGGCAGCTTCTGAGTAATCAAGGGACCGCTTAGCCCTCCCCAAAGATGTAGGTGGATGCTTAAATTGCATGGCAAACCTGCTTGGTAGATGGGTATGTTGGCAGACTCAATGAGCATCGAGCTTTTTCTATCTGTATCACCAGCACATACATAACATATGGGCCACCCGACAAATGGATCCGCTCTCTTTATTGGGACTAGCTCAAGTGCCGTTCATTGAACGGTGGTCATGTAGTAACAAAGACATTGCCCATCGTACTCATCCATTCTGTTTGACGAAATGCCTTGCTTTTTTTTTTTTTTTTTGGCGGGTCAAAAATTGTCGTGTATTGGCCACATTGTTGTAGGTGCAATTTTGCCTTTTCGAGGAAATGAGGATTGAAGTTTGGTCTCCAAAAGGGCTAAAATGCATAAATGCGTATCTCGATAAGGATTGAAGTTTGGCCCCCAAAAAGGCTGGAACGCATAAATGCATATCTCGATAAGTTTTTAACCGATTGGAATGACACTTATACATGATGAAATTGGGAGTGAGAGAACATTTTCATGACAAAACCTCAAAATCAGCAAAATGTCACATACAACAATACGGCAAATACCCCTCGAAATTTTGTCTGAAGTGCATGTGTCCAATAACTCATCGTCAAACATTGAGGCATAGTACAGTTTCACAATTTTTGGTCACATACTCACAGAGTTTTAGTACTGACATGTTCATCTTCCAGCAATATTGTAAGATCATGCACAATCATCCAAGCGTACGTAAGTGATTACAAAGCCTCCGGCAGATCACTGCAAGCACTATCATTAAATTGCTATGGATAATTGCTAAATGTATTCATTCAGATCACGCCTTTTTCTGTGCATTATGAAATGGTACACGTACTGTCCTTGACAAAATAAGTATTAGGCGGACGAAGGTTCTGCTCACCTATATTGATTGTCCTAGACAAATGACCATCCATTCCATTATTACAAGATTTAATTATTTATGAGGTCCTGCGAATAGGAGAAACAGACATGCTTTCATGATACAGAAACCCCAAGAGAAATAATGATGTTGTTGATATTTTGATAGAGCATTCCGGCTGAGTCTAGCTTCGGTCATATATAAACTAGCCTTTGATGTGATAAGTTTTTGTGGGGTTTTCGCTTGATCTTTGATCTTCACATTCAGTGTCCTTTCCTTCTTCATAAAATCGATGGATAAGTGAATGGAAGGACGGTTGGGTGAGTGGGTGAATGGATTGACAGACAGATAGACAGACAGAGGGGAACAGGTAGATAGATAGATAGATAGATAGATAGATGATTGATAGACAGACAGACAGATAGACAGATAAATAGATAAATAGATAAATAGATAGATAGATAGATAGATAGATAGATAGATAGATAGATAGATAGATAGATAGATAGATAGATAGACAGATAAGGAGATAGATAGGTAGATAGATAGATAGATAGATAGATAGATAGATAGATAGATAGATAGATAGATAGATAGATAGATAGATAGATAGATAGATAGATAGATAGTTAAATAGATAGATAGATGATAGATAATAATAATGTATAGCATTTATATAGCGCATATCCATTTAAAATGCTCTATGCGCTTTACAGAATCAACATGTCAACCACAGAGCAGAATGGAGCTGCCTGCGAAGCGCTCAACACACTGCACTGCTTCTTTCTCTTTCCCTGTCTCGCTCACTCTCTCTCTCTATCTCAGAGCAAATTGTAACGCAGCCTGTTAGGCGCAGTTCACAACTCACAACAGTTCGCACTCACAGCAGTTCACAACTCACATCAGTTCACAACACACAACTCAAATAATATTTGAATATTTATTAATAACAATATATATTTAATATATATAATAATAAATTTTGTTGTTGCTGGTGGGGGAGGGGGGATGATATGGATAAATTTTAATCTATTAATTTCAATTTTCAATTTTGCCCGGGCAGCGGCCTTTCGGCCTGCTCTTTACGATTTCCAACTGCCAAGGTATCTTTAACGTGCGCAACGTGCACACGGGCCCTCCGAATTTTTTCGTCCTTATCCGAGAAGACTAGGTACTCGATCCTACCCCCCAATAGGACCAGGGACTTGAAAATATGAGAAAAATCCAATTTCCAACATGCCTGCACTGCCCGGGTTTAGAACCCGGGACCCTTGGCATGAGAGGCGAGCACCTTGCCTCTAGACCACCTTGTCCCCAATAGACAGACAGACAGACAGACAGACAAATAGATAGATAGATAGCCTTCAATGTTTTCTGGTTCTTCTATTCCCCCAACCAGCCCACTATCCATGATGAAAAGATACCCAGTAACAATTCAAGACCCAACATATTTGAATTTTTGCCTTCAGCTATCCATACTTAGAGCACAGGAAGTTATTGATTAGTTGATCAGAATTTTTAGCTTTACTAATTATCACATAGGGCAAAGTCTTAACAGAAAAGTGAAAATACTCACTTCAGGAGAGAGAGAGAGAGAGAGAGAGAGAGAGAGACAGAGAGAGAGAGACAGAGAGAGAGAGAGAGAAAGAGAGAGAGAGAGAGAGGAAGGGAGAGGGTTGGGGAGAGAGAGAGAAGGAGAGGGAGGTAGAAAGAGAGACAGACAGACAGAGATAGATAGATAGATAGAGAGAGAGAGAGAAAGTCAGACATACCAACACACAATGTGAGGGAGAAAGATTAAGGAAACAGGCGGACAGACAAACAGAGAAATTGGAATAAGCATTAAAAAATGAGAGAGTGAGACAGAACGAAGAAAGAGAGAGAGAGATCAGAGAGAGAGGGAGAGAGAAAGGGAGAGAGAAAGAAAGAGAGAGAGAGAGAGAGAGAGAGAGAGAGAGAGAGAGAGAGAGAGAGAGAGAGAGAGAGAGAGAGAGAGAGAGAGAGAGAGAGAGAGAGAGATGGGACAGAAAAGCAGAGGGAGAGACAGACATATTAATACCGCCTGACAGAAAAACCCCGGGGATTTGAATAGGCCAGTCTATAATTTATCTCGTCTTGGGTATGACATTAGATATCGGTGTGTCTCCTTTTGTTATTCGCCCATTCATATGTACAGATGCATTTTCATGTGTGTATGTGTATGTGTAAATTTGTTGGCGTATCTGTGTGTATTTTAGTGTATTTGTGTGCATATTGGAGTATCTGTGGGTATGTTAGTGTATCTGAGTGCATGTTAGTGTATCTGAGTGCATGTTAGTGTATTTGAGTGTATGTTGTCTGAGTGTATGTTTGTGTATCTGAGTGTATGTTAGTGTATCTGTATGTATGTTGGCGCATCTGTGTGTATGTCAGTGTATTGTGCAAGTGGACCTCGGAAAAGTTCAGTGGGAAACAATTACGAATTAGTAGCAGGAATTTTGCACGAGCTGCCGAGTCATTGTGTGCCGACATCGCTAACTGTGTATACCTGTCGCTGTTGAGTGATAGATCAGAACATTCTTCTGTGTTATGAGAAACGACGATAATAAATGTCAAAATCAAAGTTTTACACATTCACTCTTTCTCTCTTTCTTCCTTCTGATTCTTTCTCTCTCTCTCTCTCTCTCTCTCTCTCTCTCTCTGATCTCTTTCTGAACCTCTCTCTAATATCTTTCTCAATTTTCTCTCTCTCTCTCTCTCTCTCTCTCTCTCTTAATCTCATTCTCTCTCTGATCTCTTTCTGAATCTCTCTTTCTTTCTCGTTCTCTCTCTCTCGCTCTCTCTCTCTCTCTCTCTTTTGGTGATGTCTTTCTGAATCTGTCTATCTTTCTCTTACTCCGATCTCTTTCCAAATCTCCTACTCTCTCTCTCTTACACTGATCTCTTTCTCAATCTCTCTTTTTCTCTCTCTCACACACACCATCTATATATCTCTTACTCTTATCTTTCTGAATCTCTCTGTTCCTCACTCTCTCTCTCTCTCTCTGATCTCTTTCTGACCCACCCTCCACTCTCTTTCTGAATTTCTCTCTCTCTTTCTCTACCCCCCTCTCTCTCTCTCATCTTTCTCTCATGTTCTCTCCTTTCTGTCTCACTCTCTATATCTTTGTCTCTCTATCTCACCGTTACACACACTTACACACACACACAAACTCTCATGGTTAAACATAGATAAACACATTTCATGTGTCATCAACACGCAATATTCATTTTCTGCACACCTACTCATACACATCCGTGGAAACACACATAATGATACTCATCTCTCTTACACGACATATCCATGCACATTCAAACTAACAAACACACATGTAAACATACATACACATTTCGCCCCCAACCCACTTTCCTTCCCTGTTCAATTTTCCAATACTTTAGCGATGACCTTCGGAAAGTACTACTCTTCTAAAATGATTACAACCCAGACAAAGTAATAGAGCACATTAAATTGTGGCGGGGTCTGACAAAAGCGGGCTAAAGGTACAATTTTTATTCCTCCTTAAAGAAATCAAAATAAAATATTTCTAACATGATTTGAAGCAAAATGTTTTAACTGAGCACAGAAAAATGGCGAATCTTTCATAAAATCATAAGCAAATCTGAATTTCCTTGGAAAAATGTTTCGCAATTGGAGAGGTTTTCTCAGGAATTTGGTGTTTCACTTTAAGCCCGATTTCGCCAGTTCCACTCAAATTTTATTCTGTATTATGATGTTTAAAGGGGGTGTCCCATCACTAAGTGCATAATGTTTGGAGGAATTGGGTGGGAGGTTGAAGCCCAGCTTACAAAAAGCGTACATGGTCTGAGCCGAGGGGGGTCGTCAAAAAATCGGCAACATCGAATATTCGTCCGTTATGGATAGCCTAATATGTGAATTTGACCCAGATCGACCAATACCAGTGGTTCTCAAAGTGGATGATTTTTATTTGTAGGGCCGGTGAAAACCGAGAAAAAGGACGACAAGAGGGCAAAAACGATGAAAGAGGGATATGAGGGGGGGGGGGGGAGTGGCGAAAACAGTAATGGGAGCAAATACAGGACAGTCACTGACTTGTTCAACAGCACTGGTGGGTGGATTTTATGAACAGAAAATGCCCTTGTTTTTTTGTCTTTCAGTGCACTGGACCAAGCAAACAAATAGACTGTACAAACAACACTAGAGGTAATGTACACAAAATGGCATAGTGTACAATTAAACGGACATTCGGCAAAAGCCAGTGGGGGTAAAAAATTCATACACGATCATTGAATAAAAACCAAATGAAAAATATATTAAAATGATCAACTGTTAAAGAAGAAAGAAAACTGGCACAATACATCATTCTGTAAAAAGTGTATTTACACGGACACTATTTTTCGATGAGGAAAATATAAAATGATAAATGTGGACATAACTGCAAATTAACAGTTTGGACTAAGTAAAATTTTGGGAACGGGCTTTGCATCTCGCATAAAAGGCTTATCTGTCTATGACACTTGCTGCATTGCCTTTCACTAATGCGACAAAGAATGCTTTCTTAATTTGTAATGAATAATTAACACACCTAAATGTCATATGTTGTGTTTGAGTAGGGATTTTATGGTGATTGGGGCGGGGGGGGGGTGAAAAAAATTGGAACCCAAGGGGGCCTTTGCCTGAAAAAGGTTGAGAGACACTGGCATATTCAGTCTTTTTTTTTTTTGTAACACAGCAGAGCTGTCACTGTCAATAAATCCTGTCCTGACTACCAGGCGATGAGGGTGTCACTGGTCAGCCGCCTGTTATGTTCCGCCCGTTTGCTCTTGGCAGTCATACTCGTAGTGCTTAGCAATCGTAACACATTACTCTGCTGATTGACAGAATGAGATCTTTGTTGTGGGAGGATATCACTGCTGTAGTGTTAGCATGCACATCTGACGTAAAGCTTAGTATTTTTAGGTCGTTATTTGAGGAGATTTCGCTGCACTGGGCATTTACACCTCACTTTTCTTCTTTTGATTTATCTTCTTCTTGTTTCTGTGTGGTTTTTTTTTTTTGCGGTAGGGATTAGATCTAGTTCTTGAGAATTTTGCCCGGACAACGGCCTTGTTCGGCCTGCTCTTCTCGACATTCAACTGCTAAAGGTATCTTTAACGTGGGCAACGTGAACACGGGTCTTTTCAGTTTTTCGTCTTTATCCAAGAAGACTAGGTGCTCGATCTTACCTACCACAGGATCAGGGACAGGATTTCCCCCTGCCCCCCAAAAAAATTTAAAAAATTAAAAAATTCGAATATGCATGCACCGACTGGGGATCGAACCCGATACCTTTTGCATGAGAGGCAAGCACCTTGGCTCTAGTCAAAGGCGTCCCATCATGCCAAGTTTCTTAACACAAGATTTGCACCATTTGCATTTAAGATATCATGGAAAGGTGTTTACACATAATTTACACAACCCGTTGCGTACAAGTCTTGCACATGCATACCAATAAACATTTATTAAATATATATAAATCTCACTAATGGGATAGTTGACCTATTACAGCCATGATATTTCCACATGTGGCATTTAGACAGAGAGCGAACTTACTCAACGACAGTGGGCAGGGAACAAACATTGAACTGCAAAACATATTATTTCCCTTAACTCTTCATTTATCATTGTGCGCAGAACAAATTATCTCCCTTGACTATTCCCTATTGCCATAACGCTAACAGTTGGGTTTTCCATGCGAATTCATTCAAACTAGTGTACCTGCGAACAGGAAGATGAAACTGATAAGTGATTTAAAAAAAACAAAAATCAAGTTTTATTGAAAAAAAATACAGCAATCACAACAACAACAACAAACAAGGACAAAAAACCAGGAGAATGGAACATAATGAAACGAAATCTAAGGTCATTTTTTTTTACCCGAGAAGAGAGGTTTGGGGAATTTGTACATTCATCTCTGCTGAAACGTTTGGTATTTTCTCATATTTTATGTAGGACACGCAAAACGTTGATTGTTCTATGTTTATATATATCTTGCAGTGTAGTGCCTTAAGTAAGGACAAAAGAAATCAGAAGGTACCCGAAACCGGGGCGATTGCCCAGTATGAAATATAAAACAAAGTTTAAAGTATATTCCCCCTCCCCCTCCCTCTTTCAAGTACAACCACAACGGCTAAAACTGCTTGCCTGTGCCGCTAAATTCCACATCCTTTTTTGGTTCCAGCCCGAGACGGCTCTTTATAGGGCTGCAATAATATTAAATTCATTTCATGGCTAAAACAGCCTTTTCCAGGACTCAACGACAAAGAAGACAGAAGAAAAGGAAGCCAGACAAAGACGAGATGGAAACTGAAGAAAGAACAATGAAAACGAGCTATAAATGCCTAAGGCAGCGAAACTCTCACAAACGGAAGATCTCAGCACACTTTAATCTCTTTCTTGTCTCTCTCTCTCTCTCTCTCCCTGTATGTGTGTGTCTCTGTCTTGTTGTCCCTCTCTCTCTCACGCTCTCTCTCTCTCTCTCTCTCTCTCTCTCTATATATATATATATGTCTGTCCATCTGTCTTTATCTCTCTCCCCACCCCGTCTCTCTCTCTGTGCCTATTTGACATGAATTTCAGACGTTTTAAAAATTACAGAAGAATCACAAATTAGAAGAAAAAAAAAAATCCAGCGGAAACAAACAAACAAATATGCTGACAAGCAGAATAACTTCCCATTATTTTCAAACCAGCTTACAGTGAGTTAAATTTACAGATCAGACGTTCAATATTTACACTGCAGATTAACAATCAAAGAATAATGTTTGTGGAAATAACCTTGTTATGACATGTTTCCCCGGGATATTCAATATTTGCTTGCCCATTAATTTCATAATATAAAAGCTAGGAACAAAGAAGCCTCAGACACCAGCGTCAATACACGTTTCCCTTTGTTTTTTGTTTTTTTGTTTTTTATCACTTCCCTCATTCTCTAGGCCCCTTTCAAATATCACTTTCTGCATCACGGTAGTTCTTAACCCTATAGGCTCCATAATGTATCACCACTGATACACAGACATTTATCATTTGCTTGCAGTTCCCACAAGAACTCAGCACGAGAAAAGTATGTTATTTTAGTGTTTACTACAATATACACACTAAATCAGCTAAATGATCATGACAAACCCCGTAATTATGTCCCTAAGAACACATTCTCACAGAGAAATCAGAATTCGCCCACAAGCAGAAATGGGGGGCGGAGCCTAGAGAGTTATGCCTTGGAAAAAAGAGAGTGGGGTGGCGGGTGGAAGGGGGTTATTTCTCTAAAATTTTGGGGATCGCGTCCAAAAATAACACCTAGGTGGTTAAGTGAAAAACGGGCACCCGAGATACAAGATACTGAAACAAACAATTCCTCTCTGAGTATATGTCCGCAACTCAAGTTTGGGACGTATCATACTAAGCCTCGGTTTTGACTCAAGACTCGATCTCCCACTGAATTACCTAGCGAGACAGACAATCTCACTAGTGCGCAAAGTCCAGTTTAACTCTATTGTCCACAAAACCGAGGCAAAACATACCGAGCGGATATTGGAAGTCCAACGTGAGTACTTTTTTTTTTTTCTTGTATTCCTTCACTCCCCTGACCAAATATTCAGCCACGCACATTACTGTTTCCTCCAGCCCTCCATAAAAATTGGGGTTTCCTTACCCTGTAGGGAAATAAGTGAAGATCTTAGTTGCATGTCATGCCCAAATCATGAAAAAAAACAAAAAAACCGGCTGAGATTTTGAGCAAGAAGTGTTTTTAATGCATGATATCACTCTGCAATCTTCAGCTCATTTCAAGGTGCTCCCACTCTGATGATACCTCTCATGAGAAAGAAGACCGTACTAAACTGGCTGAATATCAAGACACTATACCGATTGTTTTGGAATAAAAGTGGACAGAGGGTTCTGCCTCGTGTTTAGCTCTTTATTCTAGGATCTTCACTGCTCTTGGCATTTACAACTGACTCTTCTTGTTTTTTATTTTTCTTCTTCTTGATTCTGCGTGTTTTTGTGGTAGGGATTAGTTTTTTAGAATTTTTGCCCGGGCAGCGGCATTATGCGGCCTGCTGTTCTCGATTTTCAACTGCCGAGGTATCTTTAACGCAACGTGCACGCAGGCCCTTCGAGTTGTTCGTCCTTATCCGAGAAGACTCGGTGCTCGTTCCTACTACCATAGGATCAGGGACAGGAATCCCCCCTCCCGCCACCCGCCCCCAAATAAAAACAGTCCAACATGGCTGCGACGACCGGGGATCGAACCCAGTACCTGAGGCATGAGAGGCGAGTACCTTGTCTCTAGATCAATGTGTGTGTCCCTTGTCCCCAATACTTGGTATTACCTCTAGTGGTTTCAGTAGTCATGAAAGGAAGGGAGACCTGAGTCAAGTGTGAATGGAGGGAAACTGCCCAGTAGCCAGTTGTATTGATCTCTTTTTCATATCTTGGCCACCGCTGTGAGCATATTAGATAAAGCTGTTGTATATTGTTGTGCTAGGCTCGTTGTCGCTTGCACGTGAAAAGAGGAGAAGCTATAAGTGGTAACAGCTGCGGTAGGCTGTGTTCTCATTAATTTATTGTATGTTCCGTCTATCCACCCATTCTTCCGTCCTCCCCTCGTCCGTCCTTCTGTCCATCCATCCGTCCACCCATCCATCCATCCAACTATCCATCCATCCACCCATCCATCCATTCATCCATCCATTCAACCATCCGTCCGTCCATTCACTCATCCATCCATCTATCCTTTCATCATCTACCCGATCACACACCTACTAATCCGTTCATCTGTTATACATACATACTTCCATCCACCCTTCCATCCATGCAATCACCCATCTACTTATCCGTCCATCTATATGTATACATCAATCCATCCATGCATACATACATCCATCCTTCCATCCACCCAATCACCCACCTACTAATCCGTCCATCCATCAATCCATCCATCCGTCCAACCATTCATCCATCCATCCATCCATGAAAATGTTCACCAGATATTTACGAGTTCTCCCGATCCTAAACACAAATTGAATTCCAATGTCATTAGTCCAGGAAAATAAACACGAACATTCTAGGCCTGCAGAATGTCAGCTGGTCTCTATATAATCAATGTCTTTATAAATACATTAATGATGACACACGTTTCATCAACTTACTTCAAAGCTAACGTGGATTCCAGCATTAAAGAGTTTTTTCACGTGAATAACCTTGATTATTTCGATGAAGTCAACTATTTTTCTGCTCGCTTCGAAGAAACCCACACAATTTTGCATTATCAGGAAAACAAAAGGACTCTTCTCTTTGAGGCCAGAAAAAATATTTTACATCACAATGTATTATACTGTACCACATTCTCTCTGACAGCGACAGTGCAATGAAGAAACTGAATTTCAGAGCATTTACGTGTATGACACATCGGGGGATTTGTACTATCGACAAAACAACAAATTGAATCTCATTCCCCGAGGAAATCAGCTGACAATTTTATATAGCCAACTCAAAATTGACTTGACTTCACTGGGCAAATTGGAAAGAGCATCTGTACATTTTACATCACGGTAGTATTGGAACGTTTATAGTAAACAAAATGAACTTTTGGCGGTTTTAGTTGTATACAGAGGATCAAAACGAAAGTACAAAAAATATCCATTATTATAATGATAATCACAACAACAACAGCAACAAAAACAACAACAACAAAAACAGTCAGCTTTTAAACAAACTTCCAATCAAAAACGCACTTCCCAGCGCTTGCAGTTGTACATAGACGATCAAAACAAAAAAACAGTGAATAATAACAATAATATTGGTGAGCGATGAAAGAAAATTTGGAGCCAAAGGGGGCGATTGGCTGAAAAATGTTGAGAACCACTGATGTATACGATATAATTATAATTTGCGCTTATTCAGTCAGGCAATCTCCCTAGCACATAAGAACAGAGACAATTATAGAGATCTTGTATGTGAGACGTGTGTCTACGGCAGTGGTTCTCAAGGTGGGGCGTGTCAATATTTTTTGGGTGGGTGGTGGCTTCAAATTGAGGAGTAGGGATTTTTAAATAGAAATCTTAATTTCATAATGTGTTTTAACTTAACTGTAAAGACGAGCGAGCTAGGGACATGTGTGCCTTTGGTATTGTATTTAATGTGGTATTGTTACTGATGCTGTGACAACATTTCCTGACATCGGGACAATAAAGTTATATCTTATCTTGTAAACTGTTGTTTGTTTACCGTCGGTCGTGTTGGTGATTTCCTTGATTTAGCTGGCATTAATACATCGAACATAACTGTGCCCGACTTGAATGGCTACGCGGAAGCTAGCCGGTTATACGCGTTCTTGGGGGGGGGGGGGGGGAGGGGGAGGGGGGGGGGCGCAAGATTATATATTTGTTAGTTTGGAAAACTGGAGTGGGACAGAAAAAGTTGAGAAACACTGGTCTACGGGAAGATTGCGTGTGAAAGCATGGCAACATAACATCTCATGAATATTGTATCTGAAACACCAATACTAATTTCCTTTGATATGAGTACATAGCATTGTATCATTTTTTTCTATCTCATCCAGACAGCTATGCGTTATTCTTCCATTCATGACCTAATTTCCCCTGAATTATTGTGTAAAATGCCCTTTTCTTTCCTTTCTTTCCGCCTCTCCTGCTTCTTCAGCGTTGCTAGGCATGAGTTTTAGCTGTCTCTGCGTCTTTCTCTCTATCTCTGCCTGTCTCTTCCCTTCCCTCTCTCCTTGTCCCCGTTCATCTATTCTTATGTTTCATAACTTGCATTCTCTTCCTTTTTGTCTATTCCTCCCTCCCCCCCCCCAACCCCTCGAATCCTGGTCTTTGTTATGGTATATTACCATGCGCTTTCTTCATCTATTAAAATTTGTCGTTATAAAGTTATATTTATATTAAAGCTGTGTTATAATTCATCGGCTTCAATCAGTTGTTATCAACCTTCATCAGACACCTACCCCCCCCCCCTTCACGTAAGTTCCAAATTTTCTTTCATCGCCCCTCCTTTCCCAAACCTTACTCCTCGCCCCCCCCCCCAACCCCACCCCACAAGTACACAGACTACATACAAATTATGATGTTAGTTTTTTTTTTAAAGCTTTTGTTAATGACAAGATGCATTCATTATAAGGATAAACAAGAAGTATTCTTTATCAAATGTGACGAAGACGCTCTCTTCATGGTTTTTCGCTCCCTTGCTGCCGTTTTGCTAACCTGAAACTCAGAACTTCCTCCTGGGGGCGAGCGATATCACCATCGCTGAGAACTGCTGGCTTAAATAAACGTATTAAAAAAAAAAAAAATCTGCATCTCGGGCATTTCCCACGGGTCCGATAGATGGCACAGACATCTTTCATCATCATCATCACAACTGCTGTCATAAAATAAAGGAATGGATTTTCTTTTGTCTTTTTTGCGGATGGGGAGATGGGGGCGGGGAACGAAGAGATATCATCAGATAATGGTGCAGTTTTGTCTGGGTTCATCCACGGATCATATCCGAGAATTCCCGGAAACCACACCCTACTCGTCCTTCCCTCCTTCTCCGCCCCCCCCCCTCCCGGGCCTCCCCATCCAAACTCTCAACCCTTAAAAAAAAAAGCAGTGTCCAATAATATTAAAAAAAAAATTAAATTATTACTTTGGTGGCTCACTGAGTCTAATCAGTTTTATCTCGCTTTTTAATGTGAGACATGGACGACGGAGTGTTAATGGATAAAGCCAGACCAAGGCTGGCGTAGACGCCAAAGTAGTGGTGGTGCTGGCTCGCCACCATGCATCACACTAAAACACTACTTACCACTCATACCGCCGCGCTGTGGGCAGTAATTGGTCATGTTTTAGTGTGGTGCATAGAATTTAGGCCCCGACCTACCAGTTTGGCGCCTGCGCCAGCCTTGGTCTGACTTACCCCTTAAACCAGACTGTGCATACTGCCGAGACGGACAGAGGTCTGTTTTACTGGTCCGGACGCGTTAAGCTGGGTTCTCATGTATACAGAAACGGAAACGGCAACGGAAACGTCAAAAACCCTTCAAGTAGTGAAATAGAAAGAATGTTTCCGCACGCCGTTTCCGTACACATGGAAACACTCTTTCATTTTACTATGTGGGGGATTTTTTGCCGTTTCCGTTTCCGTACACACGAGAACCCAGCTTGAGAACTGTCTTGAGTCAGCTGGGAAAAGAGACGCTTCGCGTACCGGATCAAAACATTAAAAAAAGACTTGAGTCCTTGCACCAGCGATTTTCATCTCCAGTTTTCGGACTTTATTTTAGGAGATTCGCTACCCTTGGCATTTACACTCCGCTTTTCTTGGTTTTGTTTCAGTGTGTTTTTGTGGTAGGGATTAGTTTTGTCTTGTTCGGCCTGTTCTTCTCGACTTTCAAATGCCAAGGTATCTTTAACGTGCGCATGGTCCCTATGAGTCTTTTGTCCTTATCCGAGAAGTCTTGGTGCTCGATCCTACCCACCACAGGATCAGGAACAGAAATCCCCCCCCCCCCCCCCAAAATATTTGAAACGTGCCTGCACCAACCGGGGATCGAACCCGGTACCTTCGGCGCGAGAGGCGAGCACCTTGCCTCTAGACCCGCGTGAAAAGTGTCCCCCTCCAGTTTTTGGACTGAGATTACCAACTGTTCCTCTCTATTTTCCCCAGGTGGTGGAGAAAGACGGCCACTATTTCACACTGAACAACACCAGGCTTCAGGTGTGTCAGTGGCTGGAGACCCGAGGTCAATGTCGCACGGTCAGGGTGGAGACAGTGCCGCTGAAAACTGTGCCGGAGGGAATAGTGCGCATGATGACCGTGCCGCCCACAGCAAGGGTACCTGTACCAGGTAAGCTTGAATGAGAGGGTTTCGGGTTTGTGAGCGGCAGAGGGAGGAAATATTGATGTGGGGGTGGGGGTGGATGAAGAAGATGGAGAGAGAGAGAGAGAGATAGAGAGAGAGAGAGAGAAAGAGAGAGGGAGGGAAGGGGGAAGGAGGGAGAGAAAGGGAGAAAAAGAGAGAGAGAGTCCATCACTCTGTCTGTCTGTCTATCTATCTGACTGTTGGTCTGTCTGGCTGTTGATGTTTTTACTTATCTATCTATCTATCTATCTATCTATCTATCTATCTATCTATCAATCAATCAATCAATCAATCAATCAATCAATCAATCAATCAATCAATCAATCAATCAATCAATCAATCAATCAATCAATCAATCAATCAATCAATCAATCAATCAATCAATCAATCAATCAATCAATCAATCAATCAATCTATCTATCTATCTATCTATCTATCTATCTATCTATCTATCTATCTATCTATCCTCTCTTGAACGGAGACAGA
Source organism: Onchidella celtica (assembly GCA_963931925.1). Classification (NCBI taxonomy): domain Eukaryota; kingdom Metazoa; phylum Mollusca; class Gastropoda; order Systellommatophora; family Onchidiidae; genus Onchidella; species Onchidella celtica. The sequence continues at coordinate 44,724,770 of OZ007568.1, read as the reverse complement.
CACTGGTATGATAATGGTTAGATATCACATAGCATACGAATAAATGAAAAAAATTAGATAGATGGATGGATAATGCATTTGACAGATGAATATCTCCGTGTGTATGAGCCACTCAAGCATCTGATTCTGATCACACCTACCTGTTACCAAGCACAGCTGGAACAACATCTGCACTAAACAAACTGTCAGTTTTTTTTTTTTACCACCCCCTCCCTCCCTCCCATCTTCCTTTCAATCCCCCCCCCCCCCCTCCACCCACCGCCACCAGCCCCACCCTTTCGATCACCACAACAACATCCCAACCCTACGCTAAAAGGCATTGACACGGAGAAATACAAGATTAATTTCATCTTTATAACAGTGCTCAGGAAACGTTCATTGTTTTACTCTCTGTCACTCCACGGTTCATTCATCTTTCCCTAATCATACTGGCTCGGAGGAAACTGTGTGTGTGTTTGAGAGAGAGAGAGAGCGAGAGAGAGAGAGAGAGAGAGAGAAAGAGTGAAAGAAAAAATTAAAGAGAGGAAGAGTAAGAAGGAAAGAAAAAAGAAAGAAAGAGAGAAAGAGAAAAAAAGAAGAAAGAAAGAAATAAAGAACGAGAGGGTGAGAGAGAAAGAGAGAGACAGACAGACAGACAGACAAACAGAGAGAGAGAGAGAGAAGAGAGAGAGAGAGAGAGAGAGAGAGAGAGAGAGAGAGAGAGAGAGAGAGAGAGAGAGAGAGAGAGAGAGAGAGAGAGTTGTTCGATCAAAATAGGATTTGGTATAATTAATGTGTAATAATTTGTAAGAAATATTATGGTGATATTTTTATTTTGCTGTCAGTGGCATCGACCTAAGCGTTTGATCTATGTATCTATGTATCTATGTGTCTATGTATCTATGTATCTATGTGTCTATGTATCTATGTGTCTATGTGTCTATGTATCTATGTATCTATCTGTCTATGTGTCTATGTATCTGTCTGTCTATGTGTCTATGTATCTGTCTGTCTATGTGTCTATCTGTCTGTGTGTCTATCTGTCTGTGTGTCTATCTGTCTGTGTGTCTGTCTGTGTGTCTGTGTGTCTGTCTGTGTGTCTGTGTATCTGTCTGTGTGTCTGTGTGTCTGTCTGTGTGTCTATGTGTCTGTCTGTGTGTCTATGTGTCTGTCTGTGTGTCTATGTGTCTGTCTGTGTGTCTATGTGTCTGTCTGTGTGTCTATGTGTCTGTCTGTGTGTCTATGTGTCTGTCTGTGTGTCTATGTGTCTGTCTGTGTGTCTATCTGTGTGTCTATGTGTCTGTCTGTGTGTCTATGTGTCTGTCTGTGTGTCTATGTGTCTGTCTGTGTGTCTATGTGTCTGTCTGTGTGTCTATGTGTCTGTCTGTGTGTCTGTCTGTGTGTCTGTCTGTGTGTCTATGTGTCTGTCTGTGTGTCTGTCTGTGTATGTGTCTGTCTGTCTGTCTGTCTATGTGTCTGTCTGTCTGTCTATGTGTCTGTCTGTCTGTCTGTCTGTTTGTGTGTCTGTCTGTCTGTCTGTCTGTCTGTCTGTCTATCTATCTATCTATCTATCTATCCATCAATCTATCAGTCTATTTATCTGTCTCTGTGTCTGTCTGCCTGCCTGCCTGTTTGCCTGTCTGTCTGCTTGTCTGTCTATCTGTCGGTCTAAGCGTTTGTCTGCGTGTCTGTCTGTCTGTCTGTACACCCGCCCCCTCCCGCCCATCAGTGTGTTTTTCTGTCTGTCTTCACTTCACACTTTCTCTGACGAAAGTCAATAATAAAGTTATGACCTGGGTCAGATTCCAGATTTCTAGGCGGCTAAAACCTCTACAGAAGGCTTGGAACCTGGTGGCTTTAATTGTGTAGCAACTGTCAATGTAATTTTATAAAGTGCTCCAGTCTGATACCGTATCATTTTGTAGGAAGTTTATCGACCCGTAAATAATTTACTTCTGGGTGTCATGAAAGGAAAGGGTCGAAGTCTGGACCACTTAGATCTATGTGCGTTGGCAACTAGTTTCGTTCTAGGACATATTCCATGTTCTGTCTTTTGAAAAACAGAAATCCCGGCAAATGTCCCAACTCAGGTGTCTGCTGTGTCCGTTTTACAGGGCTTTTAAACATTCCAGACTTGTGCAGCTTTTTGGGCCTCCAGATCTCTGGTTCCCTAGGGCTTTGCATGATTGATGGTTTGTGTTGCACAAGCAAGGGCAAAATGCATTTTTCCTGAGGTGTTGACTTGATACAGGTTTTTACCCAGTGGTTCGTCTTGACTTTTTGAGAAGCTGCAGGGAATGGTGGAGAGATGAATTGTCAGATATGCAGATATAATATACAGATGGGTAGTCTGAGGGATGAATGGATGGCTGGTTGAATGGATAGGTAGGTAGATGGATGGATAGAAAGAAAAACTAATAGATGGATGGATCGACGGATGGATGGATGGATGGATGGACAGGTAGATGGATTGATGGCTGGATGGATGGAGGAATGGATGGAAGGATGGATGAAAAATGGGTGGATGGGTGGGTGGATGGATGGGTGGATGGGTGGATGGATGGATAGGGTTATAGATGGATGGGTGGATGGAAAGAAGGACAGATAGATGGGTGAATGGATAGGTAGATGGATGGATGGATGGATGGATGGATGGATGGATGGATGGATGGATGGATGGATGGATGGATGGATGGATGGACGGATGGAAAGCTGGGGCAGATAAATAAATAGATAGACAGACAGATAGATACATAGGTGATGAAATTGCCTACGGTATTTTCCATTTACATCTTTTGTAATCCTGAAAATCACAGGAAAACCAACGCGACTTGCGGGTAGGGCAATAGTCATAGTTAGGGACAATCTACATACCCAGCATTTGGGATCTCCGTGAGTCCGCGAATATATGAGCCCATATGTGTTTGTGATGTACCTGCCCGTTTGGTGTGTGTGCGTGTGTGTGGATGTGAGTGTCTGGGTATGTGATACATCGAACAGAATTTCATGAATGTAAATCCCTAATATATTTACTCTTCCAATGTTCAGCTTGTTAATCTGATCAATTTTGCCTTAATTGCCATTTATTTTTCTTTTGTGTGTATATATAGTCTTTTTGTGTTTTTATTCCTTTTTCTGTTTCTCCTGTCTCTCTCTCTCTCCCACTGTCCACCTCCCTCTTGTTCAAGAAAATCTCTCCGTCACTCTGTCTCTGTGTAGGTTTATCTTCCAGCTCTAAGTCTCTGTGTTTCTATATCGCCCTGCCGCAAGCTGATTTCTGCTGAAGTCAATTGTGTGTGAGTGTGTGTGTGTGTGTTGGCGGGCCCTTCTCTCTCTCTCTCTTTTTCTGTCTGTCTCTCTCTCTCTCTTGCTCTCTGTCTCTCGCTCTCTCCCTTTCTGACCTTTGTGTAAGTTTCTGTTCCATCGTCACCATTCATAGATCTATCTATCTATCTATCTATCTATCTACCTATCAGTCAGTCAGTCTGTCTGTCTGTCTGCCTGTCTGCCTGCCTGCCTGCCTATCTGTCTGTCTGTCTGTCTGTCTCCCTCCTTCCACCCGTCCATCCATCCATCCTTCCATTCAGCCCTTCTGTCATTCTCTCGCCCCTCTTCTCTCAAAGTGTAAGTGTAAGCTCAAAATACGGAACAAAACAGGATGCAGGTAAATTTCATTTCGAAAAGTTGCCAGAGGCAAACGGGAGGAAAACGGCTGGGAACCCATGCTGTGTTCTGTTTATGCAATGGATAAAATATTGATAAAAGGATTTGAAAAGGTCCCCATTAAGAGGTGGGAAAGTAACGCTTTTTAAGCGAAGCGAAAATGTCACCTTTAATTGATTGTACAATACAAGATAGCTAAGGCGCTTATGTGAACTCGGCGAGCACTTTTCCTGGTTGTTGCTGCATGTCGCAAAGTCCTTCCAGTCGTAACCATGTTATTAAGACCCAGTTGGCCTGCTGTCTTGGGGAATACACAGATGTGATTTTTCAAGTTCAGTGACGATCACCAATTTGTATTGTAAATTGAAATTGAAACTTCCTGTCATGCTCAAAGAAAATGCGTCATTTTTTTCCAGCTCATAGTGTCTGACACATTCTTCTGTTCAACTCAGTTTTGGCTCCAAATTGACGAAAGTATTAAGAAAATATGGCGAACTTCAAGACCTTCTAAAATATGCCCAGGTACACCTTTACACCTCTCTATGAGTAATATGACATTTTGTAGAATTTAAGGCTCAGACGTTAAAAAGTCCTTCATGACTACACTGGAGGCTTTACCTCCTTTATAATATATATGATGTGACCTTTTGGCATTGTTACTATAACTGGTGCACACAATTTGTCCTTTTGTGTAACTTTGACAAGTCATGACCATCCGTTAGTGGAGCTAGAGGGTGAATATGTAAGCACCTAAAACATTGTGATTACCCAAAAATATGCAAGTTTGTACACTACCTGGGGTGGGGGGGGGGGATGGGGGAGAGTGGGGGAGGGGGGGGGGTGGGGTGATATTCACTGCTTTCTTGATTTTCTACCAAAAAGCTTCGATACTCTCCATACTTACTCTGAAATAGATAGACCAGGAATTATAGGGTTCATACATATTACCCACTATTCTGCATAATATGGGTCCCGAACTCTGTACACATTAAAAAATCTGAAAAATTCGCATAGATTATTTCGGATGACTGTTTATGGGGACTAATATGGTCCTATCTCAACGTTTGTACCACCGATCTATTTGGAAGATGTTACAAACATTAGCTTAAAGGAGCGCTAATCTGTAATGTCACTTATGGGGTGTTTTTGAGGAATTTCTTCGCTTTGCCAAGCTTTATCTCATTATATCCGGCATTTACAGTAGCCCAAAGTGGTTCTCCTAACATTTATAGCAAAACCAGGCGTATATATCTTTGTTCATGGTTCCCGGCCATCCTGACGGCTTGGCCCCCGCGCACATTGCTGGTCAAATATCAACTCATTCACAGCTGTGTATTCTGTGCAGAATCGTGTGGTAACAGTAAGTTTAACTAGTCTTTGCATCAAATCCGAGTGCCGTTATCAATGTGACCCAGATCAGAAAAGAAAATCTACGGTTGGGCTTGCTACAAAGAATTAGATTGCTCGGGTTGTCCATTCACCTCAATCCGCCATTCTTCGGGTTGGCTATTACTACATCTCGTATTGAGTCTTTAAGTTATTATTATTTGCTATTATTAGTCTTTCCATTCTGTCCTCTGTGTCCTTTAGTTCTCTTTATTGTCCATGTGTTGAAATTCTCAACAATTTCTGTTCTTTATTCCTCTGGTGTTGTTAGGGTCATCATCATACCTGATGGACGAACTATTATTATTATTTGCTATTATTATTATTATTTATTATTATTTCAATGTTTTTTACTCACAGTGAAGTTTGGAAGCAAAAAACTTATTGTTAATGTCCCTACTCCAAATCACAATGAAAGTTAAAGACCACGGGTTCTTGGTTACTTTAAGATTGAGAAAGATTACCAACATTTTGACCTCATATTATATCTTAACCGTACAAAAAAAGAAATCTATTTACTTATACAAAACAATTAGTTAGAAACCTCTTTGTCATCGGTGATGACCTGGTCTGAGACGATACGACGGAGAACCCAGGTACAGTGGCTTCGGTTTCGTTGAGCTTTCCGAAAGACATCAGTCTCGATCGAAGACGAAACGGAAAGAAAGCGGCAGCGCTGTGTACTCTATAAGGCGCTGCGAAGGTTTTAGGCATCTTTTTAGCTCTTAGATAAACGGAGACTGACGTCATTTGGCAAAAACCCACCGAAAGCCAGTCGAAAGCGGAACGAAACCGAAGCCACTGTATCTGGGCTGTGAGAGAAAGAACGGTTTTCGAAAAACAGTAATAATAAATAGTAATAACAAAGACAGAATGAACGAGAACACGGACACGTTAGTCTAGAGGCAAGGTGCTCGCCTCTCATGCTCCAAGTTTCTGGGTTCGATTCCCGGTCAGCGCAGGCATGTTGGAATTTTGGGGGGGGGGGGGGAATTCTTGTCCCTAATCGTATGGTGGTTAGGAGCGAGGACTCAGTCTTCTCAGATAAGGACGAAAAACCCGGAGGGCCCGCGTGCACATCTGGCACGTAAAAGATACCTTGGCAGTTGAAAGTCGAGAAGAGCAGGTCTAACGAGACCGGCTCCCTTGGCAGAATTAAAAAAAACAACAACAAAAAACAAACTGATCCATATGGAAAAACACAGCAAAACAAGAAGAAGAAAAAGAAAAGCAAGATATGTGAGTTGTAAATGCCAAGAGCAGCGAAACCTCCTAAAATAAAGATATAAAAGCCAAGAATGAACGAGAACAGCTTTTGTAGTTTTTCCTAAATTCGAGCCAGCCATGTGGAACGAAGTGTGAAAACACATGTGCACAGAGAGAGAGAGAGAGAGAGAGAGAGAAAGAGAGAGAGAGAGAGAGAAAGAGAGAGAGAGAGAGAGAGAAAGCGAGATAGAGAGAGAAAGAGAGAGAGAGAGAGAGAGAGAGCGAGATAGATAGAGAGAGAGAGAGAGAGAGAGAGAGAGAGAGAGAGCTGTGATTGGGCAATGTCTGAGACAGAGATTGTCACAGTCTGGCTATTCTGCACATTGTCTGTGTTTGTATCTGTGCGATCTTAGATCAAAAAAGTGCTTTTTTCAGCATGGACGTATATTTGTAAATGTTTAAGAGAGGGAGGGAGGGAGAGAGGGGAGAGGGAGGGAGGGAGAGAGAGAGAGACAGAGACATAGAGGGAGACACAGAGAGTGACACAGGGAGACACAGGGAGAGAAAGGGAGAGAGAGAGCGAGAGAGAGAAAGAGAGAGAGAGAGAGAGAGAGAGAGAGAGAGAGAGAGAGAAAGTTACCATCGTATCTGTCATGATTCAGATGTTATTAAAACTCACGCAGAGAGTGAGTTGTTTTTTTACCAGGGCCATGAAAAATTGGCTGGTGGCCTTGAACGGTCCTCGCCAAATTATAGTTGGTGAGTAAATAAATGTAAAGTTAAACTGTTGGATTCACGCTTGTGGGTTTTAATGTTCGTGATTAATAAGTAATGGAGTAGGGGTGAAACAAGGTGGGGCTAGTTGACATTGTTAAGTATGACTAGACAAGTTTTTGCACGTTAACTGGCTGGTAGAATAGTGCAGACGTATTACTACAATTAAAATGGTGGGAGGTTTCGACCTATGAGATAGCTGAACTAATTGGGCCAGCGGACTAGCACGCTGGGTAGTTAGATAGTATATAACATCGTGTAACGTTCAGATTTGGTGAATACAGGCGAGCAGAAGCATCGTGTCGTGAAGTTTCTCCGGTTGACCAGTACCTGAACTGTGTGCTTTGAAGACAAGAAGTCCTTGCTAACGGACTGACTGAGCTCTAGAAAGAAAGGTCTGAGTGGGCTGACCTTTGAAAGCCCACGCTGCGCTATATTGATGTTCGCGCCTACCAGTAGGCGTGAGCAATGGTAATATATCTTATTTATTCAAGTATAATAGAGATCGGAGATAGAGAGAGAACTACAGCCTCATAGGAAGACTAAGGAAACCCCAGCTGGCACTCGACCACGAGTGTCCTGTATCATAGATCTATTGCCATCGTATGATTGGAATAATATAGCACATTGTTGATGAATTGAATAGTGATTGTGCATAAAATATAGTCTTTTGGCAACTGCTTAAATTACCTACAAGCCGAAGAGTGCTTCTGTAGGCTTTGAACGTACTGGGCTCTCCTAACATTTAAGCCCATATGATTTATGGAGAGTTTGCCTGGCGACTGGCCAGTGGCGACTCAACTGTCACTTTAAATTGATATCTAGTTTCGTATATATACCTATTTGCTATTGATTGCAGTACCTCCATAGTTACATGAATATCATTGGTTAAGTTATTAATTAGAGCTTTTTTGGTTTGAATATATACCCCTATTGTCTTTTGTTTTGTTATTAATATTTATGTAAACTATGGCCTGACCGGCCTGACATATATACGCTCTAGTTATTTAATACTTTTCTTGTGTGGTTGTGTCCGAGTGTGAGTTAGCTGCCTCTCGTGCAGTCGTAACATCCCCAAGACCCTAACTCTGCTCGTGACAGTATCATTGTGTAGCGTCCTGTGGAGACAAGCGCTATATATTATGTACCCCATTATTACTTTAATTATTATTCTCTCTCAAACATTCATTTCCAAACGAGCATGTCGCAATTACCCTGTTACCCCCCCCCCCCACCCCCTCCCCCCCGCCCCCTTTTTTGTTTGTTGTTGTTTTGTTTTGTTTAATTTAGATCTAGATCTAGTTCCCCAGCTCAAAAGCTCAGACTTCCGGCAAACTAAATCAATTAATTCTATGAGCATAGCGGCACTGAAGAAAAAAAAGGTCTACAACTGCTGGATCTATATCTGAAAGTGACCACTTCTTTTTGAACCACATTTTTTTTCTTTCTTTTTAACTCCTTTAATACCGGCACATCACTGCTGCGAATTCTTTACTGCCTCAAAAGTTGTACGTTTTTGGTTCTCAATTAATCACTTTGAGTCACAGATGAATATCATAATTTAGATTCACATTGTCTCTCGTAAATGTAAATGAAAAGCTTATTGCAAATATCGACAGGATTTCAGAAAATGATATTTCACGGCTTTAGTACACAAAGAGTTAAAACTGCACTTTAATGAATTTACAGTCACAAATATCTAGCGAACCGATTACGTAGTCTTGAAAAATAACATGATTACGCCTTTTTTTTTTTTTTAGCATCATCCACCTGATTCACCAAAGTGAACTCCACCAGTTCTGATCACGGCCAACAACTACTGTAAACCTCCACTTTCTTCTCTGCCCAATAAAAATGACGCCGCCGCGGTAACTTGGCCGCCCGTGGTTTCCGTCCTACGCCATTTTCAATTTCCCTAGATACTTTGTCTGGGCGTATCGATTTCTCGAAGTTAATCAAATGTAATCAGTACGAGTTTGGCACAGCATCGGGGCACGCAGGGCATTATGGAACAGAGAGGATTGGTAATGGGTATACTTTGTACTTGGTCCCGATAAAAATCAACAAGTTTGCATTGTGTTATAATCGATTGCATTGTCCCAGGCGATTCATGAGGGATGGTCAAAGGGAGTACCGCTCTGTGTAAACTGTGGTATATTATTAAGCACATGTATCAAGTTGCATAAAAATAATACATATAAGTTTACAATATGTACGTCAACTCAGGAAAGTATTAAGTGGTACAGAATTATGTAGCCTACTGTACATCATTCTGTCCATTGATCTAGATCAGGGTGCATATCTATTTCTGAGGAGATTATTTTGTATTGATGCTGTACTTTTTTCCCTTTATGCCTCGATAAGTGTGATATCTAGATAGATCTTGACAGACAGACAGACAGGCGGACGGACGGACTGATGGTCGGATGGACGGACAGACAGGCAGGCAGGCAGGCAGACAGAGAGACAGATCGACAGACAGAGATAGATAGATAGATAGACAGACAGACACACAGACAGACAGACACAGACAGACAGACAGACAGAGACAGACAGACAGATAGACAGATAGACAGATAGATAGATAGATTGATAGATTGATAGATTGATTGATAGATTGATAGAGAGATAGAGAGATAGAGAGAGATAGAGAGAGAGAGATAGAGAGATAGAGAGATAGAGAGAGAGAGAGAGAGAGAGATAGAGAGAGAGAGAGAGAGAGAGAGAGAGAGAGAGAGAGATAGAGAGATAGAGAGATAGATGATAGATAGATAGAAGATAGATTGATATCATTCCCAAGAACTGAGATACATGGACTGGGCCGAGGACGCAAATGATGACATTCGTCATCACGCTTATTCGCCATCCTTAGAATTAAATCTGTAAATTGCAGAATTATACCTGTGTATATCCATCTCTGTCTGTCGTAATGTTTTATCTCTCTTACGAGAAATTACCTTATTTTGTCCCTTCCCCCCCCCCCCCGGACGTTTCTCTAAAGCTGGGTTTTCATGGAAACGGAAACGGCGACGGGAAAGTCAAAAAGCCTTCAAGTAGTGAACAAGAGAGAACGATTTTTCATGCCGTTTCCGTACACACGGAAACACACTTTCTTTTTACTACTTGATGGATTTTTAAGATTTCCGTTGCACTTTCCCGTTTCCGTGCACATGAAAACACGGCTTTGTTCTCTCTATGGTCATAGTTGTTACTTACTTTGTATAGGCAAAGGATTGTCATTGTCGTAATTTTTTGTATATTTATATAACCAAACACACAAATCTAGAAACTTAACTTTTTCTTTTTCTTTTTCTTACTATTATTATCATTATTATTATTAGAATATTTTATGTCACTTAGAAATTGTGAACTTGAAATATGAATAAACTGCTCCGTTCCTGTAATGTTTTTGTGTTTACTGAACCAGGATCGAGCCCAAACCGTGAGCATTTTTATTACTTTTGAGGTCGTAAGGAAGGAAAAAATAACAATAAAAATCGATTCCTCCTCTCAGACGGGACAATTTGCGTAGGAAACCAGTTCTGAGTCACCGCCCTACGCAATGACCAGCACCATGTCGGACATTCTGATCAATGTTTGCCAATACTGTACGAAATACAGGCCTATCAGATTTAATTGACAATCATGGGTCGCCCTTCAGCATGGCTAGGGGTCGCGGATTAAGGGAAATCGAATTGGCCCGAGCCAGCCAGCCGCCTGTGACTGTATCCTCGCCTAATGACGTATTGGTTTAATCGACAAGCCATTGGTTTCGACTGATGTTGAGCATAATCGATTCCAAATCTATAACCTTAGTTTTATTATGTTGTAGGACTCATGATTGTTGTTGTTATCTTCGAACGGGAATCGGCCAGTTGGCCAAAGTGACAAGCAGTTAGACAAGCACAGGATTAGGTAAAAGATGTTACTATAAGTACGTACGTCCCCCAAGTTTAGGGATAGTGCGTATAGGTACGCGCCTATAGCGCAAAAAAGCTTGGGTTGCGTACGTACTTAACAACAGCCTTAGGTAAAAATATAGACGGCATGACCCACAGATAGACTAACTAACGGAATGCCAACTAACTAATCAAAATACCATCTATCCAAACTAACGAACTAATCATCTGCCAAATCGAACGACTTACCACAAAGGGACTCACCAACCAACCAACCAACCAACCAACCAACCAACCAACCAACCAACCAACTAGCCAACCAACCAGCCAACCAACCAACCAGCCAACCAACCGACTGACCATAATAACTGCATACTCAATCGCCCGCCCACTCATCCAATCAATCAACTAACCAACCAACCAACCAACCAACACCTTCCCGCCCCCTCCCCCCCACCCTCCTTCCGACCAGTATCACCAGGGAAGACCTAGCAGAGATGTTCACCAGTGAGCAAAGATATCCAGTCATTTATCTGCCTCAAAGTACACTGACCTTTAAAGATGTAAACATCTTTGTCATGCGTAGACGAAACTCGAGTGATTCAATTAAAAAAAAAAAACACTTGTAAAAAATATCCCCTTAAAAGCAACTGGGGGAAAAATCTTTGAAGGATCATAAAAATGCCAGTGCACGTCCCTCGTATCACTGACCTGCTCAGAGTGTTTTGGCCCTAATTTGCCCACAACTCCTGGGCACGGATTCGCTCATACGGACACACATCAATCATCGAAGAAACAAACATCAAAGAAAAGGCAGTTTCACGGCCTTGTTTTTTCCGTGCGGTGTTTGCAATGTCGCCCCGTCAGCCAACAAGCTGATTATTGATTGGAGGGAAAAAATAGAGCATAGTGTGCGCTGTAGCGGTTTTTTGGGGCGGGGGCGGGGGTGGGGGGGGGGGAGTCGTGTGGGGCCAGTGGGGGAGCGTCCTGACCTCTCACCCACAGGATCTGACCCCCATTCCCATCGCCGTTCTCTATAGGATGGGTGGAGATGGCCATTACTCTCTTTAGCCGAAGATTGAGACCTGGACACATAGCATGCCAACGTCACTGTGTAAAAGCCAATCCGATCACATCACTGCATTTATAATAAAATATAATACATTGTCCCAAATTTTACAACAGTTGAAGAGATTAGACAGTAATGAAATACTAAGCGATATCAGATTCAGTCTAGTAATTGCTTTACAGACAGTGACAGTCTAGTTGTAGAGCGAAACAGTCTTACATTGCAATAAGATAAGACAGATAAAAATCACTTTATCATCCCATGAGGAAAATTTTCATTCACAGAGCGTTTAAGAGCACATACGTGGTACACACAATCATCTTACCCATCATTACATAAACATATCATAACTCAATAAACCCAGCAACAGGCATAGTACAGGGACTAATATATAGTAAGGAATCCCAGTGAAATAATTATATGACATCTATTTGTAATGTCATGTTGGGGCCATTTGCGGAGGGCAGAAACGATTTTCTGTAGCTTTCGCTGGATCTGCACTGAAACATTAGTATTGAGAAGCCATCCGATATCCGAGATCATTAGTTAACATTTATTACTTTCATTTTGTTTCTTGTGTGCGTGTGTAGGTTCTGGGTGTGTAGTTGTGTTCAATTTGTCTGTTACTTCCGGGTGGTGTTTTGGCTCTTTCTTTTAGCAGATTTCGCTGCCCTTGGCATCTACACCTCGCTTTTCTTCTTTTTATTTCTTATTTTTATTGTCCTTGTTTCTGTGTGTTTTAGTGGCAGGGACGACTTTTTTTTGTTGTTTTTTTACAATTTTGCAAGGGCAGCGGCCTTGTTCGGCCTGTTCTTCTCGACTTTCAGCTGCCAAGGTATCTTTAAAGTGCGCGACGCTCACATGGGCCCTTCGAATTTTTTGTCTTTATCCGAGCAGATTAGGTGCTCGATCCTATCTACCATGGGATCAGGGACAGGAATTTTTCCCTCCAAAAAAAAATTCCAACATGCCTGCATCGACCAGGGATCGAACCTGGTACTTTCGGCATGAGAGGCGAACACCTTGCCTCTTAACCAACGCGTCCCCGGAGGTTTCAGCAAAAAACGTTTGTTGTTGTTTTGGTTTATTCCCCACTTTGCACCTAGTTCTACAGGAAGCCACCACTTTTCTCTCATCTCTTACAGGAATATTTTGCCTTTAGACACGAGAAAGATTTAATTCTTTTCCTGTACGTCTTCGCTGTTGTATGTTTCTATCCACGTAACTTCTTTTATGAAATTTTACAGAAGGTATGAAAATGTGATCGAAGGTTGGCTTGCAAATAGTTAAATTCCAGGAAATGGATCAAGTCATTGAAAGTGCTACAGTTCAAATATCTAAAATTGTTTAAAATAAAGCTTGGGTGGGGGGGGGGGGCTGTGGTAATGTATTATTTATTTAAAGGCTGAGCTATATTTCTCCACAAGCAGTTGTTAGGGGACCGTAGTACTTTATATTACAAGCCCCCAGCCAATCCGAAACGTAAAGGATTGAGGTCAAGTTTGCTTGTAGGAATGACATCGTTCCTATGTAAATCTGCTGGTTACGACATCGCACCGACAATGGGTTTGATGCAGGGAATCTGCCCCGACAGTAATCCTACCAACCTTAGGGAAATCTTATTTAAATCAGCATCGGATTTATGTTGGGACGCTTGTAGGGTTGTAGCTGGACAGCGAACAGTATTTTCTCTATTTGTCTTTGTAGTTAGACTATCCAAAATCCAAGAGAAGTAGAGGAAACATTCAGTAACAATATGGACTTATACCTTTTCATTCTGGCTTGTCCACCTTCGTATATTATAACTAACAAACGGGCGTGAACAA